>JASPKZ010010303.1:17500-63174 GCA_030220185.1 Diploptera punctata | reverse complement strand
GAGAGAGATGGAGAGAGAGAGAGGAGAGGATGAGAGGGAGAAGAGAGGAGAGAGAGGAGAGAGGAGAGGAAGGAGAGGGAGAGAGGAGAGGAGAGAGAGAAGAGGAGAGAGAGAGAGATGGAGAGAGAGAGAGGCGAGGATGAGAGGGGAAGGGAGAGAGAGAGGGGAGAAAGGGAGGAGAAAGGGAGAGAAGGGAGAGAAGGGAAGAAGAGGGAAGAGGGGGAGCGAGAGGGAGAAGAGGGAGGAGAGAGAGGGAGAGAGAGGGGAGGGGGGGGGAGAGAGAGGGGAGAGGGGGGGGAGAGAGGGGAGAAGAGGGGAGACAGGGGGAGAGAGGGGAGAGTGAGGGGAGAGAGATGGAGAGAGAGGGAGAGAGAGGGGGAGAGAGAGGGAGAGAGAGAGGGGAGAGAGAGGGAGAGAGGAGAGGGGAGAGGAGAGCGAGGAGAGAGGGTGAGAGAGGGATAGAGGGAGAGAGGGAGAGAGGAGAGAGAGGGAGAGGAGGGAGTGAGAGAGAGGGAGAGGGAGAGAGGAGGGAGAGAGAGAGAGGAGAGGAGAGGAGCGAGAGAGAGAGAGGGGGAGAGAGGAGAGAGAGAGAGAGTGATGAGAGAGAGAGGGAGAGAGAAAAAGACTGTACATGTGAAACACATTTTACAAGCTATACGGAAAGATGCCAAGAAATATTCCATTACTCGACACACAATATATGGAGAAAGACAAAAAAGGATTCCATATTGCAAAAACATACTCTGTTTATGAATGAAGTACTAGACATATGTAAGGGAACGCTATGTTGTAGTCTGATAAGGCGAATGCTTAAAACCTGGACGGTTGAGAATTCGAGTCCTGATGGCGTCCGAATTTTTAGCTGACAGAATAATAGCTCAGGAAACGACACAGTCACAAACGGAAATGAGTACCAGACTCTGTTCTGGGGGTAAAAGGCGACAGTCACACAGGGTGGACAACTGGACGAATCTGTGACCAATTTTAATTTAACGAATTATTTCTATGACGAATTTTAATTATATGACGAAATAGCTTTGTGAGCAACCCCTGTAAATCTATGACACGGCTTTACTTCTCTCCCGAAGGAAGCCCACATCAGGATTAAGTGTAAATGGGATGAGAACAGAGAGTAGTAGATTCCATGCCCACTCGATTGTAAGATGTAATCGAAATGAGAGGAAGATGGGCTAAATATTATTTTTTTTCTTTTGTTTGAATTTCTAAAGCAGACGCCAGTATGTTAGGACATAACTACATAACAATCCAGCTACATGGGAAACCAGATATAATTAGAAAAATTAAATCTCGTAGACTGCGATGAGCAGGACATGTGGCACGATGTTTTTGCTTGTCCAATAATGCAAAAATCCAAATGTTAACGATTTAATGGAGTTTTGATTGATGTTGAATTGGAGTAGTGTTGCATTGTAACGTAGCAACGATTGAACGGTTTAAAATTTCGGATTGAAAAGTATCATTCTGTTTCTGTAGTGCGTGAACGATTGGAAGATACTAGCTCAGGTTTTGGAATATGGAAATTAGGTAAGTTTGAACACATTCATTACACATATAATTCATATTAGATTAAATGAACTTCTTACTAGACACTGGAGCTTCATTGTTTAGGTATTTTTAAAAACGCTTCCGTCACTGACTACTTTTATTTTCAACTTGTTAATGGCCGGAGCGCACTGCTTACGCCTAAGTAAATTAAATATGATTTTTAATTTTCGTTTTCTGGTAAACTCCTCACCTAATTTTTAGAGCATAATAGGCCTATATAGCAGCTAAACACTCGGCGTACTTGAAAAACATGTATGTACAAATTTTCAGAAAATCTGTTGATGGGTTTAGAAGTCACAAACATATGCAGGCTGAATTTGATATATAAAGATTATTCAGTCTTGTAACGTGTTATTATCCCATCTAACTTTATGTCTGACTTGGAGCATAGTGTTGTTAAAAGGTTTCACTGAAAATGTTTTTTAACAATAAAAGTCTTTCATCTCACATTCTGCATACATGGCCAAATCAAATTAATATTTGTGCTCTTATGAAATTAATAAGAATTATTTACTTATTTTGTTAAATATTTGTTCTAATTATCCAAGGACCATCTCCAATTGCTGCTGTCCTGAAACTTTTCCCAAATATTACCCTTTCGAAAACTAATACTTATTGTATGTCGACCTTTTCAAGGTCAGGTTTCGCAGGCATAATCCAACACGGGTTGTCCGATATATTCTAATTTTAGCATTATTTGATCCGAGAAGTGCATGATACGCTCTGTTGCCTAGTGTGTACCACTTTCCGTCGAGTTATTTCCATATATATATATATATATATATATATATAGCCTATAGTAGTAATTTACTCTCGGGTGGGTGTTCATTCTTAACCAGTTTAATTTAGTTACGCTTATTTCCTACGTATGTCAGCTAGTGGTCAGCACATAATTTAAAGATACATCTAGTAGGAAATTAAGGTATTACTTGGATGGAGGAAGGCAGATTATATTTTGCCCAGACGCACAGGTTAGGCCTGAGGTCTTTTAAGGAACTCACGGCTTAAAGTCTCCCTCGGAGAACTAGTCCTTTGGATTCTTCCATCCTAAGAACCCACCGAACTTGGCGGGTTTGATCTCGCGACACTTGAGGAAAGAGGCAAGTAACATAGGCCTAATATGAACCAAGATAATAAAAGACACACGGAATGTTTTATATTAAAATATTGTAAGTAAATGGAAATACATTAAAGCTCCGATATAGTTTATGTTAGACATGTTTCAGGAACCATTTCCCACCATCATCACTAACTCTGACTGTTTTATGGTCTAGCGGTAAATTTATGTACCGATAGTGTTATTACAAGAAGTAATATGATGAATTCTGTTTGACATCTCATCCGAGAATACCTTAGTAACTAAGCACAAACTAACAGACTAACTACCTTCGACAAATGTACTTAAAATGTACGATTTTATATCGGTGTATTACGTAACCATAATGTTTTACAAAGTGAGAGTAAAATAATAATCTCTGTCAAGTTTTCAAAGACTAATGATTTTGAATGTTATATATATAGTTTTTCCTCACCTGTAAGACAAATGTCAGGAAAACATTAAGGCCTAAACGGTCCCCGAAATTATATGGCCATCATCTTTATCATTACCATCATCCTTCACTGGTGTGGAGAGCAACGGGAAGCTACCACACCTACAATTTCCTAGTAAAGCTGCAAAGCATAGCACGAAAATGCTATGATTGCAGTGAAAGACGTGCCCTCGGACAGAATTACTATGAATTGTGAACCAAGATTTAGATCCCCCAGCCGTAATGATTTGAATATTATAAATTTAAACTATAATTGATATAATATAAATTCTTATGAATGCATATCAATGTATGATATTTAAGGGAATCTAATATTAAATAGTAACTTCTTTTTATTTCTCAATCGACAGTCAGACATGGGCAGATGTTTTGCAAAGCTATTAAACATGTCGCCCCTTTACTATGTTTATGGCAGCAAATCCCATATGCCGCAAGTAACTTTTATAAAGGGCCTTAAGATATATATTTTTCTCATATTTTCATAGTTCTCCTAAGTAGACTGTCCGTCAACTTGATATATTTATGAGCGAGCAGGTCTGCTCGTTTCTGTATTTTTATGAAGGACAAGCAACTGGATAACAATACAGATCCCTTTGGACAATAGATTATGACTTCCTTTGGGTAACTTGTTTTTGTAGTACAGTCTACTGCTTAGCGAAAAACCCCAAGACGGGACGACCCTTATAAAAGTGAAGTAAGGAAAAAAACAAGTGTTATTTTCTCTTCGCAATAAATCAATTAGGACTGGGACATCTTTTTATTGCCGATATCCGGCCTTTTGAAACTTTGCTAATGTTAAGGAAAAAAAATATATTACCCAAAAAAATATATCGCGTGAGAAGCCCAGAAGAGAAAGGAAGGAGGAAGTAGGCCATCTATTGCTGCCCAGAAAAGACCTCCAGCCAATGGGCAAATAGAGTTAAAAAATCCCTTTAGGTATGAGCCAGTCAAATTTGGCAAACGCCTCTGCAATTAAAATCCTATTTATCGATAAGTTGTTACAGTAATGATGATACGCCCTACCAGGGTAATGCCCAATCAGAGAGCATATTAAAATAAATTGTAAGTCGGACAGAGAACTTTGCTGTATGTAGGCCAACAATTTTTGAGAAAAGATTATTGTGTTAGAATCCGCAGGGGAGTCAAGGAGGCATGTGGTCTCCCGAGTGCTGTTCAGTGTTGGATTCTGTAAGAATTAGTATTACCGGACAACCGCGGTACATATTTCGGTAGAGACATAAATCTACTGCATATAAATTGGCTCTACTCAGCAAATATCTCCGCCGGCGGATTAACTAGTGTAAAAAAAAGGAGAAAATTCAAGTCTAGAAGAATAAAGAAGTGTGATTCTTTTTGTGTAAAACTGTGCATTAATGTAGAGCTGTTCACATTTTCCTGGTGTCGCTCTCCCGTCAAATAATCCTCCGTTACACCTGAGATAAGATCCTTTTGCTCTCCGATAGTAAGAACCCCTAAGAACCTAGTCCGGAGCAATCAACCCGAACTGTCCAGCAGCAAGGATCCCTCATCCTTAAGTTGTAGGAGTGGACCCTGTAGCAGAGTAGCCGAGCAGACTATCACGCTCCAGAGGGGTGCTACATAGTGGTGCTTCAATTGACATATATATATATATTATATTGTATTGTAAGCCTATGTTTTCCTTTTACAGAGATTTGGGCGCTCTTCCCCTACAGGGAAGAATTTGAACCATACTAATTTAGTTACACTTGTTTTCGTATAGATGTCATTTGAGTGGCACGTGGTCAGCGTTCCGCCTCATACTAACATCTAGGAAACCAAGGTAGTACTAGGACGGGAAAATTCGGTAAATTTTGCTTAGATGCCTTTTCATTCAGGCTTAAGGATTTTTTACGAGCCTGAAAATCTTCAGACTTGGGACCCACGGCTTAAAGTCCCTCCCGGAGGACTTGCTCCTTGGATTTTTCCGTCCTAAAAAAATCCATCGACCCCGGCCGGGTTTGAACCCGCGACCCTCGGGACCAGAGGCAAGGAGCATAACCACTAGTCCACCTATATATGCCTATATAGGAGGAGTTACAAAATACATGTATTGAGTTTTGTGTTTTAATACACTTTGGTCACTAATTATACAAAATAAAAGTAACTTACGTAACGACTACGCTTCTACGTGGTGTAGGAGTTTTAATTAAAATAAATAACAATTCTTTGTTAGTTACGGTTTTATGATATTCTGCAATATTTTGGGATGTAAGCACTTGAAAATCTTTATAATAGCTCATATACCACTTTGTGAAGAAGGAAGAGCTTTAATTTTCTTGTATTATGTCAAATTTTAGTGGAATTCGCCCGGGTTCGATCCACGATTGAGAGATTTCTCCTCATCTGTGAGACAAATGTCGGTAAATTTTAACTCACAAACACTACCAAAACACTTATCTGGCCATCATAATTCATTCTAGTGTTCGCCTTATCCAGTATAATTGTGTATTTGAAATATGTCTTGTCTGTGTTGTCTCGGAGGTGGTTCCCTCATTTAACAGAGCTCTCCGTGTCCTTGTAAAGTATGTGTGTGTCCCATTCTCTACCGAAAGGTCGTGTCCGGGTGGCATAGGAGACCTAAAAGTAGAACCTAAAAGGGTAGATTAGTGAAATTAAATTTCTCATGTCAGCTTACTTTAATCCGTCGGATTGGAGCGAGAAAAAATAATGCATAACATAATTTATTTTGTGTGTAGGACCTATTGTATAATTTTATACAAATTTAAATAATTTTACTTATCTATTTTACCAAAATTTCTTAAGAATATTAAATAAATTAAACCACTGTATCTTATAGGGTACAATGCGAAATTAAGGATAAGAAATAAAGGAAAAATCAGGTAATTATTTGCACAGACAGGTTATTTTGAACAATTTGTTCGCTGAAATTATGTACGAATAGTAAAATAAATGATTTCCACGTCTATTGTTCTACAAACACATCTATTTTCAAGATAGCTCATGTTGTGATGTTTGTTAAACTGGACCTGTGCTCTTCATTCCAGTTTTATAAACACGAAAATAATCCACTTTTAATCCATGAACCGTCGGATATATTAGCAAAAACAATTTCAGTTTCAATCGAAATTTAACAACTGATAATTACATTATTCGTCCGAGACCCTTTCTCAAAAAGGTTGGGTTAATACATGAAAAAAAAAAAGCTAATCCAGCAAATCCTAAAGATAAATACTTATTAAGTTTCTTAACGCTAGGGGCGTTGATCTCCGACTAGGTTATACTATTACATTCCTCTTCCATAACTAGTTTTTTTAATCCTTCGATATGAACTGACAAAAATGACTAATATTGTTGTCTTATTTCGCGTAAATCGTAAAATTGTTAATAAACTACTTGTAAATAAATGCTTATTTTTTTTACTACCTACATTACTATAGACATGTTGCACTACATATAGAACTCTTTATTACTGTTTTGAAAAATAATAATGCGAAAGATCACTCAATAAAATAAACTACGACATTTGAACGTCGCGGTTCAACAGTAGCATCACGGTCACGTGGTTACGGAATGTATAATATTTCAAAATTTGTTTTGCTATAAAAATAATTACAATTTCGCATTCTTTCAATTCCAGGAAAATCGGAATTACCGGAAACACAAACAAAATATTTTGTTTTACATGTAAGCGTTAAATGGGGATGTGAATAAAATAAAAGGTGAGTTAGTTGCATTTAGGAGGTAAAACAAAGTTAGTGTGTTAGAATTAGAATAGGCGTGTCCAATCTGTTTTGTCTTTACGGTGAATTGGTTTGCGGGCCACATGATTCGATTTTTTTACCGTATTAATATATCTAAGTTAAATCAATTAATTTAAATATAAAATAGTTAACATATTGATATGTTATGTTTATTAAAATAGCAGCTAATACCCGGCGTGCGCTTACTTACTTACTTACTCACTGGCACTATCGAACCCGTAGGTTCATGGCCGCATGGACATAAGCTCTCCATACATCCCTATCCTGAGCTAATGCTTTCCAATCATTCCCTGTATAATCTACTTCCCTCAAATCATAGTTAATGTTGTTCTCCCACCTCATTCTTGGTCTACCAACTGGGCGTTTTCCCTCTGGCTTTCCTACAAGAAGCTTCCATGCACGTCTTTCATTCCCCATACGTGCAACATGTCCTGCCCATCGCAGTCTACGAGACTTAACTGTTCTTATTATATCTGGCTTCCTATAAAGACCATGTAGTTCATTGTTATGTAGTCTTCTCCATTCACCTGTCTGTTCATCTCTCTTTGGTCCAAAAATTTTCCTAAGAACTTTATTCTCAAATACTCGTAATCTCCTTTCCTCCCTTAAAGTAAGAGTCCATGTTTCGCACCCATATAATATAACTGGTAGAATAATAGTTTTTATATATTTTCAGCTTAACGTTTTTTGAAAGGAGTTGGGACATCAAAAGTCTCTGCAATGCATAATAGCATGCATTTCCAGAATTGAACCTATGTTTAATTTCTTTGTGCATCTCATTCCTATTTGTGATTATTGTTCCTAGGTATTTGAATTCAGCCACTTCCTCAAAATTTCCCTCATTTGTCATTAGCTGTCCATTTCCATTATATAATGTATTTCTACGTGTGACCATATATTTAGTTTTACTGATATTTACTTCCAGTCCCAATTTCTTAGTGTTACTCAATAGTGTGTGCGTGTTGGCCTTTAGTATCTCCTCGCTATCGGCCAGTAGTACTACATCATCAGCATAAACTAACAGCTTATTAATACCATTCAGTTGTAAGCCTTCCTCATTCTCTAAAGATTTAATGGCATGCTCTAGTACAAAATTAAATAGTAGAGGAGATAGTGCATCTCCTTGCTTCAACCCATTCTGGATTTCAAAAGTGTCTGAAAACTGTTTGCCTACACGCACCCTACTCTTTGAGCCATTTAGACACATTCGTATAAGTCTAACTAACTTTTTAGGAATTCCGAACTCCAGCAGGATACTATATAACTTCTCCCTCTTAATTGAATCATATGCTTTTTTGAAGTCTACATATAGTTGATGTACAGTACCATTATATTCCCATTTCTTTTCTAAAATCTGTCTTATACTAAAAATCTGATCTGTTGTAGACCTGTTTCTTCTAAATGCACATTGATGATCTCCTAGAATGTCATCAATATAGGGAGTAAGTCTGCTTACTAATATATTTGTTAGAATTTTGTACGAAGTTGAAAGTAATGAGATGCCCCTGTAGTTGTTGCAATCAGTTTTATCTCCTTTCTTATAAATTGGTACGATAATTGATTCCTTCCATTCATCTGGAAGAGCTTCTTTTTCCCAAATCATACTAAGCAACCAACGTATCTTGTCCATCAATTTTTCTCCCCCTGATTTTATCAGTTCTGCTGGGATCTCATCTGAACCTGATGCTTTATACATCTTCAATTTTTCAATCGCCATTTCAACCTCTAATGAACTTGGTTCTGCGACTAACATTTCTGCTGTCTGTAACTTATCCTCCTCAATGTCCTGTTCTGTATGTACATTTAATAGCTGATTAAAGTAACTTTTCCATCTATTTAGTATACTCCTAGAATCTGCAATCATATCCCCATTTTCATTCCGAATTATGTTTGTTCTGGCCTGAAACCCTTTATTCTCTATACTAATTCCCTGATATAATTCTCTAATGTTCCTATTTTTTGCATTCATTTCAAGATCATTAATCTTCTCTCTCAAATATTCCCTCTTTTTACTCTTTAGTAACTTGGTGGTTTCCCGTCTAACACTACCCAATTGCTCTAAATTTACCTCATTTGGCTCGTGTAACCATTTCATTTTTGCTGCTATACCTAAATAAATGGTAACGTGTTTTTGCATTTAGTTGAATAAGTAAAAGGAAAAATAAATATAAATTTATATCGTTATTATTTTTAGATACCCCGTGCTGATTACCTGGCGTTACCCGGGAACCTACGCATTCCGATGTACTTGGCATAAATGAGCTGAAAGACAAAATTCGCTATTTTGAGTTATCCGTAAAAGAATACCCGCTGTGCGCTGCTATGCATGCCTGGGAATCTACTTATCCCGATCTTCTTGGCATCAATGAAAGACAAAAATTATTATTGTGAGTTATCCTTAAAAGATAAACATATGCTGTCGCGGATTTTTTTTTGTAGAGTTTCTTTTGAGATATTCAATTCTGTGTAGAATAATTTTGTGTATTTGTTATGGTTTAGGCAGCGTAAGTCATTTAAGCTTACAAAAAGCGACACGTTTTTCACTACAGAAGGTGATTTTTAAGGGTGAAGGGCTCGAGCATTAAATCTCTCTTATAACCTATAATACACTGAAAAACTTGAATACATTTTTAAATTTTCCAAATTCAGTTAGAAACTACGTCACCAGATTTTTTAAAAAAATTCTAATGTTTTCTTTTGTCAGTAAGATCATTTTGAATGCAGCAAATCCTATTTCTACTGAAAATATGTCTAAGCAACAAATTTTAAATTAGTGTAGTACAGAAGAAACGTCAGTATCTACTGGAACATTTACAGTTGTCCCCCAGTATCATTCTTGATACTTTGTATAATAATGAAAACCATACATTCTTATCTAGTACATTGTCAAACTCACTTCTAACTTTTTTCCCAAGACACAACACAAATCCAAAAACGTATACTGAATTCAAGGTATTTTTTTTTTCTCTAGAGACTAATTATTGTTTATTTTTTCCACTCGTGTGTACAGCGAAGCTCAGAGGGACTGTAGATCACATAAAGTAGTTTTCAAATTTTTGGCCTTCATTCCCTTCTTAAATCTAATTATTCAATTTCTGTCCTAAAGGCGCTGTCTCCGGGAGTTATATATATGTCCAAGTCTATTGCAAATGTCATAACTTACACAAATTTAGCCTACCCACATTCTACTTGGGATATTCCTACACGGATAATTTACTTCTGAACCACGTCCATGAGTAATTTTATTACACCTGCAGGTTGATTCCGTTGCTCAGCTGTTCATGTGTTGGAATATATGACATGGTGATGTGTTACACTTTGGAATGTCTTTTTGCCGTATATTACTTTAAGAGTTCTACGGTGTCCTGTTTTCAGTCTTGCTAGAGGTGTTTGTCCTTTGTTTTTCAGTGCAGTCTCCATGAATAATGTTATTCTACCATCCATTCTTGGCCTATCTACTGGCTGTCTTCATTTTTCTACAATAAGTTTCCGTGCCTTCCTTTTATTTCTGAATCGTGCCACATGTCCTGCCCGTCAGAGTTTACAACTATTTTTATTATATCTGGTTTCCTATCAATATCATTAAAATTCTTGTTACGTAGGCCCTTCTTTCTTCCATTCACCTGTATGTAAATCTCTCTTTGTTCCAAACATCTTCCTAAGCACTTCATTCTCGAATAAACACAATTGTTTATTCTGCCATAAAATAAAAGACCTGTTACGCACCCATTTACTGTAACTTGAAGAACCGCCGATTTATTCCTTATTAATATAATATGTTTTGAGAGAATTTGGGATGACAACAGTCTCCGTCATGCATGGTGTTGTAGTATACATTTCCATAGTATAAAATATTTCTGTGTGTTATTATCGCTCCAAGGTTCTTTAATTCATCAAATTGTGAGAAAAAGACATCGATCATGTAGGGATGACAACCAACTTACAACTCGTGCCGGTGGAATGTAGTGGAGTCACTTTATGTTCACCTCTGATTTTCTTAATTAATTAATTAATTTGTACTTTTCTTTTTTATTTCTTGAACTTTTTCTTAATATCATCATCATCATCATCTTCTTTTTTCGTGTTGTAGTTCTGAAAGTACTGTTCAGATCTACAATTTTTTTTCCAACCATCTCTATCTAGGCCGTCTCGAAGATCTTTCACTATTTGATCAGCACTTTATAAAATTTTCTTAGGAATTCTGGATCTGGGCATACGGTCCACATGTTCATGCCAGTTGATTTGATATTGATAAATGTAATGCACACTCAATACTTTTTTTTTTTAATATATGAGTACATATTCACACACAGGCCCTGATGGAAAGCGCATAATTATCTTTAGAGAAAAAAAAACCTGATGTCCAAGTTCAGGAATCTAACCCCTGAGCATCTGGACCGCTGACTACAAAGCCACGAGGCCTATCAATGTTCATGCATTAATTTCTCACATATGTTAATAAAATTATATATTTTGTACGTTGCCCATGTTAACTCGATTGCTATTTTTAACCGGTACCTAGGAATAATAATCACAAATAGGAATGAGATCTTCTTTTTCACTTTTTATTTGTAATTTGTAGGATTTTCATTGTTTATTTCCAAAATCACTCCTCGGAGGAAGACGTATTGGATGTGCATTCACTGTCAATCCATGTCTTAGCTGGTCTTCCTCTAGTTTTTCTCCCGTCCATTGGTCTATCTTATTTAGCTGTTTTTCCAAGTCAGTTGTTTTCCATTTTATTATATGACCTTTCCAATATTTTCGTCTATCTAGGCCTATAATAAATATGAACAAAGAAATTAAACATAAGCTGAATTCTGGAAATGCATAGGCTACCATTACGGATTACAGGATTTTTGTAAAAAAACTGAAAATATATAAAACTGTTATATGAAATAGATACCGAAAAAATGACTATAACTTTAAGGGAGGAGAAAAGATTACGAGTATTTATCAATAAAGTTATTAGAAACAAAGAGAGACGAACGGACATATGAATGAAGAAGACTATATGACAGTGAGTTGCATGATCCTTATGGAAAACCAGATGTAATAAAACAGTTAAATCTTAAATTTTATAGACTGGGGTGGGCAGGACATGTGGCATGTATGGGCAATGAAAGAGAAGCATAAACATTCATTGTGGGAAAATCAGAGGAAAGCATCCAATAGGTAGACCAAGAATGAAGTGGGAGAATGACATTAACTATGATATTAGGAAGGTAAATTATAAAGTGGATTATTGAAATAGGGATGTTTGGAGAGCTTAGGCCTATGTCCGCGTGGCCATGAATCTATTAATTCGAAATTTGAAGAGAGTATTTTAGTTATCAAGTTCGCAACATACGTATGAACTTAACAAAAGGAAAGTTTTTCTGTATTTTTAATAAGCACATAAAACACTAATGCCTTTCTGGGAAATAGAATTTTCAAATTGTGTTAGTACTCGTATATCATTTAGCATTGAAGATTCTGCAAACAGACCTAGGATCTATCTAATATTATAACTAAGTGATACCTCTTAACAGTTCATGTCAGCGTAGGCCTAGTTATAATGTAAGATTCTGTTCAAAATATTGACAGTTCGATGCCACCCGCCTGTTTTCCGATATACAAAAAAAAAATTAAATTTGATATACTGTCCATTGCTGCCGATAGGGTTACCCATGCCGGACTGGTCGAAGGTGATAAGCCAGACGAAATAAGTACCTTGGTCGAAAGAGTGACGATCTTTCACCGTAAAAATACAACCGTCAATAAATGCGGATATGGGTTCTACTGGGGTAAAATTTTCCGGAGGTCAAATAGTCCCCCATTCGGTTCTCCGGGCGGGGACTACTTCAGGGAACCCATGCCAAAGGCTCAAACACAGGGACATGTTCCTAGGAACATGGAATGTTAGGACTTTATACAATAGCGGGGCACTAGAGATATTAATGCGGGAATTGGATAAATCGCCCTTGGATATAGTCGCTTTACAGGAAGTTGTTAGGTGGCCAGGAGAAGGTAGTCAGGAATCAGGAAGCTTTGCATTATACTATGGGGGTGCAGAAAGACCTGCATTTGGAACGGGTTTTTTTAGTCAGAAGGAGGATCCTATCCGCTATCCGAGATATTAAGTTTGTTAGTGATAGGATATCATACATAATTCAAAGGGTAAACGACATGATTTTATAATTGTAAATGTTACATGCCCCCACAGAAGATAAAGATGACAAGATCAAGGATGAGTTCTATGACGAATTAGAATGCTTATTTGATAGCCTTTCACGATATCATATGAAAATTGTCTTAGGAGATTTTAATGCAAAAGTGGGGCGGGAGATATATTCAAACCAACAATAGGCAAATTCAGTCTTCATGAAGATAGTAACGACAACGGGGTTAGATTAGTCACATTTGCCACATCAAAGAATCTCATTGTTAAGAGCACAACATTTCAGCATAAGGATATTCATAAATACACTTGGACGTCCCCAGATGGAGAAACTCGGAACCAGATAGATCATGTATTAGTGGATAAACGCTGGCACAGTAGCATCATCGATGTTAAAAATCAGTTAGAGGGACAGACTGCAATGCGGATCATCATCTGGTCAGAGTGAAAATCAGACAAACGGCTATCCGCTTATGAGAGGAACAAACGCTAAAGATGATTCTGTAAATATGAATTAAAAAACTTGAAAAATGATGAAATGCGGCAAGAATACCAAATCAAAATTGCTAATAGATTTGAAGTACTGGAATCTTCAGATGACAATGTGGCAAACGAAGAAGAAACTGATAATAAATAAAGAATGGGAGGCTATAAGAGATACTATTAAATTGTCAGCATCAGAAAGCATTGGTTGTTTTAAAAAAGAGGCAAAACAAGAAATGGTTTGATGAGGAATGTGCCGACATCGTAAAGAAAAGAAAGCTAGCAAAAATGAAATGGTTACACCAGCCAAATGAGGTAAATTTAGAGCAATTGGGTAGTGTTAGACGGGAAACCACCAAGTTACTAAAGAGTAAGAAGAGGGAATATTTGAGAGAGAAGATTAATGATCTTGAAATGAATGCAAAAAATAGGAACATTAGAGAATTATATCAGGGAATTAGTATAGAGAAGAAAGGGTTCAGGCTAGAACAAACATAATTCGGAATGAAAATGGGGATATGATTGCAGATTCCAAGAGTATATTAAATAGATGGAAAAGTTATTTTAATCAGCTATTAAATGTACATACAGAACAGGACATTGAGGAGGATAAGTTACAGACAGCAGAAATGCTAGTCGCAGAGCCAAGTGCATTAGAGGTTGAAATGGCAATTGAAAAATTGAAGATGTATAAAGCATCAGGTTCAGATGAGATCCCAGCAGAACTGATAAAATCAGGGGGAGAGAAAAATTGATGGACAAGATACGCTGGTTGCTTACTATGATTTGGGAAAAAAGAGCTCTTCCAGATGAATGGAAGGAATCAATTATCGTACCAATTTATAAGAAAGGAGATAAAACTGATTGCAACAACTATAGGGGCATCTCATTACTTTCAACTTCGTACAAAATTCTAACAAATATATTAGTAAGCAGACTTACTCCCTATATTGATGACATTCTAGGAGATCATCAATGTGCATTTAGAAGAAACAGGTCTACAACAGATCAGATTTTTAGTATAAGACAGATTTTAGAAAAGAAATGGGAATATAATGGTACTGTACATCAACTATATGTAGACTTCAAAAAAGCATATGATTCAATTAAGAGGGAGAAGTTATATAGTATCCTGCTGGAGTTCGGAATTCCTAAAAAGTTAGTTAGACTTATACGAATGTGTCTAAATGGCTCAACGAGTAGGGTGCGTGTAGGCAAACAGTTTTCAGACACTTTTGAAATCCAGAATGGGTTGAAGCAAGGAGATGCACTATCTCCTCTACTATTTAATTTTGTACTAGAGCATGCCATTAAATCTTTAGAGAATGAGGAAGGCCTACAACTGAATGGTATTAATAAGCTGTTAGTTTATGCTGATGATGTAGTACTACTGGCCGATAGCGAGGAGATACTAAAGGCCAACACGCACACACTATTGAGTAACACTAAGAAATTAGGACTGGAAATAAATATCAGTAAAACTAAATATATGGTCACACGTAGAAATACATTATATAATGGAAATGGACAGCTAATGACAAATGAGGGAAATTTTGAGGAATTGGCTGAATTCAAATACCTAGGAACAATAATCACAAATAGGAATGAGATGCACAAAGAAATTAAACATAGGCTCAATTCTGGAAATGCATGCTATTATGCATTGCAGAGACTTTTGATGTCCCAACTCCTTTCAAAAAATGTTAAGCTGAAAATATATAAAACTATTATTCTACCAGTTATATTATATGGGTGCGAAACATGGACTCTTACTTTAAGGGAGGAAAGGAGATTACGAGTATTTGAGAATAAAGTTCTTAGGAAAATTTTTGGACCAAAGAGAGATGAACAGACAGGTGAATGGAGAAGACTACATAACAATGAACTACATGGTCTTTATAGGAAGCCAGATATAATAAGAACAGTTAAGTCCCGTAGACTGCGATGGGCAGGACACGTTTCGCGTATGGGGAATGAAAGACGTGCATGGAAACTTCTTGTAGGAAAGCCAGAAGGAAAACGCCCAGTTGGTAGACCAAGAATGAGGTGGGAGAACAACATTAACTATGATTTGAGGGAAGTAGATTATACAGGGAATGATTGGAAAGCATTAGCTCAGGATAGGGATGTATGGAGAGCTTATGTCCGTGCGGCCATGAACCTACGGGTTCGATAGTGCCAGTGAGTAAGTAAGTAAGTAAGTATACTGTCCATTTTATTAAAAAAAACATTTCAATTGATGGTTTAGAAAGAGATCAAATATACATATTAAATACAATGCATAATTGATATCTGGTTCCTAGGAAAATTTAGGGCTAAATGACTTTACATGCCCGATGCCACCCAACTCTCCCATACATACACACACATATATATATATATTCCATGTGCCAATTTTCAAAGTCCTTTTTCTTGGCTTTAATCGTCCTAGAGTGTTTTTCCGAAGCATGTTGTTTGGTTTTTTAGCATTTTTTTTCTTTTTATGATGAACGAGGAGCCGGCCCGATGCATTAACCCCCAACCTGGGGGACGGGTAATTTTTGTTCAAGGTTTTCTTCCTCTAGCCTTTGATAGTCCAGTATCTTAGTGCAAGGCAGCAGCGCTAGTTTTGGTCCGCCCTGGGTATTTTATTTCCCCAGTACCCGCCATATCTGGTGAGCATTCCCCTATCCGCCACCTGGGGAGGCGTCCGATGGGAGACTGGCAACTCCAAAGAATTTTAAGTACGGAAATGGATGTTTTAAGAAGATCAGCTGGAAAACTAGAATGGATAGAATACGAAATAAAGAAAATTACGGGTGTACAAGAGGAGCCGGACATCATAGACATCATAGAAAAGAGAAGAGTTCAGTGGTATGGTCATGTCAAACGAATGCCAGAGCAAAGATTGCCAAAAATTGTTATGGAATGGATCCCAATAGAAAGGAGGAAGAGAGGAAGACCGAAGAAAACTTGGATAGAGGGGGTACAAGCAGCTATGAATATCACAGGAATGGAGGAAGATCAGTGGATGGATAGAGAAGAATGGCATTTGGTTTCCGGAAGACGGCGGCAGCTGCCATGATACCGGATGATGATGATGATATATATGTTCCTAAGTACCGACAGGTCATGTCCGGGTGGCATAGGAGACCTAAAATAGTGCCTAAAAAAGGAAGAGAACTCCTTAATTGGTGAAATTAAATTTCTCATGCCAGCTTGTTTAAATGCTTCGGATTGGAATGAAAACAAATCATGCATAAACATAATTTATTTTATGTATATTGTTGTATAATCTTACACAAATTTAAACAATTTTTACTGATTCATTTTTCCACTATTTATTAAGACTATTAAATAAATTAAACCACTGTGTTTTATGGAATACAGTTATTATTATTATTATTATTATTATTATTATTATTATTATTATTATTATGGCAGTCCAAATAATCTCCTATCATGAACTCAAGTTTTCCAATCATTCACTTTAATCAATTCATCCCATTATTGGGCCTAATAATTGGACACTTCCCTTCATGTTTTTCGTAAATGCCCTTCTTCCATTCCCTATTTGTACCATATGTTGTATCATTATACTTTCTATAACAATTAAATTCCTACATTCATCCAACTTACAAGTAAACTGTGAAACATTGCATTCCGAAACCTTTCTTGAAATTTCTCCTAGAGAAACATTACGATGTACCAAGGCACTGTGCAAATAATTATCTTCCGTTTTTAATTGTAAGGCACATAAATAAAAGTTAGAATCCAGCAGTGACAACCCACTGTGTAGAGCAGATGGACTCCCTGCAGGAGTAAGAGTTTAGTGAAGTGAGGCGGGACGCGGTGTGGACAGCAGGTAGTGAGGGTTATCCGATCTACCACTTCACGATTTGTATTACTTCCCTATAGTTTAAATAAGAGATTTGGCGTTGGATTTTAATGCCTTGCAGTTAAAAAGGCAGATCATTTTTTAGACCCGGTCTTGGTACATCATAACACTTCTCTGGAAGAAATTACAAGGTAGATTTCTGTATGCAATGGTTGACAGTTCCCTTGTCAGTACTAGTAGTGAAAGCACGCCATCGGACTTAGTTTTTGCCCAATTATTTGCTACATTCCAGCTTTTCCTCGTTCAATTTTCTTTTATTATTGTGCTGTGCCATGTAATTTTAGGTTTTCCACTTTTCATGGACTATTTAAGTCATGTCCCAAATGGGAGTCAATGACCAATCACGTTTCAATGATTTCTGTTTTACAGCCAATCACAGTCGTGTTTCACCAAATATTTATCAATGTTAAATTTACCATATTAAAGAAAGCTCCTTCTTTTTAATATTCTGAACAGGTCTGACCATTATTTTGCAGTGACTGATCCTATAAGAAATACGGCTACCAGATTGGATAATTAGTGCATAGATGTCAACACATAGCGCTTGCAGGAGTTAATATAAAAATATTTGTAGCAATTGATTATACCACCATAAAAGAAACCACTGTTTGCACTTTCTTAAATGTATTTTTTTTTCCAGATAATAATGCAGAAAAATATAATTGTCATATTTACATCATACGACATCAGAAATGAATTAAATATACAGTTTGATGTGTTTCATTTTTTCTCCACTAGAGAGCATTCTTACAATATTGCGTTCCTTTGGCAATAAATAGTATGATCTGGTTGCAGTGATAAACAAAAGAAGCACATGAAGCGTAACAATAGTTTCTCATTTGTTTTCAAACATCGCCGTTTACATTAAATATATACATATTTTAAAATATCTATTAGTTAAATAATGATTTGTGAGTAAACAGCTTACTTTTATTCGTTAAATAGTCCTAACAAATGCCACTTTTTATTTCCAAATTCTCTAAATAAATTCACTCCTCAGTTCGTGAGTCGTGAATTTATCGATAATTTGGAAATAACTCGTGGCATTACTTATAACAATCCCTGTGGATTCCATTCCAAAACACTCTTTGACATACTGTCTTGTTCTATTCTGAGGGCGTGTCCAATCTATTACCAATTACGATATTTAATATCTTTCTGAATTTCATTTTGTGATGTCCAACTTAATATATTCCCAAAACCGTATGTATCATTCTTTAGGGAAGGATTCTTACGACTCATATGTAGAGTGAGGCTTCGAGATACTTTGCAGCACAAAATATAATTTTCACATGTTCCATTGCTAAACCTGATGATTCCATGTATATCTTACAAACGATAGCTCTATGGGATAACAGGAGAGAAATATGTCCAAACCAAATGCAAATTCCGCAAAACTAATTTACAGAAATTTAGCCATCCATATCTGCTTGGAAAATTTCTACATTGAAAAACACAGAAGGAAAATGATTAATTCAAAAGTTTTATTTATTACTAACACTATCGACTCCTATGGTCCATTGCAGAGCAGACATAAGGTATCCATACATCTATATCCTGAGATAATACTTTCCAATCATCCCCTCTGTAATTATCCTCCTTCAGATGTTATTATTCCACTCTCTTCTTGGCTATCCTACTGAATGGTTTCCACTTCGTGTTTCCTACAATAAGTTTTCATTGCTCTCATCCAATTTTATAACGTTCGAAATGTCATACTCATCGGAGTCTACGAAACTCAACTCTCACATTACATCTGGTTTTCTATCAAGATCATGGAGTTGACTTTTATGTAGTTTCCTCTATTCACCTGTCTATGTCTCTGGTCAATATGCACTTTATTCTCAAAAACTCACTTTTTTATGGATTAAAGTAAGATATATGTTTCGCATCATTTTAATACGTAACTTGAAGAATCGCTATTTTATATATTATTAAGTGAATATGTTTGAGAGAATTTGAAACAAGAGTCTCCGTCGTATATAATACAGCTTATATCATGCGTTTCCAGAATTGATCCTATGAATAATCCATTTCTGTTTGTTACTGTTGCAAGTTATTTCAATTCAGACACTCCATAATATGTCCAAAATTTGCTGTTGATATTTTGCACATATAGGAAGAAAAAATTGTACAATTACCACAATAACTGTGAAAATGTACTAATCGGTTATAAACTTTTATCTTTCTAGGAAACTACATTTGAAAATAAATTTGATGCAATGAAGAAACACAATACGAAATTGGAGGTGGTGAGATTGAAAACATTAGTACATGGATGCATACTAATAATCCCAGCACAAAAAATTAATTATATGAGGAGGGAAGGAACTGTATTGACTTAGGCTTTCAAGGCCGGAGCTGATCTTGAAGATTTCCGGGCTGTAGACCATGGTCTTTGTGGCTTGAAGTTCCCCGACGTTTCGCCAGGTTGTCTTGAGACCCTTGAGGGTGCCGGACGCAGTACCTGGCGAAACGTCGAACTTAAAGCCTCAAGACCACGGCCTACAGCCCGAAAATCTTCAAGATCTGTGGAGGAACTGTTTGGTAAGAATATTGTAGCCTGATGCAACAAAAATTGATGATTTCATTACGCAATACATAAGTTGATTGTATGAACTTTAGGCCTATGGTGAAAACAGGTCACTTTACATAAATTAAAAATAAAATTATTTAATATACATATATTAATTTACGTGCAGAACCATTGCTCAAGAAAAAACAACTTCAAACAATATCACATGCAGGTTGTATCTATATTTAATTGAAAATTTCTTGAATATAGAAAAAATAAATACATTGGAATTAATTCTGTGTACAGCTACCAATTTCAGCTAGATTTTTGTCATTTGGAATCGTTTATCCTTGAAGAGGGTTTATAGCTGCTTCAAATAACGCGTACAACACCTTTGTCATAATGCGATGCTGAAAAATGAGAGGTTTCTTTGAAATGCAAATAAAAAACCATTGATCCACATAAGCAGATATTATTTGGCGTAAAATTGGTTGAAATTGTAGTTAAGGTATGTACCAATTCTTGACTCACAAAAGTTCCTTATCTTGTACAATAGTCTTGTGGATCAGGTAGTACACAGAATATTAAAATACTCTGTGCAGTTAGTAGAGGACTGAATCTTGTATTAGTTTGTTTTCTGGACCTCCGAGTGTTGTGCTGACAAGATGTCTTTCTTGTTTTTCAGGCTGTTAAGGTGAACCTGTAGGATGAATTCAAGAAACATGAATGACCAATTACGGCCGTAAGGGCTGGCAAGTGGCCACAGCCCCTTGTAGTATAATAGGTGAAAACCCGAGTTCATATGGGGACATTAAATATAAATATTGTGAACACTGTAGTGTTGTCGCGTGTCTTCTTCTTCTTCTTCCTTTGGCTCTACGCTCCTCTAAGAACCTTGGCCTCCTTCATAACAACTGCTCATTCTTCTTTATTACTAGCTTTCTGCCTCCATCTTTTCACCTTCAGTTGTCTTAAGTCATCCTCAATCTTATCTAACCATCTTAGTTTCTGTCTTCCAACCTTCGACCACGCGGCTCGCTACAGAGAATAAATGGACGGTATAAATGCGGGTGACTGAGCAACTTTGTGTAGGTAAATACGATTGTTATAAATAGAGCGCGGAATTTTATGAAATTTCATGTTTTAAACTATAAGTCGGAGAGCATTGCGACAAAGTATCTTCACGTTTTATGAAGTGTAGAATTGAATGGGACCAAAAAAAATTCATATTTCATAATATTTTGACAAAAAGTTCATATTTTAGCAAATATTTCATATTGCTTCATATTTTCAACATTTAAAAAAAAATATATATTTTTTGTCCAATAACACTTCTAGGAATTTGTTAAAATATTTTTTGAAGTGACTGTACCTCTGTAAGTTTTTGACATTGTAAATCGTAGACAAGTGGAAATTCTCCAGAATTCCTTTCTGAACAAAACAAATACCGTTAACCGGCAATAACAGCAAGATGAGTCAAGAGATGGATGGGGTTTATCCGTAACTTAGCCCGCTGGAACGAGAACATGATGAACTGATGACAGATTGATAAGTTTAAGGACAATAGTAGATTAGTGACCACCCACTCTTACCTAGGCAATTTCTTCACTTTGCTTGTGTACAGACACTTCTTGTTGCTACTAGTGAAAAACAAGATGCCAAAAACTGGAGTTCGTGATTGGATTTCAGCATTTAAATGCTACACCACGGATGGTAAAATAGTGTTTTGCACTTACTGTAGTAAAGAGGTATGTTCATTTTATATTTGAAATATATTTAAAATAACTAAATAATATTCTTTCTTAGCCTACATTTTATAAATTGCAATCTCTTGTGTCAAAATTAAATTGTTCCTATAACTCGATTTTTATAGGTATAAGCAAAAACCAAAAATAAAAAACCACAACTCAATTATAATTAAATTTAATGTTATTGTTACATGTACATACGCCGTAGCGTAGTGGTTAAGGCACTGCGCTACAAGTCGGAAGGTCGAGGGTTCAAGTCCCGGTGGGGTCTGGATTTTTAAAGTGACCAAAACCTTCTGGCGGCACTATGGCCCTGGGGTCGACTCAGCCTCTAACGGAAATGAGTGCCAGACGCTTGTTCTGGGGCAAAGGCGGCCGTCACGCAGGGCTGACAACCCGGCTGACATCAAGTACCGATTGTCAAGAAAAAGTGGGAGCCTTAACCTCCTACTACCCCAAGGGCCTCCTGAGGCCTGTAGTGGGATCACTTTTACATATATTGAAGCTCAGTATATTTATGCAATGTAAATAGCTACCATACCAAACTGTACATAGTCTCAATTTTGTCAGTCCTATATTTCATGGAAAGCTTTCTGTTTTGGTTATGTATTGTTTCTTGGATTTCATAATTAAATATAATTGAATAAATAATTAATTCTTTTTATATACGTATATCAATACCAACAACTAATTTAAGGTTATTGCTACATATACAATTACTGGAAGATAAATTATATTTGAAATGTTCAATTAATAATAAAAACAATTACTGGAGTTTGATATCTTTATGCAATGAGAATAGTAATCAAGCCAAATTGTACCTAATCTAAATTTTTAGTGCTATATTTCATGCAAGTCTGTTTGTTTGTTTTGGTTGCTATGTTTTGTTCCTTGGATTTTGAAATTCATAATTAAATATCAATTAATAAATTAATGGATTGTTGGATTGTGTTTTATATATATATTCCAGTAGACATTATCTATTTATTAACAATGTTTCAAATCGTAAGCATGATCTTTCTACGGGCATGGAATTAATGAAAAGCTAATTAAAATAAGAAATATAGTGAATATCATAATTTTTGAACCACAAATAAGATCTACTTGTCTCATTTACATGCTGTTGGATCCTATATATTATACCGAATGTATGTATATGAAAATATATGTAATAACGTTAATAAATAATAGCTTCATAATATTTTCGTGTTACAATTTTCATATTTTTCATATTTTCTTATTTTGATTTCATATTTTGGTAAAATTTTCTTCATATAAATCCTCGCTCTAGTTATAAATACTCTATGTGTTGTTAATGCTAGCTAATTTTAGACCATTGTGCATTGTTTAGTCCATATTTTGCAGTAGGCTCATTGTAGGCACGAGGGTCTCTTCAGGGCGTATTTTAGATTATTTTTTGGGTTCTGCCGGCGTGAGTATCAGGAGCAGTGAGTATAAGGAATTTAGGTGATCAGTAGAAATTAGTTGTGAAATTAACTAAGAATTAATTTATTAATCACAGATAACACAGTACACTTAGCTGTTTTTGTCGATATTCTTAATTTACTCGTAGGCCTTACTGTTGCCATTCACAACTTCCTTTTACTTTAAGTACTTTTTTTGCGTCGGATCCCAGGTTCAGATGCAAATAAATTCACTTTGGAACGGTAGCTCCCCTAACTTCGCTGTATATTCTTATTCAAGGAGCGACTTGCTCCTCGCGTGTTTTCGTAGTATAGCAACTAGCCCCACTCTGTAATCGTATTGGAGCACCTGGCTCCTCTCTGTGTTTCAAACGAGTCGACTAAGTATGGGACACCGTAGTGTCCCTGACAACGTAGGGTCTTACTTTTGTGCCCTCTTAGTCGATGGCTAGAAATAGGAGGCTGTGATTTTTATTATCATGGCAATACGATAGCGTACCAAGTTGCCTAGTATTTCCACCGGAGGGATCAGTGCTCGGATCAGTTCGTGTTCTTTTTGTCGTTTTCTTGAGGGCGCCTCTGATAAATGTTGGTTCAAAAGTGCGCCGTCCTGGTGTTGGAGCTCCATTCGCAAGTCGCGCTTAGGATTGGCCAAGATTGAATTTAGATTAATTTAGTTGTGGCTGGATGCTGGAGATCCGACAAATTTCAGGGCCCTTTTATAATCATTTTGCAAGGAAATTGTGAATTGGCTCAAGTATTCCTTTTAGCTTATTATAACATTATAAAATTTCTATTGGTTAAAATAACAGTTTGTATACACCTCTAATTTATATTTTTTTGTACATATGCGATAGGGTGCAGGCCTACTAATTTGTGAGGGTGTGGCTTTTGAATATCTAGGACTTTCTTAAAATTTTAAGTATCCACCCTCTTTTTGGGGGTAAATATCTCGAGAGACGCTTGACGTTCATACACCTTTTCGTATATTTCTCTGAGGCTATTAATTCCAATTCACTAAGTTTAACAATTAAAGTTTAGCAAATCTGACCATTTTCGACCCGTCAGTCAGATTTACACTTTCTAAATTAATATATATTTTATAATTAGCATTAATTCAGCTTCGCTAGGTTTGAAAATTGACGTTTTGCAAATCTGAACATTTTCGACCCGCAATCAGATTTACACTTTTCTAAATGCATACCTATTTGATAAAAAGCATTAGTTTCCCTTCGCTAGGTTTAAGTACCTATTACTGTCAACCCTTTGCGTTACAGTTACTCACTGTATAACAGCTTATTGTGTGGTCCAAATCAATAACCAAATAAATTTTAATTCTACCAATTACCCCTGCCACTACACCTGTCATAATTTTAAAATTGTAATAAGTATTTAATTTTGTTTGATATTATTATAATTATTGTTATTATTTTATTATTATTTCAATATCATAAATGTAGTATTATTATAATATGTAATTATATTTTAGGTTTGAAAGAAGTGTGAATGGGGGTGTGTTAACCGCAGGTTCCTTGGAAAATCCAGGTAATATTTTTCGTAACATTAAATGGAAATTTACAATGTAATTTAAAACGACTTTAAAAATCTGATATAAGTTAATTGGTGCATTATTTGATTTCAAGATTCTGTGCAGCAATCATCCTGCACATTTTTTACCTCAGCCACAAGACTCTTTTGGACGAACCGCTGTGAAACTTTTGTTAATACAAGGGTGAAGATGTACCTTAACTAAAACTTCATACAATTTTACGCCAAACAATATCTACTTATGCGGAGTGATGATTTTTTATTTACATTTCTAAATTTCATTTCCAGAGAACATCACATTTTAAAGTATCAAAGTTACAACAGACGTGTCATGTGAAGATGAATGCGGTGTACTACATTTGTATTAAAAATCTATGAATTCTATTCAGTGTAACTTGATGTCAAGTGACAAAAATATAAAATGACAGCTGTGCTCAGAAATTAGTTCCTGTGTAATGTTTTCTTCCTTCGAGAAATTTTTCAATGAATATAAACAAAAACCAGTTTTATTTTAAGTTGTGTTTTCTTGAGCAATGGTTAGATACAAACACAATTTGCACTGTGTTAATGATTCTTTAAATATTAAGTTTATATTCAGTTTACATAATATTTTCGAAGTGAATTTTATTCCAAGGTTCAATTTTTTGTATTTATAATGCATAATATCTTTGTTTGGAATTTGTTTAAAAGATTAATGTTTATTCTTTGCTTTACAGAAGATAATTATTTTGTTAAAATGTACATAAAAGGTAAATTTATCAAACGATACTATGAAGTTGGCTGATACTTGGTGTGGAAATAAGATAGCAAATGAAGAACTGATATTTGTGGCCAGAACAGCAAATGATGCTGCTTGCTTTGTCCGGTAAATGGATCCGAGATACTGGGTCATCCTGATTCTCGAGGGAGGATAAATATAGGAATCATCGAGTGTTACTGGAGCACTTATAATTGTATTACTGTTATTAACTTAAATATTTTTTTCGATAAATTTACAGTTTAGTTGAACCATGTTACAATATTTTAATAATGTTGAATTATATTTCAGTTTGAAATCATGTGTAACAACAAAAAACTAATTTTCATTATGTAAAAATCACAAAGAAGAATAAAAAAGAAAAAAACCCAAATATATTTAAATATCTTAATGAAACCATTTCCAAAATTAAATCTTTAGAATAAAATCCTGCCAAAAAGGCATGCCTTTGTATGTACTGTTCAAGGAATATGCATCTTAGTTCCTACATTATGCCATATGGAAAGATTGCATTTGGGAACTACTATGGCATATATAATTAACTGGCACTACCGAGACTGTAGGTTCATGGCCATGCTGACATACGGTCTCCATTTATACTTAATCGTGTATAATTTAATGTAATCATGGTTAATATTATTCTTCCATCTCATTCTTGGCCTGCATACTGAAGATTTCCCAAGTTTTGTGCCCTATTTCATTCCCCATTCGTGCCACATGTCCTGCCCATCGCAGTCTACGAGACTTAACTGTTCTTATTACATCTGGTTTCTTATTAAGATCATGTAGCTCACCAATATGTAGTCTTCTACATTTGCCTTTCCGTTCATCTCTCTTTGGTCCAAAAAATATTCCTTTAAACTTTATTCTCAAATACACCTAATCTTCTCTCCTTCTTCAAAGTTAGAATCTATGTTTCATACCCATATAATATAAATGGAACAAATAATCATTATATATATATTCAGTTTAATCTAGTGCCCAACTATTATGTAATATTCTAACATTCCATGTTTGAGCCTTTTTTATGGAGTCCCTGAAGCAATTCCCACCCGGAGAACCAAATGGGGGGATTATTTTACCTCCGGAAAATGTTACCCCAGTGGAATCCCAGTTTGGTGATAGTTGTATTTTTATAGTGAAAGACCAAGGTACTTCTTTGTCTGACTTATCACCTTGGAATACTTTAAATAAAGCATGAGTGAAATAAGAAGCTACACTTGTAAACTCCCAAAATAAATGTCTTATTACTAATCCTAATTGTCTTAAAGTAGAAGAGCGATATTCTTTTTTTTTTAAATCATACCCAAAATAAGTGCCATGAGTAACATGAATATCGTAAATGCAGAAATCTCTTGAAAATCCCGGTGAAGTAGGTAATTAATATTTAAAATAAATCCCATGGTGATTATTTCCTATAATAGTTCAATGGGTAATTAATATTTAAATTTACTATTGTTTTAAAATATGACCTGTTAGCAAGTTAACAGGAATTGAATTAGAGCTTCTCTTAATGTTTTATATCAATTATCTACATAAGCACATAGAAACCCTACAAAGAAAAACCTACTTTTGCTAATGATGATGTAATATGCGTCTCCAAACCAAAAACTCAAAGCCAACAGCCCAAAAATCACGAACACAATTAGAGAATTGGACATCCCAAAACATACAGAGATACAAGATAAACATACAGAAAACGATGTAGATTAGAAAATATTAGCTGAGATAGGGAATATGGAGAGCTTATGTCCGGCCTCAGGCAGAATTACTATGGAATGGAATGTATGGAAATAAATAAAGGAAACAGTTCATATATATGTAGAACGTCCACCGCTGTGGTCTCGAGGTAGCGTGCTGCCTTGTCACGCAGCGGGACCGGGTTCGATCCCCGGTCGGAACAGGCTCCTGGTTGAGGGTTTTTTCGGGGTTTTTCCTCACCTGTAAGACAAATGTCAGGAAGCTTAGAGCCCAACGGTCCCCGAAAATCATCCGGCCATCTTCATTATCATCATCATCATCCTTCACCGGTGTGGAAAGCAACAGGAAGCTACCACACCTATAATTCCCTAGTAAAGCTGCAAAACATAGCATGAAAATGCTATGATTGCAGTGAAAGACCTACCCTCGGGCAGAATTACTATGGATGGATATGAATACTAGCTAATATCCGGCGTGCGCTGCTACGCCTAAATAAATTATTTGTTTTAGGTGTAGTTGAATAAGTAAAAGGAAAAAAAATATAATTATAAATTTTATCATTATTTTTAGATACCCCATGATGATTACCCGGCGTTGCCCGGGATTCTACGTGTCCCGATGTACTTGGCACAAATGGGCTGAAAGAGAAAATTCGTTATTTTGAGTTATCCATAAAAGAATACCCGCTGTGCGCTGCTATGCTTGCCCGGGAATCTACTTATCCCGATTTTCTTGGCATCAATGAAAGACAAAATTGGTTATTGTGAGTTATTTGTAAAAGATAAACATGTGCTGTCGAGGACTTTTTTGTAGAGTTTCTTTTGAGATATTCAATTCTGTGTACATTAATTTGGTGTTATTGTTATGGTTTAGGCAGTGTAAGCCATTTTAAGCGTCCAAAAAGATACTTTTTTAAACTTTTTTCACTACAAAGAGTTAATTTTAAGGGTGAAGGGCTTGAGTATTAAAACTCTCATATAGGCTATAGCCTTCCCCGGAAAATAATGAACATTTTGCAAAAATCCCCATAACAATCGGATGAACGGTATGGCAGCGCACGCTTGCCCGGGAATCTACTTATCCCGATCTTCTTGGCATCAATGAAAGACAAAAGTGGTTATTGTGAGTTATCCGTTATAGATAAACACATGCTGTCATGCACTTTTTTTGTAGAGTTTTTTTTATATATTCAATTAATTTAGTGTAGTTGTTATGGTTTAGGTAGCGTAAGCCATTTAAGCGTCCAAAAAGGGACTTTTTCATTCTTTTTTACACAGTGAGGTTTTAAAGGTGAAGGGGTTGAGTATTACTACTCTCTTATAGCCTATGCTCATCCCGGGAATCTCCTGAACATTTTGCAAAATACCCCATCACATTCGGATGAACGGTATGGCAGCGCATATAATACGAACAAACAAACATGTATTTTTATTTATTAGATTTACACTGTTAGGATTAGCAATGAAGAGTGTATTAACTTACTTACTTACTCACTGGCACTATCGAACCCGTAGGTTCATGGCCGCGCGGACATAAGCTCTCCATACATCCCTATCCTGAGCTAATGCTTTCCAATCATTCCCTGTATAATCTACTTCCCTCAAATCATAGTTAATGTTGTTCTCCCACCTCATTCTTGGTCTACCAACTGGGCGTTTTCCCTCTGGCTTTCCTACAAGAAGCTTCCATGCACGTCTTTCATTTCCCATACGTGCAACATGTCCTGCCCATCGCAGTCTAGAGACTTAACTGTTCTTATTATATCTGGCTTCCTATAAAGACCATGTAGTTCATTGTTATGTAGTCCTTTGGCATGGGTTCCCTGAAGTAGTCCCCGCCCGGAGAACCGAATGGGGGACTATTTGACCTCCGGAAAATTTTACCCCAGATGAACCCATGTCCGCATTTCTTGACGGTTGTATTTTTACGGTGAAAGATCGTCACTCTTTCGCCCAAGGTACTTTTTTCGTCTGGCTTATCACCTTCGACCAGTCCGGCATGGGTAACCCTATCGGCAGCAATGCTACCGCCGGCATAGCTCTCAGGATCATTTAAGCACGCAAGCCACTCCATCACGACAAGGTAAAGATACCATGGAGGGAAGAGTGTATTAATATAAGTGCAAATAAGAAAAACACCTTGTTACGTTTAGTAATGACAGTATCAAGCAAGTATAAATGTTAATAGTAACATGTTAGGGTTACTTTTTTAAATATCAGTGTAAGTACGTATATCCCTCCTCCTCAATCAAAATAGATCGTCTGGAAAAAAAAAAAAAAAACTTGGTTAATTTTTTCAAAATCATGAAGGCCTTTCAAAACAAATAACATACCGAAGATGAAACATGTTTTGAAAGCCCTTCATGATTTTGAATAGTTAACGAAGTTTTTTTTTTGGACAGGAATCCATTTTGATTGAGGAACACGGGTATAAAAAGATATTAAAACAATTAATATCGTAACCAAAATTGTAATTATCCATCCATCCATAGTAATTCTGCCCGAAGGCAGGTCCTTCACTGCAATCATATCATTTTCATGCTATGCTTGCAGCTTTACTAGAGAATTGTAGGTGTGGTAGCTTCCCGTTGCTTTCCACACCGGTGAAGGATGATGATGATAAGGAGGATGATGATGATGGCCATATGATTTCGGGGACCGTTTGGGCCTTAAAGTTTTCCTGACATTTGTCTTACAGGTGAGGAAAACCCCCGATAAAAACCTCACCCAGAAAAATTGCCCCGACCGGGGATCGAACCCGGACCCGCTGCGTAACAAGGCAGCACGCTACCTCGAGACCACAGCGGTGGACATTGTAATTATAATGAATTTAAAAAATATCGTTAGGGTTACTCAGTGTTGTTATAAGTGTAAATGGGAATGATAACTTGTTTTAGTATCATTAACAGGACATAACTTTAAATGCAAATAAGAACCATAACTTGGATAAGATAGCGTCATAAACACTGAACATTATATTTTAAGGAAGCGTAAATATGAATAATAACTTCATAGCTTAGGATTAGTAAAAGTATAATTTTAAAATCTTAGCCAGGAATTTAACAACACACACAAACATGTATATACATGTTTTAATATTACCAAAAGTAAACCAAGGCATATAGAAGTGCAGAAATCTGTGGTGGAGCATGCTGTTACATGAACATAAAAAAAAAATATTTACACAGCCAAGCGTTCCTGTGCAATTTTATCACTTGTCTTGTTACATTTGGTCTTGAAGATGTTTCTATACAATATGTTCACGATATGATGTGATCGCCATACGCCTACTGAGAATTGACAATTAATATATATATATATATGTCCACCGTTGTGGTCTCGAGGTAGCGTGATGCCTTGTCACGCAGCGGGCCCGGGTTCGATCCCTGGTCGGGGCAGTTTTTCTGGGTGAGGTTTTTATCGGGGGTTTTCCTCACCTGTAAGACAAATGTCAGGAAAACTTTAAGGCCCAAACGGTTCCCGAAATCATATGGCCATCATCATCCTTATCATTGTCATCCTTCACCGGTGTGGAAAGCAACGGGAAGCTACCACACCTACAATTCCCTAGTAAAGCTGCAAGCATAGCATGAAAATGCTATGATTGCAATGAAGGACCTGCCTTCGGGCAGAATTACTATGGATGGATGGATGGATATATATATATTTAAAATTAGATAAATCTAAATCCTTTCACTAAAAAAAACATGTTTGGCTCTTACTAATAAGCTTACTATTTCGATTAAGTTCAAATTCATTAGTGAAATAACATGAAAATGTATGGCAAGTTATTTAGTTACGAAAGGTATAAATCTGAATATAGTAATACAAATAACCAACGAAAGATCATTTGAAAATAGCTTTCAAAATTTTGTTTTCATGGCAAAATCTCTCTCTGACAAAAAATACCGGTAAGATAGCAAACTACTTACTCTCCGGTACTACGAGTAACAGATGATGTTTCAAAGGCGGAGCGGGTAGTTTATATTCAAGAATCGACAACTGACAGACTATAGAGTTGGCCTTGCATAATTTGCGGACGTCACCTGCTTCCGGGTGACGGCCCCACAAATTGCCTTGGCCAGCATAATCATCAACTAGACGAATACATAGAATGAACAAATAAATGGAGAATTTCAATCAACACTAACAAAACACAGACAATGATATGTAAAAAACGACGTAAAAGCAAATCATCTATGCTACAAAACCCAATAATAATAGACACACCAATTGCTTACACGAACAAGATCAAATACCTAGGCATAACACTCACAGATAAATCAAACTTAACACATCACATCCAAAACATCACACGAACACGGATTTTCGCCATCACACTTCGCTACCTGTCGAAAAAGAAACACATTTAAACAAAATGACACGAGTACACTTATGTAAGGTTGACAGAACACACAGAAGATCGCTGAGTACATGTCTAGACTTACCTAGGTACTACCCCATAGAAGCACTATATAGCCCCTCTAATACAATAATCCATAAGACTCATATCCAAGAACTAAGCAGACGATATAAACTCCGAGCACTAAACAGACCTATAATGACTGATCTAATCACTAATGCACGACCAAACACAACCGCAGCCACTATAAATCAACTCTAACAGTAAACAGATCCAAACACATAGGACAAAATGCAACTGAAGAAAAAGAAACCATACCTATGGATACATACAAAACAATAAAACCTTTCAAAAGAAATTCTATCAAAGAAAAACCAATCCTAAATTTCAAGAAAACAAACTCACCAAATATGAAAACAAAGAAAACACAAACAAATAAACCAACCCCTTACTTAAGGAACCAAAAGCTAGCACTACTCAATACTCCGAATAAAATAAAAAATCACCAACCGCCCAGTAAAGCACACATGTAACCAGAACTGTCGATGCTTGGCTTCTAGAGACGTGGATGGCGCGACTTGCTGGACGTTACGGTCTAAATCCAAACAACAACAACATCATCGTCATCAAGATTAAGACATATGACACTATTCGACTGCTTTCTTTGACTGGACAACGCCTCCCTTTCTGCGTCTAGGCATTCGAAAGCAGCTGAACTGTCCCTTCTAATAACCAACTGAAATCCTAGAAACGTTATATATCAACCTAGGGTTGAAGAGGGCATCTAAGACCCTAAACCAGCCAGGGAGGCTCCGGCACTCAGCACAGGGAATAGCCTGGACTGGGACCCATCTGGATTCAGATTGGGTAGTAAGCTGATGTATGCGACAGGAGCTCTGCTGTCTCCTGGACCTAGATTCGGGGGAAGGTGAAGGACCAAATACATAAAAGGGGAATTCTGCTCTTGCAATCACTACTCACACAGGCCCATGAGTCATATGTCCTATGGCCGTGGCGCGGGAAGATAAAGTAGAAGTAAACATGTTCATCCGGTATAGGCGAATGTAAAGGAGGGAGCGTAGTAATTGTATTGGGAAGGTAGCCATGCTTCGTGGCCACGCTTTATTAGTTAAGTAGGTTTAAAATAGCAATGATGCAGATAAGTATTACATGATATCATAAATTGACGGTTACTGAAATATCTGCAGTCAATTATTAATTATTATCCGATCGTCATTTATCTGGAATGTCGGAGATAAAAGCGATATCATGGAATCGATAATAAATAATCAGAAGTTATAACATAGAACGTTTGCCAAATTATCTCTCTCTCTCTCTCTCTTAAGAGTTTTTTATAGTGAAATAACTTTTCCTTTTCGTCTTTATGTTATGTTTTCTCGGAGGAGGCTCTGTCATTGAGGTGTTCACTCATTCAGGGACATAGAGAACCCGTTCAGGGAGGCCCTCCACGTCCTTTGTGTGGTAAAAAAAGCATGTGTATGATTCATAGCTTAAAATACCTCTTCCAACAAATATACCACTGTAAGGCCGGATAGTGTGTGGCATGTAAAAAAGTAGATATAAGGTGAGAGGTTAAACTAAGATAATGGAATGGAATGTAATAACATTTCGTTTGGTTAGTTTTTCCTTCTTCCAACCCCGATCATTAACTCTTTACTTCTAAAGAGCATCAGTGAAAAATTTCCACTGTTATTTGATTTCATATTCGTAATTATGTTTAGTAATTTTATAGTTATTTAGTGGAGTATTGCTGATATTTATTCGATTCCCTATACGTATGACAAGCCTAAAAGTTAACGAATGTATAAATGAAATGTTTCTTAAACTAAATTAAATCCAGTCTACAGTATCGCAATCTTCATAATTTTTTTAAAAGTAAGAACGGTAAAAGTAGTAGTAGTAGTAGTAGTAGTAGTAGTAGTAGTAGTAGTAGTAGTAGTAGTAGTATAGTAGTAGTAGTAATAATAATAATAATAATAATAATAATAATAATTTTGAGTCACAAAACTTTTTTTTTTTTTCAGGATGTGACATGTATGAGATACTTAACTCCACAACGCCTGAAAATAAATAAATAAATTTAATGAAATTCCACTTTTAATACACCGCCTTCGTCTTAAAAACAACAATATTTTAAATTATTACAATTGGAAATGTATATATCAACGAGTCCACCGCTGTGGTCTCGAGGTAGCGTGCTGCCTTGTCACGCAACGGGGCCCGGGTTCGATTTCCGGCCGGGACAGGCTCCTGGGTGAGGTTTTTTTCGGGGTTTTTCCTCACCTGTAAGACAAATGTCAGGAAGCCTTGGGCCTAAGATCCTCAAAAATCATCCGGCCATCATCATCATCATTCTTATCATTATCATCCATCACTGGTGTGGAAAGCAACGGGAAGCTACCACACCTACAATTCCCTAGTAAAGCTGCAAAGCATAGCATGAAAATGCTATGATTGCAGTGAAAGACCTGCCATCGGGCAGAATTACTATGGATGGATGGATATCAAAGAGGAATAAATGTAGTCGTATTTGCTAGACGCAGATGTTGCAATTTATGTAAAAATAGTTGCCATGAAGTGCATTGATAAATAAACACGCCTACATAACATCTATTGTTAATTTTGTAAAACTCTTCATATGAATTGGCCAGTAGAAAGTCTCTTGTATTAGCAGAAACAAAATCTGCGTCTGCGAATAATTCAGAACGAAGATTTTGCTGGAAATTAAACCTTCAAATACATGATTCCATACTTGACTATAAGAGAAAAATGGCTCGAGATGCAAAGTTGAAACAAACAGGAAGCATGTTGCTGAGAAGTAGTATGCATGCTAAGGAAAGAGTTTCTGAAAATAATATTACTAATACGAACTTGGTTTACAATAAATCCAAGAAAATCAACCCGAAAAGCATGTTTGCAATTCCAGCATCGCACTTTTGTTACTGTTTGTTGTACGGAATACATAATTCAAGTAATGTAGCTTATTAACCCCGATGATAAAGATAACACGCTAAATTTTATAGCGAGTGTTTTGGACAAAAAAGATTAAAACAATTGAAGCACTCAGAATCAGAAGTTGAGTTAAAGGTTTTGAGAACTCCAGTTAAGCACATAATATACACTCTGATAATAAGTAAATGTTAAGTCGGTCATACAACCTAAGTTACCCTGTTGAATGGACTTGATATTTTACATTATTTTTTAATACTTTAACTAGCTCTCCTGTAAAATTGAGAAAACTGACTTAGCACTTCTTTTCTCAGTGATTCAATTCGTATCATGTATGTTCTTATTATGAGTGAATTGTCGACGAATCAAGAAAAGCATGGTTAAGTACATCATGAAGAAAAGGTAATAAACACAATTTGGGGAAATGTAATTCCGTCTGTTGTGTTTCAATATGACAGGGAAAATTAATATCTGATGCTGTTTAATGAAATATTGTCGTGAACCCTTTTCTTCTGAACCTACAGTGACTGATCAAACCTGTCTAGATATGTTGAAGTTGCAAGGCGTGCCACAGTTTTCTCCTGGGACGATTTATCAGAAAGATAGCGCCTCTCATCATTTCACATTGGAAGTATGCAAGTTTCTTAATGACAGGTTTCTTTGACAATAGATTGACAAAGGATCCGAGGCAATTGCATATCCACCAAGACCACCATATTTAACGCCCTTAAACTTTTTTTTCTTCAAAGAATTAAATATACAGACAGTCTTGATCTCGATTATTTGAAGTTTAGAATCAGCAAATGATGAGGAATATCTGGATGATGTGGATATATTCCGTGCTTCAAATAGTAGTAACCTTTTGAAATTGGTACTTTTTAGGTATTAGAAAATGTTAATGGTTTCATTTAAACAAGTTTTTTTATTTGAGATATGAAATTTTATTTTATTTGTGTCTTTTCAGAGGGGCACTATGTAAAATTCCGGTGTAAAATGCGTTTTACATTTTTTAACACGTTAGGTACCTCTTTCATAGATATTAGGTACAGACATAACTCATGTTGTGCTCTAAGTAGTTGTTACATTTTTCATCTCAATTGGATAATGAGAAAACGGTTATTATCAACTTACCTGGATTCTGTGACGTCACATGATATATCACACTTTGTAGTACCAACGCCATTACTGTCACTACCGCCATGTTGGCCAACCTGTTGAAAAACAAACGCCAAATTAATTATCTTCATTTTCAAGTGCTCTGCGTTCTGTGCGAAATTGTGGGATCCAGCAAGGAATGGAAGCAATTGGAATGTAAATCATGGGAAATGAATGTAAAACAAAATAAGAAATGAAGCTGTGGTAGAATATTACTGAAAAGGATGAAGAAACTTACTCATAGTCTGGCAATGAAGGAACTGCCTTGCGAAAGGACGAAATATTCGGAACAGGAGAAGATATAACAACATTAAGATAAATGATCCTATATGAAGAGAGGGTAAAATGCAAAAGGAGAAAACTATGAGTAATTTAAAAATCACAACTTTAAATACGATGTTTAAGGATAGACATCGTTTCAAAGCCATTTAATAACAAATTGCTAAACATTTTATAAATGAATTGTAGGAAGTAACACTGTGAGGTTTTTTTTCCAATTTATAAATGAGTTGAAGAAAATGCTTTTATATCTCACCTCATTAAGTTTCCAACACGCAACTTTATGAGGTGAGATATAAAAGCATTTTATCCAACTCATTTATATATTGAAAATACCTCACAGTGTTACTTCCCACTCTAAATTTTATTAAATTGCTAAACATTGTTAAATGTTTAAAAACTGTCATTGCAACGAACTTAAATTTCGTATATGATTTCCAACTAAAAGCAGGTCCTCTACCTTCAATTCTTTTCAGAGCCTTTAAGTCAGAGAAGCTATCAACAAATAATCATTATTCTACAAAAATATTCAACCTTAAAAGAATGCCGCGTGCATTTTAAAATTTTATTATGTTCTATTTGTTCGTTTTTTTTAAAACTTTTTAAAATTTTAGGTTGGTAATGGGAAATACCCATCAAGATGTGTCATTTTCTATTTTAATTATTTATTCATGCATTATGATAACTGTAATGTACAAAATGTTCAACAAATTACATTTAAAACAGAAAGCTCAAAACGTTTAAATTTACGAGTATGATTGGTTGGGTTCTAACGTGCCGAATACTGAAGTCAGTAGCAATCTTGATCTCAAGTACTATGAAGTTTTGGAATATTCCTGTTTAACGGCAATATATTTGTCTAGATGTTCGTAATCCATGTTCTCCTCTAGGTAGTTGCACAATATGCATTTTTAGACGCCTACATTATTGAAATTACGTAACCCTCAATACAGGTTAACTCCAGACGCGAGAAAACATAATTTTGGATTCTGAAGAGCAACTATGACTTTTTACCTTTACTTACTTTTATAGTTATTTACATTTACTGATTTGATAGCTATTAAAATGAATTTATTCTTTAAATACAAATTTCTTTTGTGCATGTGTTAAACACGAATATATATTATTAATTAATGTTAGCCTACTTTTCACAGATTCGACATGAGGAAATCTAATTTTACTTATGACACACATTTTTTCAAGTTACAACAAACAAGTGTGTTTTTTTTTTTTCGTTTTATTTGTAGGCTTGTATACCTCAGATCTGATTGCATCTGCATTTTAGAATATTTTGGTTCTGACCAGCCTCATGAGCTAGGGTCAGCGTTACTGACTACTGTTCATGAGGTCCCGGGTTCGATTCCCGGTCAGACCATAAGAATTTTTTCTTAAAGGGAATTATTGCTGTGATTGCCCATGGTCTGGAAATTTGGTTAAGAACTCTCCTGGCGCTTCATTGTCATTTATCACCCATCATATTATCGAGGTAACGTAACTCCGCCTTCCAGGTGTCCCAACCTAAGAAATTGATTACAATTCCGCCAATGTCAGGGGAGAAAGCCAGAAATGTCATAAAAGACAACCAGAGTGGCATTCGACAATATATATATAGAATTTGGTTGTAACCAGTGAGCCGTGTATTTCCATTGTTGTAGTATTCATGTGTTAGCTTATTTACTTTAAATCAAAGCCTTGAATGCTATTCTACTTCTTCCCTACTTATCTCAAAATACAGTAAAACTTGCTCAAAGTGGAATCGCATGGGATCAATTTTTTTTCACATTAGACAAAATTCCGCATTATAAAAAAACTAAAACTTATTAACAATCTTAGATTATACAGTACCGATAACAGTCCCGTTTTGTCAGCTTTCAAAACGTCTCTTAGGCGTGTATCTTGAAATTAAAGTATGGAGTTTCGGTTTCCGCTCACCAATTACACTTTTGTCTATATCCTTTGATTCCCCGCAAACTTCATTCCACACTACATTGTGTCGTCTTTTAAAACTGTCCAGCCAACCTGAATATGTCTTGAAATCGTTATTCCCTAGGGATTTAACAACAGCTAAAGCTTGACTTTGGAGCATCGGTCCGGAAATTTGGATATTTATCTTCAATCACTTTCACTTTTTCGTTCAATGACAATGATGCATACATTTTAGCCGTCTTTATTCCGTAAATTCAGAACGCTACCTGTGAAAAATTGGTCTCAGAACTTAAACTAATTTAAGATGTTATCTGTAAAATAGATTATACAGGGGATGACTGGATGATATTAGCTCCGGTTAGGGATGTGTGGAGAATTTATGTCCGTGCGGTCATGAACCTATGGGTCGGTTAGTGGCAGTGATTTAGTTAGTGATCTAGAGATTAAATTTTTTTACCACAAGGCCCGGGAAGCGAGCGGCACATAAGTACCAATACAAAGGGAGAGATTTTTTTTTGGTGCATTTTTTCTATTGGTACGGCCGGGTGTTGTACTCGGTAGAGCAAATTTTATTTCTAAAATATAGGTTTTACCTCATAAGACATGGAGCTCCGGTTTTATTTTTCGCATTCAAAGGGGATTTAATTAGAAGATAAAAAAGAGTTTATTCTTGGCAAATCTATCAAAGTATTTAATTTTTTAATGTTACTGAAATAAGTGATTTACAGTTCATAATAAATACCAACGTATTAAGGCAAAAAAATGTTTAATACGACCACAGTCATGTTAGTAAAGATACGACATAGCCATTTTTTTTAATTTAATGAAAATTTATGAATTATTTGATACAAACAAAAGACTGCAAATTTTATATACAGTATAATACCAACAGAAAAGAGAAACATTTCCCTGTGTGTCTATGCTACGTGTGTAAGCGCATCTGCAATGCGGCGCCAGGTAACAGCTGAAAGTCGGGGCGCGTCATATTTCTTATCGATTCCATAGAATCATAAACTTATTTATCAAAAATTAAATACACAATCAAGGTCATGCTCCGTTATGTCATCAATTGGTTCGGAAGTTGAGGAGAAATATTTTTTTTTTTATTTTATGTCTGAAGACGAGGCCCAACATAATATCGGCTATATACTTTTGGGTCATTGTAAACCAGAAAATGGTCGGTTTTATTCGTCTTTTTTAGCCTTTTTTTTTAGATTTTAACGGCTTTTTTCAACTTTATCTTCTTTTGACTTCATTTAAGCTATACCATTTGAGTAATTCAAGAATCTGCAGAGTTTAGTATCGATATAAACTTATTTTAAAAACACTATCTAGTTTTATTTTCTAAAGATTCTTCACATTTTAAACACTTCTGTTGCGATAAACTATTGAACCTTCACAAAATATCCTGTTATTTTTAAACATCAGCCTACTGACCGCCTGAACTACTGTATTTGACTTCAAATTTTCTAATAAGTTGTCACTTTGTGGAAATTACCTCGAGCAGAAGGCATCAAGATTGTTCTTTATCCTCTCTCATTAGCAACTGCAACACTTTTTACGTCATTTTTCAAGTTTTTAGATCTTTTAAAGGTCTTTTCTAGGCAATTTATAGGTCCTCAACTTCCGAGCCTTAGTTATAACAAAAATATAACAAGCCAAACATTTCGATCAATTGCTATTTGTAAACGCTTCAATATTTCATGTCGAAGGTCTATCAAAAAGGTCATGTTGGTTCCAGTGGTTTACTTTGTTCGCCTGTGATTTGTAAGTTCAAATCGGTCGGGTACTCTGATTTTTCTTCCCATATAGTGAAAATCCTGAATATTGCTCGTTTGGAAGAGAAGTAAAACTATGGGACCAGTGTCTTAGATTTTCAACTAATAAAATAACTTCATGCCTGAAATAAGAGGTATCTGATCTCTTTTACGCTTAGCTTTGATTGAGATCCTTATGAATAGGTGTCAGATTTGCATGTTCTTTTCCAGCCTTAAACCTATATTATCTATATGAACCAACACTTTTTGAGTTTTGATTAAGACTTTCACGGCTATCGTTATGTGTTTTAAAATACCTTTTCGAGATTCTTGGCCGTGTTTTGCAGTGTTGTCTTCTCGACGTTTCATCACCTTCTGTGGATGACATCTACAGGAGATTTTGCTTGTGTACATTTTACACAAGCAAAATTTTCTGAAGATGTCACCCACAGAAGATGGTGAAACGTCTAGAAGACAACACTGCAACATTAGGCCAAGAATCCCGAAAGGGTATTTTAAAATACTTTTTGAGTTTGTTAAACATTGTTTTGATTTGCATACAAATGCAAACTTTAACCCTTTTATAAATGCAACATAGTGCATAATCCTGCAATAGACTACGACATATTTATAGGGTTTTCGAAATGTTTCCCCTTTCACGTGTTAGATAAAGATATTTGTGTATATACCAGCAGACTGTGAATTTTTACTATTGTTTGTATATTTAATAGATTTATCGCATTTGTATATACATATCATACCCAGCGGAAACAAATGTAAATAACAAACTAAATAAGTTTAAGTATATAACAAGAACACTAAAAATGAACTTTGAAAAATAAAGCCAGGAAAGACTCTGTAATGAAATTATACAAGACAATGGCAGTGCCTATTGTTACTTATGGATCCGAAACATGGACAGTGACAACACAACAATCTGCCAGAATACAAGCTGCTGAAATGAGATTCCTCAGACCAATAGCAGGATATCAAGAACAGACAAAAAACATAACACAAATAAGACAAGAATTAAACGTAGAGGAATTAAACACAATAGAGAAACACAGAACACACTGGAAATAACACTTGACAAGGATGACTGAGAATAGAATACCAAAAGCAGCATACAGCTATTCATCACGAGGAAGAAGAAGTTTGGGAAGACCAAAGAAAAGATGGAAAGAGCAGCAATTTGGAGCCGGAACAGGCTAGTAAATAAGCCTAAACCGTGAAGAAGAAGTATATAAATGAGCTCCCACATCTTGAAATACTGTTAAGAATATGCTTTTAATATTCGAGAGTTGTTGAACATGCCATAGTTTTTTAGGACACGGCACCGACATATCTTACCTTTTTTCTCCGCAGGAATCAGCGATCTCAAATTTTCTTCACCAGAAAATGCCATTCATATTATATTACATATGTCTTTACCAATGAAAGACTTTTCATTCGGTGAAGTAGCAATGCCATCGAAACTAATTTAAATTCAAGGAAATGTCTTAGTTCTGACCAAATAACAGTCAAAATACTATGAGAACTTATAAAAGGAATAATACTTATCACCATACACATGAATAATACGAGTATCATTAGAATTTTGTTATCCAATACTCCGGAAAGTGAGCCAAAATTAAGTTATGATTCACCGAATCAAAGGATAACCGCCAATCATAGTTCCGACGTCACGGTCGTCAAATATATTTTTAAAAACATTTGTTTAAAGCGGCTGGAACAGACTCATATCGCTAAAATGCGTAGCGTAATATTACCAGATCATCATTTTTTGATTTTTCATAACAATCACTTCTAATTATTGAACAAATTCATAGAGTGGTAAATGAGAGTGAAGATGTTATAGACATAGAGAAACACGTACTGCTCTGGTGTTTTCTTAGATATTCAACAAGCTTTCGATAATGTTTGGCACTTAGGGCCAGTTTCACCAACAGAGGTAACTGTATTACGCCAGTTTTCGCTATATATAATACACAGCCTAAACTAGTGTAATACAGTTACCTCTGCTGGTGAAACCGACCCTAAGTATTATAAACTGAAATTATGTTTCCCACAGCCATATTACTTGTTATCAATATCTTAACTCGGTAAAAAAATCCAAAGTAAAATAGGAAGAATAATTAAAGGCCTATCTGGTTTCTACAGGACATATTTTGCAGTACCTCAAAGTTTCATGTTGGGGTCGATGGTATACACGCCATATACAGATGAGTTCCCCAAAAGTAGTGAAGTACTATTGGCCACATTCTGCGACACACGTTATCCTATCATTAGATAAAGGCGCTGTGCAAGCTTCTGGAAAATATATAGTTACAACTAAACGAGGTAAATGAATGATTGACTGTATATACCCCATATGGCCTTCATGGAGACATAGGTGCTTCCCTAATGGGAGTTTCGTGACCAAGATAATTGAGGAATTGACATGGGAAAGGTAGCAAGTCATAAAACGACCATTTTACAGGGGAAGCAAAAAACAATTTCCCCAACATTAATTTTAATATAATTTTGACACTACTATACAAGAAATGTTATATGAAGAATAGTTACAAAATATCCATATTAGTTTTACAAAATATATTTAAATTTAAAAGTGTCAAAATTGTTTTTTTCCCTTCCCTTGTAAAAGTTATGTTTATGACTTACTACCTTTCCCATGTCAATGCCTCAATTTAGTTACGCTTATTTCCCTATATATGTCAGTGAGTGATGTAGTCAGCACATCATCTAAAGGAAACATCTAGTAGGCAACTAAGGTATTACTTAGATAGAGAAGGCCGATTAAATTTTGGTCAGTGACACTAATTTAGACTTGACGTTCTTTTATGAGCCCGAACATCTTCAGACTCAGGATTTACGACATAAAGTCCCGAGGAAGTCTAATATTAAAATTGTCTATTGTATATTTTCATCCTAAACATCCATCAACCCCGGCCGGTTTTGAACTCGCGACCCTCGGGACTGAGTCTAGAAGCATAACCTCTAAACCACGAAGTCCGACAAATGGTCGACTACATGAAAATAAATCTGTCCACGTAACATATGGAACAAGAACTGGAACTTATCCTGCTGTGGCCCTTAATAACAAAGTCATGCCAACAGCTTATAGCGTAAATTTTTAGGTAGGCCTATTCATCTGGAACGTTAACATGACGAAACAATATCAAAAGAAACGAACAGAATTAAAATTAAAAACTTTAAAATATAATTGGCTACTAAGACACAAATCAAGTTCAGTACAGAAACGAACTTTACAAAACCATATCAAAACAATTATGGCATCCAATTATGTGTCGTTGTGAGGAACTCTAATATTAAAATTGTACCAAGATTTCAGTCCAAAATTCATTCAAATTTTGTAACTCCCTGGTTTGTGAATAATAGCATCATCCATTGAGATCTACGTACAAATTCCAAAAGTAAAAGAAGAAACAGAAAAATACAGCATTCGTTACCTGCACCGACTTGAGGAACATCTAAATCAATTGACTATGCATCTTCTAGATAACAATCAAGAAATGAAGAGACTTAAAAAAAAAACTATTAGATCTTCCATTTGTCTCAAATCAATGTGTTACTTGTTATGTATTTCTGAAGAGTGCTGTCAGTGGAGAGTGATTTTTTCCCCACACGAAAATCCCACAATCAAATTTACTAAATGTCTTTCTAATAAGCATGATTGTAAATAGGCAGATCATGAAAATAATGTTACCACACTGGTCGGATCGAATCGATGAAGTTCGGGATCCAAGTCGGGCATGTTACTCTGAGACAAACATGACAGAACTAAAACTAACACACTTACACTATCGAATCCGGGCATATAAGTTGTGCATGCACCTCTATCTAAGGCTAATATTTTCCAATCATTCGCTGTACAATTCACCTCCCTCAAATCATGGTTCATGTTATTCTTCCACCTCATTCTTGGTCACCCACCTGGTGCTTTGAATCTGGCTTTCCTACAAGAAGCTTCCATGCCCTCTTTAATTTCCCTATTAGTTCAACATGTCCAGCTCATAGTAGTCTGAAGCAAGGCTGACTGAAACGGAAGTAAAGAAAGGGTGCGGGCGCAATGCCAGGTAAAGCGATGAGTTGAGGTGAAGTCCTTACTATTGAAGGTATATGAGTGCGATGGCCGTGAAAACTGGCGGCATATTATAGCATTCCGTAGAGAGACAGAGTAACTTAGATTACAGTTGCTGCCGGAGAGATTTCTCAGTTCGGATCGTGGGAGAGTGGCCTGTTGGGATCTTTTAAGACGGATCGAGAGTGAAGTGAAAACATGCAAATTTTTGGGCACAGTAAGAAAACTGAGGGATACAAAAAATTGGGGAACAATAAAGAAATATGTATTATCAATAATAAGAATCTCAATATGGTCTTTGTTTAAAATCTTCAATTATATAACAAGTAGTGTTAATAAGTTAAATAGTCTGATAGTGCAATTGATGTCTGTAGGGGTGGGGGGGGGTATGAGCGCGCGCGCGCGTGTGTGTGGGGTGTTGTGTGGGTATATGTGTGTTCTTTTACTCTTTTTTTAAATTTGTTTTGTAGCAATTTATTAATTATTAATATACAAAAAATCGACTTTTTTATATCTACACACATGGCCCTTTCATGTATGAGTGTAGATGTGTATTATTGTGTATGTAGTGTAGACATGGATTATATATAAACTTTTTTTACATTTTTATGTAGGTGTGTAGAGATGTATTTGTTTATACATTCTTATGTTATTTTTATTCATGAAAAAATTGTGCACGTACGGCCAAGCAGGCCCGTGCGCAATGTAAATGCTAATGTTTTCCCTTTCTTTTGAAAAAAAAAGGCAATAAAATCGATTACTACAAGGATGCCGGCTGACCAGACGTTGCATCATGGCAGGGGGATATGAAATTAAAAAAATAAATGGATTATATGAGCATGGAGAAATGTAACGAAGAGAGAAAAATGGGGGGGGAACCCTGATAAAAATCCACTCTGCCTCAGATTTGTCCACTACGAACTCCACGTCAAGTGAACGAGACGCGAACTCGGGTCCGAGGGAAGGAGGGCGAGTGTCTAACCACTTGCCCCACGGTGCCGCATAGACTGAATATAATCTTCATAATTGATCATTTAATATAATTACCCGGAGTATATGCAGCACGTAAACGTGGCAAAGCAGGATAAATGAAACTAAACTCCATGGCACGCCAGGCTTAGAATACCATTGACCCACCAGGTGGCTGTTGACCTCACATTCATATGTGTTAATCACAGAGGTGAACCATCATCCAGCCAGTAAAGGGATGACATGTGATCAGCATGTCAGTTCCCACACCCGCTATAGCTGGTTTTCTGAATCTTATCGCAGCTATCCAAATTATTGACGATACTGGGTGGTACCGGTCCCATACTGGCCGAAATTCCACGAGGAAATATATTCCCCATCAGCGCAAGTCACGTAGCTCTGCACCAAGCCAAGATGTTTATAACGTTTGGCTACGGTGGGGGAGAAAAAAAAAAAGGCTGGGGTCCTCGAAGGCTTATTAAAGGAAAGTAATTTTGTTCGAGTCTGAGAGACATGACGCCAGCACTGAAATGTTAATCATTTCAATGATAATAATGATGAAAACGGATCATAGTAATGAAATATCAACCCAGCATTTTGACTTCAATTATCCTCACGAGTTTGTGTGGACCCCTGTTCCAAATCCTATGCTAAAAAAAAGTTCTACAGTTGAGACTATTGAGATTAAAACCTGAAATATTAATAAGAACGACTTACACAACATGCGGTTAATAATAATACTAACACTTCTACTACTACTACTACTACTACTACTACTAATAAATATCCGTTACGAAGGAACTATGTAAACTAAGCGAATACCTCAGCAAGTCAAATTTATTATTCGATTTTACTAATTTACGGAATACGTATTTATTCCATCCCTAGTAATTCTGCCCGAGGGCAGGTCTTTCACTGCAATCATAGCATTTTCATGCTATGCTTGCAGCTTTACTAGGGAATTGTAGGTGTCGTAGCTTTCCATACCGGTGAAGGATGATGATGATGATGATAAGGATGATGATGGCCATATGATTTCGGGGACCGTTTGGGCCTTAAAGTTTTCCCGATATTTGTCTTAT
>JASPKZ010010303.1:0-15000 GCA_030220185.1 Diploptera punctata | reverse complement strand
GGTTAGTGATTGTAAAACTATTATCCTACTAGTTATATTATATGGTTGTGAAACATGGACTCTTACTTTAAGGGAGGAAAGGAGATTACAAGTATTTGAGAATAAAGTACTTAGGAAAATTTTTGGACCAAAGAGAGATGAACAAACAGGTGAATGGAGAAGACTACATAGCAATGAACTACATGGTCTTTATAGGAAGCCAGATATAATAAGAACAGTTAAGTCTCGTAGACTGCGATGAGCAGGACATGCTGCACGTATGGGAAATGAAAGACTTGCATGGAAGCATCTTGTAGGAAAACCAGAGGGAAAACGCCCAGTTGGTAGACCAAGAATGAGGTGGGAGAATAACATTAACTATGATTTGAGGGAAGTAGATTATACAGGGAATGATTGGAAAGCATTAGCTAAGGATAGGAATGTATGGAGAGCTTATGTCCGTGCGGCCATGCACCTACAGGTTCGATAGTGCCAATGAGTAAGTAAGTAAGTAAGTAAGTAAGTAAGTAAGTAAGTAAGTAAGTAAGTAAGTAAGTAAGATTGTTGCTGTCCAAGTATCCGAGATTTGTAGTCTTTGTCTAATAAAAGTATGATTGCATTCTCGTTATCAGACAATTCGGTTAGATCAGATATTAGGGTTATTTCAAATCATATTACTGTGCATTAATTTGGTTAGCACGATTAAATTAATTTAAGTCTGGTTACTTTTGATTAAACTTGGATTAGGTTTGACCAGCTTAAATTAAAATAAGTTTATATTTCATTATATTAATACCCGGCGTGCGCTACTACGCTTAAATAAATTAAATGCGTTTTTTATGTTTAGTTGAATAAGTAAAAACAAAAATTATTATACATTTATATCGTAATTATTTTTAGATACCCAGTGCCGATTACCCGGCGTTGCCCGGGAATATCGATCTTCTTGGCATCAGTGAGCTGAAAGACAAAAATGGTTATTGTGAGTTATCCGTAAAAGATGTCGAGGACTTTTTTTTTTTTTAGATTATTTCGAGATATTCAATTCTGTGTACATTAATTTGGTGTGCTTGTTATGGTTTAGGCAGCGTAAGCCAATTAAGCGTCCAAAAAGCTACTTTTTTTTAGTGAACCGATTACTTTTTTTTAGCTCTGACCATATAGTACGTATGGTAATGTGTTTTATACATTAATTGTATCAGGAAAATTCTAATTGGCAAAAAAAAAATAATAAAATCGGTCAAGTAGATCTTGAGTCCACAAAGGACAAACAGATTCACACTCATTTTTATGTATAAATATTATATTTAGTTTAGGTTTGTTTATCTTAATTTTGGTTAGCATGTATTAAACTTGGTTTATGTTAGGTTAAATAAATTAAATTCTATTTAAACTTGTTTATGTTAGATTACATTTTGGTTTGGTTACGATTAAATTTTAGGTTTGGTTAGTTTAGTTTAAATACGATTTAACTTCAGTTAGATTGCATTTAATTTTCGCTGTTTGTACGTGATCAGATATTTCACAATAAAGACATAAATGCTATTTATAAATCCGATGTAAAATTGCAAATTCCTAGAGTTGTTTACTACATTCCTGGCACGTTATTGATCGTATAATTTATTTGTGTACCTCGCGTGATCACGTGCCCTTAATTGTAAACTATTTTTATGCACAACTTTATCTGGGAAGGAAAGAGTCTCGTGATATCTTCAGGAATCTGAGGAGTATTTTATACAAGTTGTACCAATATATACACCGTGTTCTAAAATGATGGACGGGGTTTTAAGTAGTTGGTATAGCTTTATAAATTAAATGGATGCGTGATTATTTGCTATAATGAAAGGAAAACTGTGAAAGTTTCATATTCTGTATGCAGTAATTTGTTTCTTGTCATTATTACGTCACAGCGTTAAATTTATGAAAATGGCGACTCCTATACAGAAGTCATTCTGTGTGTTGCAATTTGCGAGATCTGGTTCCATTGTTGCAGTGCAGCAAGCTTTCCGACGGCAATTTGGAATTGATACTCCGACAGATAAGAGTATTCGTCGATGGTATATATAGTTAGAAACAATTCATTTTTTAATGATGTGCAACAGTGGTTGAACGATAATGGATAGCAAGAGCCGGTCCGGATGACATGGTTTATTCCCGATGACCTCCACGATCTCTAGATCTCACACTTTGTGATTTCTTCCTGTGGGGGTATGTGAAGGACCATGTGTACATACCACCACTTCCCGTCGAACTTGCAGAGTTGAGAAGGATTGTTGCTGCTGTTGAATCCATTGCACCAAATATGCTGACCAAGGTTTGGGAGGAATTCGACTATCGGCTAGATGTGTGCCGTGTATTGAAAGGTGCTCACATCGAACACTTATAAAGTATGTTATAAAAACTCGAAAGGTTTTTCTTTAATCCCATGTAAGTTTTGTTCTTTATATATATATCATGTAAGGGAAATTTACTTTGAAACTCAATTATTTTGGAAACCGGTGTATATGGTATAGGATCCAAATAAATATTCCTAATTTGGGTATTTTACCTCACTTTTAAACACCCGTGATGCTTGTTACACAAGGAGACAGATAGCTAAGATCCTAACAATATTCTCTATTTCTAATCGAGTACCATAGAGCAATAACTAGACGTTATTACGTATACTAGTTTAATTCACCTGGCAGAGTTAAGGTTTGCCTACCACTCAATCAGGTTAGATAAAAATTACATTGTCAATTTTATAACCAAGTTACATAAAAATGCATAGTATAAGTAAAGTGATCCCACAACAGGCCCGGAGGCCCTTGGGGTAGTAGGAGGTTAAGGTTCCCACTTTTTCTTGACAATCGGCACTTTATGTCAGCCGGGTTGTCAGCCCTGCGTGACGGCCGCCTTTACCCCCAGAACAAGCGTCTGGTACTCATTTCCGTTAGAGGCTGAGTCGACCCCAGGGCCATAGTGCCGCCAGAGGGTTTGGGTCAGTTTAAAAATCCTGACCCCAACGGGACTTGAACCTTCGACCCTCCGGCTTATGCTTACAATATTTGAACTCAGGTTTTCACGACCGTTAATCACTATATTAAGAGATTCCGGGCTTGTGGTTGTGGTCCATGGCTGGTGTTTCTTCCCTAGACTGCGGAGAGCATCTTCAGTGGCGAGTATTTCTAGGTAGTGTTCCCTGGTCGAAGGCTCGACTGTATATTATAAGCATACTATGATTTTTTTTGTAACTTGGTTATACAATTGACAATGTAATTTTTATCTAACCTGTGAATAATTCACAGTCGAGCCTCCTACCAGGAAATACCACTAAAGATGCCGTCCGCAGTCCAGGGAGAAACGTCTGGAAGAAACACCAGTCATGGTCCACGGCCACATAGTCCGGAATATCTTAATATTATCCTTACAATATAATTACTAATGTGCCTGATCTAAATAAGGCCACACTAAGGTTTGACTTGTCATATTTTTTATTTATAACCTATATTCATTACACTGCAATGTATACTGAATAGTTAATCATGAACAATAAGACAAAAATGTGTATTATTGTTTCTATAAAGAGAAAAATAATTTAAGAAAATCTAGTATTTGCCATTATTTTGATCGTATAGATCCAATTAAGGCCATCTACTTTTTGTATTAATTTTTAAAGATTTAAGCTATCAAAATTAAATTAAATATCATCTGCACATTCTGGACTCTCATAACGTTCAAATTTGTTCCTTTCAGTGATTCTCACGCAAATTTCACGAACATATTTAAGACAAAAAAAAATATATATCTATAAATCTTAACCTTTTTTAAAAGTAACATTACCAACTTTCTTTCACTTCTTCTGTTCCTGGTTTCTTTAAGTCTATACATGTTGACTTCTTTGGATGTTGGTTAGATTTCTTCTTACTTAGCTTTTTCGATTCTGCTTCTCTAAATAGTTCTCTGATATTTTTTACGATCTCTGTAGTTTAGAACTTTCTTTCGAATCGTTTTAGACTTCTTGATCTACGGTGTCTTTAAAATGTGTGACAAAGAATGATTAATCTTGTTCCTGATGATGTAGCAGTATTGCAACTTGGATACAAAGAGCCTTGCCATCGTGTTAATGGATATAATTTTCACTGGTTGAACTCAAAGTACCGGGCGACGAACTGTCCTTTTATACAACAGGAAGCAGACCTGTTCTTTTCCGGCCGAGAAGTTCCTTTATATCCGGTAACCTCACTGGGAACAAATGTTTCTGGTGGAATAACTGTAGGATCGAACGTAAAAATCCCAACTGCCCTAAATCCCGATGATATGTTCTAAGTGAGCGCGCGTGGCCATACTTGCGAAAATATCTTACCAAATGTGATCTTTGCAATCCTCCTTTCTGAGCAAGTCTCCAAAAATATTAGGACCTCAGCTCTAAAAAAGACTAGATTGAATTAAAAACGGAGCAGTCCATTGGTTTTAGGTAATGGGTGGTATTTCTAGGTAAACTGTAGAGAACTATGTTATGCTTATTCGCGGTGTCATCTAAATGCATGGAAGTTCCTTTTAAAATAACTACAACTTTTCTCCAGTCTTGTTTTTTGACAAATGTTCCAAACATCTAATAAAAATTGCTGTTGTCACGGAGACCATGGTGGACTTTTAAGTAAATTACTGTATGAAACTTGGTTCACTCTTTGGTCCATAAAGTAAGCATTGGTGGTATAACTTAACCAATAGCATTTCCACAACATTCTTTGCGTGTTTGAGGGCCAGAAAATGGATATAATGATAATTTTCCTTCACTAGAACCTGTTGTTGGTGATGTAAAATCAATGTACAATATTTTTTGCCGATATTATACATTATTGTTGTTTATTCTCAATATATAATTATCCCAAGACATTATGTAACTTATTGAGGTGGTTGTCAACAATGGATTTATTCATTTTTGCATCCCGTAAGGATTTAAAATTTATGTTCCACGTTACTGGTATGTTCATGGCGTTTCAAGAAAAAAACGCACCCACTTCTTCCTAGCCATACGTCGCTTAATGTTGAAGGTGTTCAATATTATCGAGGGTATAAAACGTAAGTATAATTTTTCGCAAAAGTGAAGATATCTGAAATATACCTACATCAGAAAGTATAATAATGTGTGAACATAGTTCACCTTTTTGATTTAGTAAGATACGTAGACGACCCAATTTTTTCTGGACTGACCCGGTGATTAGGTGATTGTAGAGGGTGCGACGGGGAATGCCAAACATTTTTGAAACCGCTTTAACCACTCTTGCCCTCCCATACAGCTTTAATTTCTTCATGTAGCTGATTCTCGGACAACCGACCTCTGAAACCGATATTCTGAATTGTATTAGACTGATTGTAAAAATATGAACGTATGATATCCTATGTAATTAGTGCCATGTAGATAACGATATAATTAAATTATGCTTTTTAGTGTTAATAATACTGAAACACGTGGGCTTAATAAGAAGAACATTGCTTTATTTGTATATCAGAACTCATAGCATTTGGATCAACTGCAAGTATACAATATTTTAACAAAGTTGAGGTCAACGACACCTACCAACAGGTAAAATTTAATTTTTAATTTTCATCACATGACTTCACCTCAACGGAATTTGATATGAATTTTACTAGTATTGATTGAAGTATTATCTCTTTCGTAATGAGAATCACAAGGTTAACAAGTACGTTGCATTTGACCATACACTTTTAAAGTACACAAAATAAACTCATGTATACATATTTTTTTAATACCTGGGCGCAATATTAGCGAATAACAATCAGTAACATCTTACCACAATAACGTTATTTATAAGCAGCTATTTCAACTACGTCTTTCCTCTTCATTCACTTTCAAACAACTGCACTTGAGACAATGGGTTTTATATTAATTGCATTACCAACAACTGTTCTAACATGCATGCTTTGCGCGAGACGATCAGGGGAATAGTTTTCTAGAAATCAGCAGATGGCCACATTGGGTTTAGTGTCCTTATTTGGACAAATCACCTTATATAAAATATATGTAGATATACTCTAAATTTTGACGAATAAAAGAGAAAACGTAGGTAACCGAACCATTTAAATGGAAATAAAGTTTCTAACGATTTAGAATAAATTGCATTGCTTTAGAGAGAAATTAATTTTCCAACAAGAAACTGTATAAGCTTGATTTAAAAGTGTCAAATGTGCGGCAGAGCCTTATAAGGAGGGAGAGAATTGTACGAGCGAACAATGACTACCGTGAAAAAAATAGAATTATAAGAGGTGTTGTGAAGAGGTATTTTAGCAGACTGTTATTTTGTGACCTAGTGTAAAAATTGTGACGAGAAGATAACTGTTCAAATCTGGACAGCAGGTAGATAGGATTGCAAAAGTATGGAAGTTTGGAGAGAAGTTATAGAGAATATATAATTCAAGTCTGTTGCTAGAGCCCAGACAAAGGAGATGACTGAATTACATGGAAATATGGTTATAAAGCCAGATGTTGAAAATTAAACGAACACAGACCTCATGAACAATTCTGCAGTTTCTGTGACAAGTCGAAGTTTAAGTCATTACTAGGGCTAGGATTTTTTATGTACTAAAAGGTAAGATTGTAACATAGTAAAATGAGAAGTTAGACTTATGGCTGTCTTGACTGTCTTTTGTTTTGGTTTCACATACAAACAGTTGAATAGTATACTGATAGGATCTTTCACTCTTGTTATCTTGTTTCAAACAGTTGAATAATATATACTATCTGCATTGCAATATATTTTATTACATAAAAATCCTAGCCCTACTTATAACTAGGGCTTGCAATGCAGATACTACGGTATATATTATTCAAAACCAAAACAAAAGACAGTCAGAAGTCTAACTTCTCATTATATTATTCAACTGTTGTGTGCGAAACCAAAACGAAAGACAGAAGTCTAACTTCTCATTATACTATGTTGCAATCTTAACTTTTAATACATAAAAATCCTAGCCCTAGTCATTACATATAGCGTTACAAGTGTGGCAACACTAGGTTCTGCATAAAGGTTTGTTAATTTATTTAAAAATCTTAAGATAATATAAAAGAGAGAAACTCTTTTAATATATGTGTTTTATTTTGTTTTTCCAGGTTTTAAAATTGAATGTAGAGATAGTGCAAGACCCAATACCGAAGAATAATTAAGGGATAATGGGTAGGTATAATGGTTGTGAGTAGTCTTTGCTTCCTCATTACGATGACTTGTGATTTGTTAGGATTAATATTTAAGCCGAAACTTGAATTTCAGCTAAAGATAGTTGTGAGTAGTCTTTGTTTTGCCTTATTAGGATGACTTGTGATTTGTTTGGATTAAGATTTAAGCCAAAACTTGAAGTTAAGCTAAAGATAGACACGAGATCGTCATTCATTTTCATCAAGTCGTTTTAGATAAAATCAGGAGAAGAATGTAGGTAAATTTAGAGATCGCAGCATAGAAATTGTATCGGCAGTTTTTTAGAGCAGTTGATATGTCATTGATGTAGATTAAAAAAAAAAGCCCGAACACTCTCCTGGAGACTCCCTCCTTAGATCTTTCCATTGAACTCAACAATATTCGGCAAGTGCGGTTGTGAAAATCAAGGTGGGTTGGCGCCCTGTAGTGTTAAAACGATAACATCTGGCAGACAAAAATAAATAAATAAATAAAATAAGATTTAAATAGACATTTTTGAAGTTGCAGAAACAGAACATTTAAATATGATGTATTTCTCAAATGTGGATACATTTAAGATATACCGAAGTCTCTCAAGAATGGCATAACAATAACATTTATAAATGCAAAACAAATAGAAACCCATCAACAGTTGGTCCATTCTTCATCTTATTTAGGACATTGTACCAATAGTATCAACGCAGATGATTATCACTTTTGGGACCTTAAGTGTTGTAAGCTATTTGGAAGGTAATATTTTTATTTACTGACTATATTTAACAGTTAAGGTCATTAGCATCGAAATTCAAAGTTGGGCGTGAAAAGGGCGACAAATTTTGGGCACATAACAGCTTACAAAACATTTTATGAAATATATAACAATTATTTCCTGAAGCGTATGTGGGGATTTCTCCGCCATAAGATATTGATGCTAAGAAGGAATTGTTCTTCAGCCTTTTGTAGGTTCGAACTAGGCCTATTCGTCTGGACTATCTTCTAACTTCATACTCTATCCATGTATTCTACATTATATAGCCAACTGCCGACTTGTTATGTGTATTTTACTTAATTACTCACTGGCACTATCGAACCCGTAGGTTCATGGCCGCACGGACATAAGCTCTCCATACATCCCTATCCTGAGCTAATGCTTTCCAATCATTCCCTGTATAATCTACTTCCCTCAAATCATAGTTAATGTTGTTCTCCCACCTCATTCTTGGTCTACCAACTGGGCGTTTTCCTTCTGGCTTTCCTACAAGAAGTTTCCATGCACGTCTTTCATTCCCCATACGCGCAACATGTCCTGCCCATCGCAGTCTACGGGACTTAACTGTTCTTATTATATCTGGCTTCCTATAAAGACCATGTAGTTCATTGTTATGTAGTCTTCTCCATTCACCTGTCTGTTCATCTCTCTTTGGTCCAAAATTTTTCCTAAGAACTTTATTCTCAAATACTCGTAATATCCTTTCCTCCCTTAAAGTAAGAGTCCATGTTTCGCACCCATATAATATAACTGGTAGAATAATAGTTTTATATATTTTCAGCTTAACGTTTTTTGAAAGGAGTTGGGACATCAAAAGTCTCTGCAATGCATAATAGCATGCATTTCCAGAATTGAGCCTATGTTTAATTTCTTTGTGCATCTCATTCCTATTTGTGATTATTGTTCCTAGGTATTTGAATTCAGCCAATTCCTCAAAATTTCCCTCATTTGTCATTAGCTGTCCATTTCCATTATATAATGTATTTCTACGTGTGACCATATATTTAGTTTTACTGATATTTACTTCCAGTCCTAATTTCTTAGTGTTACTCAATAGTGTGTGCGTGTTGGCCTTTAGTATCTCCTCGCTATCGGCCAGTAGTACTACATCATCAGCATAAACTAACAGCTTATTAATACCATTCAGTTGTAAGCCTTCCTCATTCTCTAAAGATTTAATGGCATGCTCTAGTACAAAATTAAATAGTAGAGGAGATAGTGCATCTCCTTGCTTCAACCCATTCTGGATTTCAAAGTGTCTGAAAACTGTTTGCCTACACGCACCCTACTCGTTGAGCCATTTAGACACATTCGTATAAGTCTAACTAACTTTTTAGGAATTCCGAACTCCAGCAGGATACTATATAACTTCTCCCTCTTAATTGAATCATATGCTTTTTTGAAGTCTACATATAGTTGATGTACAGTACCATTATATTCCCATTTCTTTTCTAAAATCTGTCTTATACTAAAAATCTGATCTGTTGTAGACCTGTTTCTTCAATATTTGTTATGTGTATGTTACTTAATTATTTTTAATTTAACTAATATCAGTGTCAGAATTTCATCATTATACCTACTACACCACATTACATTCCCACATATTTGACACGAATTTTTGCTTGTTAATATCTTCCTTTCAAAATAAGATTTTTTAAACGTTCAAAATTCATCGTCATCAATTAGCTCAAGAACACAGCTCAGGTTACGACTTCCCTGAGACTTAGTTTCCAGACTTCTTGTAGAATTTTACACAATTGAATAATAATTTCAAAATTTGACCGGTTTTAATGATCTTTGGATATGTTGTAGACCTATATATTTGTTACCAAGAACATTTCCTGGACCGGTGCAGTCAGTTCTATCTCAAATGTGCACGCAAGAGGGTGCTACTTTTGTGTGAAATTGCAACGGATATATTCGGTAGACCCATTGTTATAGTCGATTCAGTCATTTAGTTTACAGGAGCTTTGCTTTGTGGTTAGGTAGGTCTATTTTGCACGCATAGTATTTAGAATATCAAGTGACGTTGTCATGTTTTATTCACTAGAATACATTTTTACCAACTAAAGATACTGCAAAAGACAAAAGTTGCAACGCTGTTAAGATAATTATATCCAGTGGAGTAGATAAGGAAACGTCATTTAAAAATGCGAAGACATTATTGGCAGAGAACTGTTTTCAGTTTTTGGTGATTGGAGCGGCGTCTTAGAAGCCTCTAACGACAACTCCCTGGCTCTACCTGGCAGTAACAATGCATTTTTTTAAACCAGGGGGAAACAGCTGCCTTTGATGCCGTCTGTAAACTAAATGACTGAGCCGACTATACATTGGTAGGATATAGAGAGCCTATATATTATAAGAGAGTGGCCATACGAGGAGGCGCTTCATCATGGGTCTAGAATTTTGATCGTTCATTCATGCGCACTTGGTCTTTCTTGGTCAATTGTCAAATGAGCCCGCTACCCTACATTATGTTTTAAATAAATGCATATTGTAGAAAAGCAGCGTTAATATACATTATAACAATTGATTGCGCTCCTTTTGATTGGAAAAACATATGTATACATTGAAAACATTTCCCAGAAATCCCAAACTTCGTGCTGATTGGATTAATACTAAAACGAAAATAGCAGATTGCGAAGCAACTTCATAATCACAATTATATGAGGTAAGTACCTTATACGAATGTCGGCCGCGGTGGTCTAGTGGTTGTCTTTCTTGTCTGAAGTACCGAGGGTCGCGGGTTCAAACGCGACTGAGGTCGATGGATTTTTTAGGATGGAAAAATTCGAGGAACAAGTCCTCCGGGAAGACTTTAAGCCGTAGGTCCCGAGTCTTAAGATTTTCAGGCTCGTAAAAGAACTTAAGCCTGAAAATGCTTTCTAACCAAAATTTATCGACCTTCATCATCCAAGTAAGTCTTAGTTGGCTACTAGATGTCTCACTGGGTCGGTATGCCGATCACATTCCTCCCACGACATTTGTACGGAAATAAGCATAACTAAATTAACTTGGTCTAGAAATTTCTAACAACGAAGAGACTATGGCTAGACTCAAAGGGTCGTAACCCAATAAGTAAACAAGCTTAAATGAATAATTATATATTATAAATTATGACAATGCCAAGTCCCTAATTTATTGTTCATTTTATTGTTTGATTAAAACAGAATATTGTAAGTTATAAATTGCCTTTTAAATTAAATAGCTTATAACGCCAAGACGAGTTTATACAATATTCTGATACGCAAAATAGTATTGATGTAATTATTATTTTAAATTGACTATTTAACTCATACCCCAAAATGACCAATCACATTTCAATGATTTTTTATTTACAACCAATCACAGTCGTGTTTCGCCTAGAATTTACCAACTAAAGTTTATCATAATAAATAAAGCACCTCCTTTTTAACATTCTAAATAGGCCATAGCATTATTTTACAGTGACTGACTCTCCAAGAAAAACGCCTACCAGATTATATATATATTATATATATATATAGTGCATGTATGTCAACAGAAATCGCATGCGAGAGATAATATAAAACATTTGTAACAACTGGTTATACAAAAAACAAACACTGTTTGCACTTTCTTAAACGAATTATTTTTCTAGGAAATAACCTTGCAGAAAAATATAATTAACATTTTTACATCATAGGACATCAGAAATTAATTAATACCTATAACGCTGGTTATAAATTTCTCCACTAGGGTGCATTCTTACAACATTACGATCCTTTGGCAATAAATAATATAATCTGGTTCCTGTGATGAACAAAATAAGCAAATGAAGCGTACCAATCGTTTCTCATTTGTTTTCAAACATCGCCGAAATCATATGGCCATCATCATCCTCATCATCATCATCCTTCACCGGTGTGGAAAGCAACAGGAAGTTGCCACACCTACAATTCCCTAGTAAAGCTGCAAGCATAGCATGAAAATGCTATGATTGCAGTGAAGGACCTGCCTTCGGGCTGAATTACTATGGATGGATACTCATATCATTGAAGTTAGAGGCCACAGGAATGCTTAGTAGGAAAATACGTATTATAAACAGTTAGTGAGAGAAGAAGTTAATTTTCTACCTTATCCAGAAACTGGAAGAAGACCAGAGGGAAAACGCCCAGTTGGTAGACCAAGAATGAGGTGGGAGAATAACATTAACCATGATTTGAGGGAAGTAGATTATACAGATAATGATTGGAAAACATCAGCTCAGGATAGGGATGTATGGAGAGCTTATGTCCGCGCGGCCATGAACCTACGGGTTCGATAGTGCCAGTGAGTTAGTTAATTATCCAGAAACTGGAATTGTATTGATATAAATTGATTTAATTTATTTCACATTTTCGCGAGCTTTATGGATTTTTTGATTATACAAATTTTTGGGCTTTTCTGTACAAATTAGAAGCTTGGAATATAACAACAATAATAATAATAATAATAATAATAATAATAATAATAATAATAATAATAATAATAATAATAATGAAAATAGCGGCTACACTAGAAGTCTGGAAATGATCGTTATTGTGCATTATAAGGACTCAACTTCTCTCAATAAATGTTAAAGTAATAATACAGTACAATTATTCAAGTATTATGGACGCAAATCTCGGTCTCTTAAATTAAGATAGGAGCAAATATTACAAGGAAACGAGAATAAAGTCCTTAGAAAAAAATTGTACCAAAGAGACGAACAGACAGGTGAATGGAGGAAACTATGTAACAGCGAGTGCTGGCCTGTAAGAGAAATCAGTTATAGCACAAGACATGTGGCATGAATGGAGAATGAAAGATGAGTATGGAAAGAACTACTAAGAAAACCAAAAGGAAAACGCCTAGTAGGTAGGCCAAGAATGAGGTAGCATAATAACATTAATCATTATTTGAGGTTATTAGTGAGCACTGGCCTTTAAGGGAAATCAGATATAGCAGGACATGTGGCATTAATGGAGAATAAAAGAGTGACATGGACATTTTTCTAGGAGAATCAGAGGGAAAACTCCTAATAGGAGGCGAAGAATGAGGTGGGATAACATTAATCCTGATTGGTGGGAAATGAATTATACAGGAAATTGGAAAACATTAGCTCTAAGATAAGGATTATATATAGCTTATAGAGCTTGAACCCCTGAGTTCGATAGTGCCAGTGAGTTAGTTCGTTACTAAAAGCTAACAAACTTATTCCCTTATCATGGACATCGAAACCTAACTTTGGAACAAAAATGGTAGCGTTTCTTATCACGTCCCCTTTTTATACACTATACCAGGGCCTATATCTTGCTATATAGCATTGTTGCAGTGTACAGTTGGTGTAGAATGCATAAAACAGGATGACGCGAACGTATTTAACTTCGTTTCATTATATGATTATACTCGTGTCCAATTCGGGGTAGGGTCGAGGGATGAGATGAAGCCCCCCCATTATAGGAGGTCTATGAATGATAAGGATGCCGACCGACCACACCTGACACTGCGTCACGGGGCCAGATGAATTAAATGAAACGAAATGGATGAGGTGAGTATGGAGAAATGGCGGAAAGAAATTGTGGCTGGGGAAAACGGGAGAAAACCTTGAGAAAAACTTGCCCAAGCTCCGTTTCGTCCTCCCCGAAATCCACATAAAGTGACCAAGACTCAGAACCCAGCGGTGAGAGGTGAGCAACTAACCGCTTGCGCCAACGGAGCCGCCTCGTTTTATAATAATAATAATAATAATAATAATAATAATAATAATAATAATAATAATAATAATAATAATAATAATAATAATGATAATAATAATAATAATAATAACAATAATGATGAAGACGAAGAAAAGTAACTATGTGGTTTGAGTTAGGAAAAGCTCTTACTCAAATTCAGTGTTTATTCTGACAACATGTTTTAAGGCGCATGCTGCCAGCTGTCAAATGCCTAAAAAATGTTAGATGATACGTTGAGTCGTCTGCACATGTGCATTTTTCAGGCTGGTAAGCTTCTTGAAAATTACGGACTATAACACTCATTGAGGCTGTGTTCCTTATAAAAATACTCTTTAATAAACAGCGAGAATACCAGTGTTCAAATTATTATATTTTTTCCGTTTATCACTACATGAAAATATGGCAATAGAACTGACTAGATATCACAGGAAACGTTCTTAATAGCAAAGATTTTTTGTCCAATACCACCAGATTGTCTTTAATAACATTTCTGGCTTTACTCCCTGGCATTGACGGAATTATAATCCATTTCTTAGGTTGGGACACCTGGAAGGCGGAGTTACATCACTCCGATGATGTCAACTTTGACATGTCTCCCAATATTTCTTTCATCTTATTTTTACATTACACTGGGTAACAAATTTTGGGCATCCTTTTGTTCCTCTCGGTTTTTATATAATTCAGGCACCCTGAGTTCACAAATGTCAGTTTCACATTAATAGCATCAATAGTTCTATGGAAAATTATTATATTTGAAAATATGGGAATTAACACAAAAATGTATCCACAAATATAGATGGAATAAATGCCAACTTATGTTGGTATTGTATCTAATGATATGAAATGGGATTTTGTTTCAGCATCACTGACTTGGCCATCAAATTTATTAAAAATGAAGTTGTGACCGCCCTTTTCGTTTGTGTTGCTGCGGACTGTACCTCACCAAATTCAAAACATAGTCCCCCGTCATGTTTATATCTCACCTGCCCTGATATCTTGATTCCATCTTTTTGAGATCCTGATGGAATCGTTCTCCATATTCTTTACTCACATCGTCCAAATTTGGTCTAAATTAATCCAAATGTGAGTGCAGGTAATGTAATTTAGTTGACATTTTGCAACCTAATGTACGATATGAACTCAGCAAGTTTTTATTCAACTCTCGGTAATTGGGACTCTTCTTTTTTCCAAGAAAGAAAGCCATGCACAACATTACGAAATGCTTGCCATGTACTTTTTTCAACTGGTGTCATCTTCTGTTCTAATTCTGCGGAATCCAGCATCTGCCTTATTTGAGATCCTGTAAAAACTCCAGCAAATACTTTTGCATTAGACAAACGTGTCAGACCAAACATAGACG
>JASPKZ010010302.1:0-110278 GCA_030220185.1 Diploptera punctata | reverse complement strand
CTTATCCCACCATATGGAATTTAACGATGATATTATTTTGCTACTCAATTCAATTCTATGTTTTATGTTCTCTTTGCCTATACCTTCAATGTTATCCATAATTATTCCCAAATATTTAGTTTGTTTCACTTGCTTTATTTGGATTCCTTCTTCCAATATTAGATTTTCTCGTTCATTGCTATTTATTGCCAGATATTCTGTTTTTTGTAAATTTACTGTGAGACTCCATGATTGATATGTGTTTTTCAACCTTTTTATCATGAATTCCATATCAAATTTGTCTTGCGCTAAAACCAGTTGATCATCGGCAAATTGTAATGTCAGCAAAAATCTGTTGCCTATTGGGATCCCCATACCTTTGCAGCTTTGTTTCCATTTCATTAATATGGATTCTACATAAATATTAAATAAAATTGGTGAAAGACTGCACCCTTGTTTCAATCCCTTTGTGGTTTTTATAGGATTAGACATTATATTTCCAATTTTAACATAAGCGGAGTTATCTTTATAGATTTGTTTAATAATTTCTATTAGGTTTCTATCCATATTGTATTTCTCCAATACTTCCCATAATTTGTTCCTCGGAATTGAGTCATAAGCTTTATCTAAATCTATCATTGTCAAATGGGTTTCTTCTCCAACTGCAGTCCGTTTTTCAATTAACTGTTGTATTGCAAATATATTGTCAACACATGGCCTTCTTGGTCTGAATCCATTTTGATCTTCTCCTAATTTGTCTTTAATATCTTTTTGTAACTTTGTTTTTAATAACTTCGTAAATATTCTATATAATGTGTTATTTATACTTAGTCCTCTGTAGTTTTTTGCGTCTCTTTTATCGCCCTTCTTGTATATTGGTACAATGTAGCTTATTTTCCATTCATCGGGAATCTTCTGTATTGCAATGCACTTATTAAACAAGTCCCTCAATCTACATATTAAATTTTTTGGGCCATATTTAATTAACTCATTGGGTATATTTCCTGGCCCTGGTGCCTTTTTATTCTTTAGGGTTTGAATTTCTAATTCTATATCTATTGTATCAAATTCCAGGACGTTCATTTCTATAGTTGGATTTTCTATTGTTTCCATAAACTCATTTCTAGTTTCTGACAGTAAAGCTTTGTAATGTTTTTCTGCGTCAAATTTTGTTAACAAATTTATCTTACTGGATCCTTGGTTGGTTTTTAGTGTTTTTAGAAATCTCCATACTTCCGATGATTGTGATCCTCCTATATAACTTTCTATTTCTTGGCATTTGCTTTTCCATAATTTTTTTTTTCTTCTATCACTTTCCTTTTAACTTTGGCGTTTGTTCTATTGTATTCTATCCAATTCTCTGTTGTTTTATTTGCCAACCATTCTAAGTAGCATTTTTTCTTCTTTTTGGTTAATTCTTCGATATCTTCATTCCACCAATCTTGTGTATTTTGTTTTTATGTATGGTGCCTAATGCTTCTTTTGCTGCCGAATGTATTATTTCCTTTAATTGATTATATTCTTCTTCTATATCTTCCTTGTAATCCAAATTCTCAATTTTAATCCTCAGTCTTTCTTGATATAGGTTTTTGATACTATCCTGATTAAATAAATACAATTTAAATTTTTCTTCCTGCTTCAGTTGCATTGTTGATTCCCTTGCTTCATCGTGCACTTTTTTCCCTGCAGGGAATTTGGGGATGATCTGTGCTGTGAGTAGATAGTGGTCGGAACCACAATTCGCTCCTCTTTTAACCCTTGAGTCCTTAATAAATAAGGAAGTATTTTGCTTTACAATTATGTAGTCTATTATTGATTTCTGATTGAGACTAGGTCGTTCCCAAGTAAATTCCTTATGATCGAAAAATGTGTTTACTATCTTTAATTTAATTATGTTGTTTGCACATCTCTATGATTCTATTTCCATTATCGTTGATTTCTTATTGCCCATGTTTTCCTACTGCTTCATCATTGTTTCTTCTACCCACTTTCCCATTTAAGTCTCCCATTAGTATTAATTCTTCATTACTTCGTATTTTCTCTATTTGTTCCACTATTATTGAATAGTACTTTTCTTTCTGACTCTGTGCAGCATCATCTGTAGGTGCGTAGACCGCTAAGAAGACCATTGTTCTTCCGATAAGCTTCATTTTAATCTTTAGGCATCTTTCATTAATATATTCATAATCTATTATGTTTTTACTGTATTTCTTTTTTACAAACATTGATACTCCTGCTTTAGCTCTTTTGGATTTATTTACACCTGACCAAAAATGTATGTAATTTCCTAAATTTGAATTTCCCGATCCTTTCTTTTTTGCTTCCGTCACTGCTGCAATATCTATATTGTTCTGAAATAATTCTCCTGCTACTTCATTAATTTTGTTTCTAATTCCTCGTACATTCCACGTGCCTATATTCAATGTCCGTTTTCGTTGCTTTTGTCTTTCGTACTTTTTTCTGTCCGGCTTTGATTGATTTGGTCTTTTAGCATTTTGTTTTTTTTTCTAATGTGTGGGGAGCTGGCCCACAGCATAAACCCACAACCTGGAGGACCAGGAAAATTTCTGTCTGGGTTTTCCTCCGATAGCCTTTGAAGATCCCTCTTTACCGCAAGGCAGCGTTTCTCTATTTCCCTTAGAGATGGGGTTGCCTCTTCCGCCAGATCCGCCGTGATGAAGGACTCCTTCTGCGCCGACTCTGCCGTTGAGGTCTTCACCGTAACCCTGGCTAGGGACCCTTACAGAGTACTATCAGTCGGAGCCAACTGAACCCTGGTTTTTTAACGAGGTTGTTACTCCTCCCCCTCCTCCTTTCTCATCCGGGCTTGGGACCGGCCATGGCGGAATTATATATCCTTCAAATAATACTAATTATTCAGTTTTAGTTTACCGGTGTATTAATAACCAAAATATTGTTTTCTTATAATTTACCGTGTAGTCTAAAAATTGCATTACAAGTTATCATAAAAAATAACTCATTTTGTAAAATTTGCAGCTGTTATGGTTAATGCAGTTTGAATTTTCTAAGCTAAAATGTTAATTGTGCAAGACTATATTAAATTGTATCGTGCAACTGAATAATTAGTAGGCGATGAAACCGGGAAATTTGTTTGTAGAAAGAAGGCTTTCACGGTCGGTACTCATAATATTAAGATTCCGTACTATAAGGCCGTGATTCATATCTGGTGTTTCTCCCAGACGTTTGTTCCTTAATTATGGAGAGCATCTTTAGTGGCGAGTTCTTCTTGGTGGTGTTCCCGGGTAGAAAACTCGGCTATAAACACCACATAGAAGAACTCGCTACTGAAGATGTTCTCCGTAGTCGAGGGAGTAACGTCTGGAAGAAATGCCAATTATGGACCATGTCTTATAGCACCGAATCTTGTAATACTAGGGGATTTTAATATTTATAGGCTAAATATCAATTTTACACTTTTCCAACCATCATCTACTAGAAAATTAATTAGTCAAAATATTTAAATGTCTAAAAATAATTAAATAACAATATTTAATTTGTTCATTATATTATTATTACCTATATATCCCTAGTAAAGCTGCAAACATGGCATGATGAGTCTTTCCACGGTAAAAGACTCCGGACGTAAATTATCCCCCCATTCGGATGTCCGGGAGGGGGATACTGCGGAAGGAAACATCATGTAGTCTAAACAACAGAAGAAAAGAAGATTAAGGATTGGAGCCTGGAATGTGAGAACTCTTCTGCAAGCTGGGAAACTGGAAAATTTGAAGGAAGAAATGAGAAGAAACAAAGTGGATGTGATGGGAATATCGGAAGTGAGGTGGGAACAAAGTGGTGAATTAGTGAGTGATGAATTTAGAATGTTTTATTCCAGTGGTGATTCTAAAGGAAATCATGGTGTCGGTGAAGTATTAGGACTATGTGTGAAAGAAAAAGTGATATCAGTGCGTTATGTGGATAATCGGATGATAATGGTGAGGTTACAAGGGAAAAAAGTGGACTTGGTGATAATGCAAATTTACATGCCCCATAGTGGGTTAGCAGATGAAGAAATGGAGGAAAGATATGACAAGATAGAAGAGATTGTTGAGAAAGAGAAGAAGGGGGCATGTGTTATCCTAATGGGTGACTGGAATGCTGTAGTTGGAGAAGGACAGGATGGAAGTACAGTTGGAAGATATGGATTAGGAAAAAGGAATGAGAGAGGTGAATCACTGGTGAGTTTCTGTAAAAGGAATTCAATGATAATTGGAAATACAATGTTTCAACAGCATAAAAGAAGAAGATACACATGGATAAGCCCTATGGACAACAAACGATACCAGATCGGCTATATACTGATACAGGAAAGATTCCGAAATTGCTTGAAAAATGCGAAGACCCTACCAGGAGCAGATATCAATTCAGACCATGTCCTACTAATAGGCGAAGTAGATATTTGCCTGAAGAAGATAAGAGGAAGACAGGCAACAAAGAAGTTTGACTTGGAGAAACTCAAAACTGAAGAGGAAAGGAGAAAATTCCAACAAAATTTTCAGGAGAAAGCCTCTACCATGGAAATCTCATGTGGCAATACAAAGGAACACTGGAGTCATTTGAAAAGCTCTATACAGATAGCTGCAGAGGAAACAATAGGATACAAAGAGAGCAAGAATATTAAGAAACCTTGGGTCACAGAAAAAATGTTGGAGAAGATGGAAGAAAGAAGAAAATGGAAAAATAGCAATACAGAAGAAGCCAAAAGAAACTACAGGAAACTAAACAATGAACTTAGAAGAGAAACTGACAAGGCAAGGGAAGAATGGATGAAGCAGAAATGTGAAGAACTAGAGAATCTGGAGAGGAAAGGAAAATATGATTTAATGTACCAGGAAGTTAAAGGCTTGGACTATGGAAAAAAGAGCAGGAAAACTATGTGGCTGATTGAGGACGAAAATGAAGAAATAACAGACAAACAGGGAGTTATGAATACATGGGAAAAATATGTAGAAGAGCTATATGAGACGAGAAATCGTCCGGCTAACTTGGATATAGAAAATGAAGAAGACGTTTCAGAAGACGAAAAAGGATTTTCAATTCTGAAGGAAGAAGTTGAACTAGCAATTAAGGAATTGAAAAATGGTAAAGCAATAGGGATAGATGGAATCCCCATTGAATTAGTTAAATGCTTGGGTGAAGGAAAGAAGGAAATTTTGCGTTTATGCAACAAGATATATAAAGAAGGCGAATGGCCCGAAAAATTGACTGAGACAGTGTTAATACCAATAGCGAAGAAAAACAATGCAAAGAAATGTAAGGAGTTCAGAACTATCAGCTTGATATCACACTCTGCAAAGATTCTCCTGCGAATACTAAATCGACGTTTACGTTCTACAATGGAAAGCGAATTGGAAGAAGAACAGTTTGGCTTCAGGAAGGGAAAGGGTACAAGAGATGCAATTGGATTGATACGAACAATAGGAGAAAGATATATAGAAAAAGATAAAGACGTTTATGCAGTAATTGTCGACCTGGAAAAGGCCTTTGACAGAGTAAATTGGAATAAACTCCTTAAGATCTTGAAGAAAATTAGCGTGAACTGGAAGGAGAGGAGGCTCATAAGTAGTCTTTATATGAAACAGTGAATAAAAGTGAAGATATGAGAAGAAATGTCAGAGGGAAGAGAAATTGGAAGAGGGGTGAGGCAAGGATGTCCTCTATCACCTACCCTTTTCAACATCTACCTGGAAGACCTAATGAAGAACTGCTTCAGTAATAAGGGAGGCGTAAACATGGGAGGAAGAAGAATAAAGTGCATAAGATTTGCTGATGATATGGCTTTGCTAGCAGAAGATGCAATGACATTGAGGAACATGCTGATGGAGCTGAATGATAAGTGCGAGGATTATGGGATGAAGATAAATATAAATAAGACTAAGACCATGATTATAGGAAAGAAACAAAGGAAGATAAATATGAAGATTAAAGATGAGGCCATTGAGCAAGTGGAGAGCTTCAAATACTTGGGTTGTACTATCAGTAGTAACATGAACTGCAGTCAAGAAGTAAAGCAGAGGATAGCAATGGCAAAAGAAGCGTTCAACAAGAAGAGAAGCATTTTCTGCGGACCTATGGCAAGAGAAATAAGAAAGAGGCTAGTGAAGTGGTTTGTGTGGAGTGTAGCATTATATGGTGCAGAGACGTGGACATTACGACGGAATGAGGAAAAGCGACTGGAAGTTTGAAGGATGCTCTAGAAGGAATGGTCAACGGAAAGAAAGTTAGAGGCAGAAAAAGACATCAGATGATAGACAATATTAAAATAAATGGTTTGTATGCAGATACAAAAAGGAAAGCTGAGTCAAGGAAAGAGTGGAGAATGCTGAGTTTGCAGTGAAAGACCTGCTCTTGAGCAGAACAATATGAATGACTGAATATATTTTATGAATTTTTTTAACTGAAAATTTAATAATCTGAAGGGTATAATAGCAGTTAGTGTACTAAAGAAATTTCACTATCTATTGTTATTTTAGCATATATGACTGCTTGAAAGTAAAAATCACCCCGCACCCAACTCACTTTCCCTATATTTCGAATACAATACATACGTTCATAGTTAATACTGAAATAAAGGGGACCGACTGGTGAATTTCAATTGTTTTTAGTTTTCATCTGATTGTTTTGAAATGTTTATCACATACATCGTGTGCTTATAGTAGCGTTTCTGTAAAGTTTGGTGTTTATAAGTAGAATAGTTTCAGTATTAAGAGTTTTTAATCCATATTTTTTACACTTTCTAAAAAATGCTCCGTCCCGCGCCGTAGCCGAATGGTTTAAGGCAGAAAGCCTTGGCGCACAGCTACGGGACTTGCGCTGGTTCGAGTCTCCATGGGGGAAGGAATTTTCTCATGGTAGTTCGGCCAGTATGGGACCGCTGCCCACCCAGCATCGTGAGGCGTTTGGTAGCTACAATAAATAGCGGCTCCAGGTTGAGAAAACCAACTATAACGGATGGGGGACTCGAAATGCTGAACACATGTCACCCCCACACTGGCTAGATGATCATCTACCTCTGTGATTGACGCATGTGTATGTGAGGCCAGCAGCCGGCTGGTAGTCCAAGGGCCTTCTAGGCCTGTCGCGCCAAGAGTTCATTTGTTCAAAAAATGCTCCTTATGATGCATTTTTAAATATTTTCTGATGAAATGTAAGATTAAGAGTCTTTATGATTCCACTGAACACATTTGCTATGCACACATATTCAGAAAGGGAAGATACTGTTTATTTTTCATTTTTGAAAAAAATTACCCCTCAATATTTTCTTCTTCTCAATTTAAAAGACAACATGTGTTCTTAGTCTAGTAACTACATAGCAAATTTCAATTAGCATATATTGGGGAGTTCACCCTCAAAAGTTCACTTTGATAGCATAAAAATTACATCGTAAGTTTCGGAAAATGTAAAAAAAATGGAAACAGAAAAAAAACGCATATTAAAATGTAAGTAATAATGCTGACCATATGTGGAAGGGACCCTTATGTCACGGACTCAATTTTTACATGAAAATGATCCTGAAGAATCAGAGTTATTAAAAAACAAAAAAAATTAATTTTTTGCCATTTTTTAAAATATTTTAACCAGTCGGTCTCCTTAAATGCTAGTCTGTTATTAATTAATGTGAGGTTGAATTAATTTTTCTTGTAATGAGAATAATACAAACACGATGAGTTTTGATATAATGTCTGAGAATTGTAATGTTAATACTGTAAGTTGTAAAAAAAAGTTAAATGATTATTGAATAATAAAATGAAAACGTGTAAAATATGTAACTCCACGGTTTATGAAACTCGCATTCACAAAGTTTCTCAAATGGTCCCTCCTCTGTCAACTCGATCCAGTTTATATTTCCAATATCTAGTTTTCTCTGAGTTCCATTCGATTATTATCCTCCCATTTATGATAGAAAAAAAACAGAATAAATATGATTGGGGAGAGTTATTTTAGTTTCCTTAAGTAGTAGTAAACTTCTGCTGATGATACGATGTGTTACGGAAGGCCTACGGTTTATAAATTATTAAGAGAGTTGAGAAAAACTGTACCTTAAATATGTTCTTCTTCTTTTTCACTTCACGGGCTAGGCAAAATACCTGTTCCGCCTCACAGTTGTTCAGTCCATCTTTAAACTGGCCTTCGTACATTCCTTGAACCTGTTGGCTTGTAGTTATATGCTGCTTTTGGTAATCTTGTTACTTTCATTCTTTCTACATGTCTAAACAATTTTTCTCTATATCCTTTGATTTTATCATTTAATGGATATGTATTTAACTCTGTTCTTATATCTTCATTCTTTAACCGATTTTAATTGTCTGCCTTACAGATGTTAATTTTATAAATTCATATACAAAATACTTTTTTTCTTAGGTTTAAAGTAAACTTGGCAGGGAAAATGGGAGAAACCCCGAAAAAAGCCTGCCTTGATTCTTATTCGTCCACCATGAACCCTATGTCAGTGATTGCCAAAATTTTACCATCTTTCAGAAACAAACGGAAAAATTTTTATTAACTGACAGAAACATCTGTCTAATAGTATTTTTTAAACATTTAATAAATAGCTTTTCGTTTATTTAATAAAAATATTATTACGATATATCAATATTTTACCTAATGTCTTATATAGGCCTATATATATATATATATATATATATATATATATATATATATATATAGTAGGCCTATATATATTTCATGTATAGTAGATTAGAATAGTTTATATCCTTATTGAGGGTATTGTGGATCTTATACTTTAATAATTGCCCATGGCCTTTGTTCTTCTGGTTTATTTTGTTTAGCGAAGATATATATATATATATATATATATATATTTATTTTTATTAGTTTTAATTGTTATTGCCTTTAAATTTATTGTATTATTTTTATACCTTATTTTTATTATTGTTTAGTTTGGCGACGTAATAGTTCAGTATACACTAGTTTTGTGTTTTTTTTATTTGAATGTAACTTATGCTTGTCCTGGTGAGTGGAAGAGAAGGCCAGATGGCCTTAACTCCACCAGGGTAAATAAATAAATACAAATAAGTGGAGTGACTTGGACGAGAATTGGGGACACACAGCTAGAGGGCGAGTGACTAAACACACGGTTTACGCACTACCATGTATATTGTGTAATTAATTTAACTGTAGATAATTTATAATTATTATGTCTGCTTAATATTTAAATATGATGAAAAAGAGAAAGTGTCAATTCCATCAGTTATAATAATGTTTTACCATTATTATTTCTGTTATAATTATTTAATATATTATTATTATTAATATTAATATAATTATTATTTCTACTTTTTTTAATCGTTTCACCTTCTTTGGGGATACGTTGGTTCAATCATTTCTCTGTGTGTGGTTTCTTTCTTAGTGCCCACTATTTCTTAATTATTGTTTCTGATCTTATTTTCCTCTCTTTTTCCGAGATAATAGGTTTGGATTTTTGTGTAGATTTATCTTGGACTATTATGTTTTCATCTGTAATAATGAATTTAGCTGTTCGATCAATTTGTGAATTTTCTGTAATCTTTAATTCCACTAGGTTTTTTTCAACTTTAAACCAGATGGGTTTTTTGCCGTTAAGGCAAAAATCAGAGATTTGTTTAATATTTTATTATTTCAATTATTTCTATAATACTAATAATAATGATAATGGTGATGACGACGATGATGATGAAGATAATGATAATATTAATAATAATAATAATAATAATAATAATAATAATAATAATAATAATAATAATAATAATAATAATAATAATAATAATCTATTATTCTACCAGTTATATTATATGGATGCAAAACATGGACTCTTACTTTAAGGGAGGAGTCCACTGCTGTGGTCTCGGGGTAGCGTGCTGCCTTGTCACGCAGCGGGCCCGGGTTCGATCCCCGGTCGGGACAGTTTTTCTGGGTGAGGTTTATATCGGGGTTTTTCCTCACCTGTAAGACAAGACAAATGTCAGGAAAACTTGGAGGCCCAAACGGTCCCCGAAATCATATGGCCATCGCAATCATCATCCATATTCATCTTATGTTAAGCTTAGGATTAGGAACTCTCCTGGCGCACCATTATCATCATCACCCATCATATCATCGGGACAACGTAACCCCGCCTTTCAGGCGCCCCAAAGTCAGAAGTGGGTTACAAGTACGCCATGCCAGGAGAGAAACCAGGAATGTCGAAAGACAAACCTGGGGCATTTGAAAAAAAAACAAAAAACTTTAAGGAGGTAAGAAGATTACAAGTATTTGAGAATAAAGTACTTGGGACAATTTTTGGACCAAAGAGAGATAAACAGACAGGTGAATGGAGAAGACTAAATAACAATGAACTACATGGTCGTTATAGGAAGCCAGATATAATAAGAACAGTTAAGTCTCGTAGACTGCGATGGGCAGGGCATATTGCTCGTATGGGAAATGAAAGACTTGCATGGAAGCTTCTTCTAGGAAAGCCAGAGGGAAAATGCCCAGTTGGTAGACCAAGAATGAGGTGGGAGAATAACATTAACTATGATTTGAGGGAAGTAGATTATACAGGGAATGATTGGAAAGCATTAGCTCAGGATAGGAATGTATGGAGAGCTTATGTCCGCGCGGGCATGAACCTACGGGTTCGATAGTGCCAGTGAGTTAGTAAGTAATAATAATAATAGTAGTAGGCCTAATAGTAATAGTAGTAATAATAATAATAGTAACAATAATAATAATAATTAATAAGTATCCATCCGTAATAATTCTGTCCGAGGGCAGGTTCTTCACTGCAATCATAGCATTTTCATGCTACGCTTTGCAGCTTTATTAGGGAATTATTGGTGTGATAGTTTCCCGGTGCTTTCCACACCGGTGAAGGAGGAGGATGATGATAATGATAAAGGTGATGATGATGGCCGTATGATTTTCGAGGACCGTTGGGCCCTAAGCTTCCTGACATTTGTCTTACAGATGAGGAAAAACCCCGAAAAAGCCCTCACACAGGAGCCTGTCCCGACCGTGATTCAAACCCGGGCCCGCTGCGTGACATGGCAAAATAATAATAATAATAATAATAATAATAATAATAACTAATAAGAATAAATATTATTATTATTATTTTTGTTATTATTGTTATCATTGATATTAATATTACTGACATTATTATTATTATTATTATTATTATTATTATTATTATTACTACTACTGATATATTTATTGTTATTTTAGTATTCAATATGATGCAAACTATTGTCTAACGTCCAAGGCAAGAGCCGTTGTTTGCTTCATAACGTAATATACTAGCTTCTTGGTTTATAAGGAAAGACGCACAAGATTATGCATGCATCTAAAATCCCTTGCTATGCATAAAAGAAAGAGCGATAAAGCATTTTATTCTACTTGATCTCTCTGAACCCCAAGCTCTGCTTAGTTTAGCGGAATCATGATAATTTTGTATTTGATCATCAGTTCGCGCAAGCATCGTGTATCGGTCGGATCTACTTCCGCGCGTGGTAAATCCGGGCAGTTTTATTCTTCTAAATTTCTTTTAATTAATCTATTTATATTAGTGAAATTATATTTAACAGTGGATCGTGTGGTTTTCATAAGTAATGCCACGAGTGATTTCCAAATTATCGATAAATTCACGACTCACGAAGTGAGGAGTGAATTTATCTAGAGAATTTGGAAATCAAGAGTGGCATTTGTTAGGACTATTTAACGAATAAAATTAAGCTGTTTACTCACAAATCATTATTTAACTATAGTTATTTTAAAATATTTATATATTTAATGTAAACGGCGATGTTTGAAAACAAATGAGAAACGATAGGTACGCTTCTACTGCTTCTTTTGTTTATCACTGCAAGCAGATCATACTATTTATTGCCAAAGGAACGCAATATTGTAAGGAGGAGCTTTCTTTAATATGGTAATCATAACACTGATAAATATTTGGTGAAACACGACTCTGATTGGTTGTAAAACAGAAATCATTGAAACGTGATTGGTCATTGACTCCCATTTGGGGCATGAGTTAAATAGTCAGTGAAATTAAGTTGATTTGCTTGGCTTCTAGCAGTAAGTGTTTGCGTTAAAGTTTCTTACAATGTATTATTGTAGGCATAGCACTTTTTTAATATACGCAATTAGGCATTAATATATATATCAGTTAATTGACTACATTTAAAGAGTTATATAGGATACTTTTGTCCTTTAATTATGTCGTAACAAGAGGAAAGATTTATTTTGGGGGTTCGTTTCTTAATGGTCAATAATTATTTTATCGAAGGCTATCATTATCACGGACACAATGAGCGTGTCGTTACAATTTCTACGCGATTTTAATGCAATGAAAAACTTTGGTTCTCTCAGTTTTAGACATTTAGTTACAGAATATTATATAATCAAAATTCATATAGAAATGTATTTGTCGGATCCAGGTGATTGTATAAAATACACGTAAGTATATAATTCCGGCATCATCTACATGAGCAGACGCACGTGCTCATGGGAGAATTACAGTTTAGATTTAACACAAAAATAAACCATTATTCACAAGATTATAAACTTAGAAATACATTACGGATATGGCGCAAAAAGTGCACGTCCGAATTTCGATATATTAAACATTCGATGTAATGTATAATAAACTATTGGGATGTGGACTGTGTAGTGCTTCTAAAATATTATTTTACTGGTTCGTTTCTTAATGGTCATCAATTTTTTTTTTCCTGTTTCTAACTTTTGTGTTCTTAAGCTTCATTTTGAAACCAAAATTATATCGAAACTCGGATGACCACTTTTAGCCATAATTTAAATTGTAGTATCTTACAAAAAGTATATATATATATATACATACAAATCAACATTGTTATCTGTAATATAATTAAAATGTGTAAAATATGATAGTGGATAAAGAATAAAACGGTATAATTATGGAGATTCAATGTAAATCTATACATTTAATATTAATTTTTTTATGTTAAACACCGTTAAGGTTACAATTATTTTAATTGTATTTTTTTATATATATTTTTTACACCGTCGTCCTCAACTACATGTAAAATTATACAAAATATATTATTAATTTGAAAAACATTAAAGGCTAAATAATTATTCAAATAATCAAAAAAGTCAAGTGTCAATGTGAAACAAATTATTTAGAGAGATTATGTTTTAAAATCATTGGGAATTCTCCACTTTAATTTACCTGAAATATTTTCAAAGTCCTATAGAACAACAGAGCGCATGCGCCAGAGTTTATAGAGCCAGCGATCACCCACCATCAAACCACATATCGATTATAATACTTGCCACATATACAGCTTTTACACTATATGGCAGCACTTCGCTATGAAATTTAAATCACCAATCTTTGTTAATAAATCCCCCACATCTATGTTAAAAAATATATTAATAATATAAAAATTACCAAACGTTTATTCAAAAATGGGTGCACACTTAATTATCACTCCCTAACATCGTTTCAACCAGCGATCAAAAAATCATAGAATAAGTAGTCTGATATAATCTGTGGACAAAAAAGCAGTCAGCATCACAATATTGTATAACAGTGTCCTAATGTTCTGTTTTGCGTATTTAAATAAATACTTAAAATTATGAAATAATGTTTGAAAAAGTTTACAATATTTTAAAATGTTAGTAAATACAGAAGAAGACTTATAATTCACAACAACAAACCGAAAAAATCAAGGGTAAATCATTCTAAAGAATGGCCAAATCATTTTTTAAATAGATAGATCATTGGTTGATTTATGTCGTTGACATCGTCCGATTCCTAATAGCCAATTTTTTCGGTCCATCCAATCACCTGGTTGTAGATGTTTCTCCTTCATGTATAAACATATTCCCTGACTCCAGGAGGTTTAAGGTCTTCCTCTGCCTCGTCTTCCCTCAGGTTTCCATTCCAAAACAGATTTTGGTAGTCGATCCTCCTCCATTCGCTGGACATGTCCATACCATCTTAATTGCTGAGTTTTAATATAATCTAAAATAGTGTCTTCAACCTTCACTTTCTCCCTTATAACTGAGTTCCTAATTTTTTCTCTTCTTGAAATTCTTGCTGCCCTTCGTATAAAATCCATTTCCGTTGCCAAAAGATACTTATTTGTTTTTGTTGTTAATGGCAAAAGTTCTGCTTCATAAGTAATGATGCTTGTAACAATTGTATGATATACATTCATTTTATTTTGATTACTTATATTTTTACCCTACAATATTCCATTGAGGCAAGCAATTACAAATTGTCCTTTATTATTTCTAATTCTTATTTCCTCTATTAAAATTAAAATATAAAATATAAAAATGTCTTACCTTGTAGGTCCGCCTCCTGAACTTTTAAATATAATAGTTTACTGTAGGCCTTTCGGGACTAGCCCCATCATCAACAGAAAGTAGTAGGTATGATTCTGGCCCTCGATGAAGTATTTTATCGAGGGTTAGAGTCAACAAACCTACTGTTGAAGGGAATAGTTCCGTACGGCCTACAGTTGATTAATATTTTTAAAAGTTGAGGATTCTAACCTGAAAGATGCCTAATGTTATATTATAATTTTAATATTGTAACTACATCTCAACGGAGTTTTATTATGAATTATATTAATATTGATTTCCGTTTTTAAATTTATATCGTATTTCTTCATAAATATGTGAAGGAAGTGGCACTATGAAGTTTATTTAAATTATTTTTTTATTATATACAACTTTCCTCATTAGAGGTTTGCCTCAAGGACAATTATAGACAATTAATTTTCGAAATGTATGAAATACATAGTTAGATTTTAACACCTCACCTCATAATTGTAGATTTCTCGAGGATGTGTTCGAATAATTTTGCTTATTATCTTCAGCTCTGTTGTTTGATAATAGAGCTCAAGATAATACGCAGACATTTTCAAACATGGCCTTCAGAAATCAACAATAACGGTATCAGGTGAAGTGTTAAATTTTAACTCATTTATTAATTATATCGTACTGTTCTAGGGACTGGGTGTTGTTTTTCAACTATAGTTGGTGGAAACATACATATGACATTAATAGGCGGTTAGTTTATGCTGACTATTTAACTCATGCCCCAAATGGGAGTCCATGACCAATCACATTTCAATGATTTTTTTATTTACAACCAATCACAGTCGTGCTTCGCCTAAAATTTGTCAACTAAAAACTTGTAATAATAAAGAGAGTACCTCCTTTTTAACATTCTGAATAGGTCATAGCATTTTTTTGCAGTGACTGACTCTCTAAGAAGTACGGCTACCAGATTGTGTATATATATATATATATATATATATATATATATATAGTGCATGAATGTCAGCAGAAAGCTCATGCGAGAGATAATATAAAAACATTTGTAACAATTGATTATACCACAAAAAAAAAGAAACCACTGTTTGCACTTTCTTAAGCGAATTATTTTCCAGGAAATGACCGCAGAAAAATATAATTGGCATATTTATATCATAGGACATCAGAAATTAATTAATACCTATAACGTTGGTTAATACCGTAGTGGGTTCGTACTATCGTAAGTGTTGTAATCTGTCCTGTCATACAAAATAGCACGATTACCGTAATACGAAGAATGGTGTGCATTGTTGCGTCATGTACTATACGACTGATGGTAATTCCAAATACGAGCGCGTGGTACTGTTGCTCCATTTCAAAATTAGAAAATTAGCAATGTGCGCTACATTTAAAGTTTCTATTAAATGTGAAAATTTATCGGTTGCGAAAATAAGCCGCATCTTTAATCTTCATGTATGAAATTTGAAAAATTAACACGGCTTATATTCGGGCCAATACGGTTTTTCTGGTTGTGATTCTATCAGATCACAGTGCATATGACTTCGGTTATTTGATATTTTAATACATACAGCATATACCATTTTTGTTAATTTTACAATCATACGAAAATACTCAGTCTACGTATTGGTCAGCTAATAATTAATTAATTGACATTATCTAATGAGGAGGTTTATGGCCGCACGGACATAAGCTCTTCATACGTCACCATCCTGAGCTGTTTCAAATCATTCCCTGTGTGATTCACCTTCCTCAAAATATACGAATAAAAACTATAAAATAGTCACCTTGTAGGTCCGTCTCCTCAACGTATTCTGGCAAAAAAGTATTCATTTTTTTTTATTTTTTACATAAAATCAATATTTTTTTTAATATCTGATAATTCCATGAATGGACACTGTAATCGAATCAATTCATTTTTAATGTTTTAACACTCCATAGGCCTCTCGGGATAGTCCCATCATCAGCAGAACTAATTAGGTCTGTATTTGTTGACCCTTGGCATTTCGGGACTACTCCAATTATCAGCAGAACGAATTAGGTCTGTATTTGTTGAAACTTGTCGAAGCACACTAGTGTGCTGATGATGGGATTAGTCCCGAAAGGCCTACAGAGTGTTAAAACATCTTAAGTTGAGGAGACGGACCTACAAGGTGACTATTTTATAGTTTTTATTCGTATATTCTATTTGAGTGCTTCAACAAGGGTCAACAAATACAGACCTAATTCGTTCTGCTGATGATGGGACTAGTCCCAAAAGGCCCACAGAGTGTTAAAACATCTTAAGTTGAGGAGACGGACCTACATGGTGTCTATTTTATAGTTTTTATTCGTATATTCTATTTGAGTGCTTCAACAAGGGTCAACAAATACAGACCTAATTCGTTCTGCTGATGATGGGACTAGTCCCAAAAGGCCCACAGAGTGTTAAAACATCTTAAGTGAGGAGACGGACCTACATGGTGTCTATTTTTATAGTTTTTATTCGTATATTCTATTTGAGTGCTTCAACAAGGGTCAACAAATACAGACCTAATTCGTTCTGCTGATGATGGGACTAGTCCCAAAAGGCCCACAGAGTGTTAAAACATCTTAAGTTGAGGGAGACGGACCTACAAGGTGACTATTTTATAGTTTTTATTCGTATATTCTATTTGAGTGCTTCAACAAGGGTCAACAAATACAGACCTAATTCGTTCTGCTGATGATGGGACTAGTCCCAAAAGGCCCACAGAGTGTTAAAACATCTTAAGTTGAGGAGACGGACCTACAAGGTGACTATTTTATAGTTTTTATTCGTATATTCTATTTGAGTGCTTCAACAAGGGTCAACAAATACAGACCTAATTCGTTCTGCTGATGATGGGACTAGTCCCAAAAGGCCCACAGAGTGTTAAAACATCTTAAGTTGAGGAGACGGACCTACAAGGTGACTATTTTATAGTTTTTATTCGTATATTCTATTTGAGTGCTTCAACAAGGGTCAACAAATACAGACCTAATTCGTTCTGCTGATGATGGGACTAGTCCCAAAAGGCCCACAGAGTGTTAAAACATCTTAAGTTGAGGAGACGGACCTACATGGTGTCTATTTTAGTGTTTTTTTCGTATACTCTATTATTGTGACTCAATACCTCAACGGAAACTTACCATGAATTTTACTAGTATCGCTTTCTCAAAACATGTTCAATATTATACTCCCACCATATTCTTGGCTTACCTGCTGAGTCATTTCCCTCTGGTTTTCTTACAAGACGTTTCCAAACCCTTCTTTTTTTCTATTCGTACCGCATATCCCGCTTATCACAGTTTTTACTATCCATATTAGATCTGATTTCCCATAAAGACCTTGTAACTCACTTGTATGTAATTTTCTCTATTTGCCTGTCTGTTCACATTCTTTTGACCTAAATATTTTCTTAAGCATTTTATTTATTGACCAGCTACATATTAATGAATCTCGTTTGTTTTGCCCTCTATACTGAGTGAGAAAGCAATTAATGACGTTACTTTATTGAAATGGTGTGAATACTTTAGTTTAGAGTGATGTAAATAATTTTGCAGAAGTGATATCGAGAGCAAGAAGCACTCTATGTGTGAATATTTACGTTCTTCCACCTGGATGGTTGCTACACGATAGTCCTTAAACACTTCATTACGAGTAGATAATTCGTGAAATAAGCAGAAAACATAGCCGATCATAAAATAAAGACAGACACATTAAAAGGGTTTATAATGAATTCTATTTTACCAGACTTACATCATTACCAAAAAATTAGAATTAGAGCTTGAAGAGTATGTCCAGAACAAGAATCCATCGGGCACTATTGAATTACCCATTTAGAGGCAGGATAATAATGAAGAGATGTTCTGATTTTTTTTGTGGACTATAGCAATCCTCCTAGGACTTCAGGCCAGCGTGGTTGACGGCGATGATAATTTTAAGCAAAACCAATCCGTTACTTAGCATTAAGTTTCGCATATAATTTTTCTAAATATTCTCCAAATTTCATTAATGGTGTAACATATTATTTCTATATGATTATTGCGTTTCAAGTTCAAATGTTTACTTCAATATTTCTGTCCTCTTATTGCTGTAAACTTATTAAAAAAATACATTGTACAATAAAACATTGTAAAGTTGGTAAAAAATGAAAGTGATCGCTGTTTTCAAAACTAAGATTCGTTCGAGTGTTTTTGCTCGAAAAAAAAGCAATGTTATATTTTTCTGAGATGAACAGACAGGTGAATGGAGAAGACTGCATAACAGTGAATTACATGGTCTTTATAGGAAGCCAGATATAATGATAACAGTTAAGTTTCGTAGACTGCGATGTGGAGGACATGTGGCACGGATGGGGGAATGAAAGACGTGCATGGAAGCTTCTTGTAGGAAAACCAAAGGGAAAACGCCAAGTTGGTAGACCAAGAATAAGGTGGGAGAATAACATAAATATGATTTGAGGGACGTAGATTATACAGGGGTTGATTGGAAAACATTTACTGAGGATAGAGATGTATGGAGAGCTTGTGTCCGCGCGGTCATGAACCTACTGGTTCGATAGTGTCAATTAGTTGGTTAGTTACACTTTTCAGATCTCGTTCTGAATTGTCGTGTTATCGACAGATGCATTGTGAGGCTATTGTTCATTAGTGCTATATACTTATTAGTGGTAACGTTGGGAATTGTTATTCATGGAATTGTACGTTCAAACCAAACCGAGTAGTTTTATAGAGACGAAATAAAATTCCTGCTGCCTCTATTATCACTGCTTTAATAATTAATACCACGTTCTTGCATTTATTATCCGATGACTATATTTTTTTTTTCACTAGCAACTCCCGACATGCGCTGCTAAGCGTAAATAAATTAAATGCATTTTTATGTTTAGTTTAATAAGTAAAAGGAATAATAATTATAAATTTATATGGTAATTATTTTTTAATACCCCGTGCTTATTATTATTTACCCGGCGTTGCCCGAGAATCTACTTATCCCGATATTTTTGGCATCAATGAGCTGAAAGACAAAAATGGTTATTGTGAGTCATCCGCGGACTTTTTATGAAGTTTTGAGATATTCAATTCTTTGTACATTAATTTGGTGCATTTGTTATGATATATATAGAAGGTAATACATTTAAGTAGCCAAAAAACGACATTTTTAATGCACCGGTGCCCTCTTTTTTTAAACTCCGACCCTATAGTACGTAGGGTAATATGTTACATACGTTAATTATTCCACCAAAAATCTCTGTATTTTGGGGGGAAAAAAAGTAAAAAGAAACATTGAAATCGGCGAAGTAGTTTTTAAATTCATAAAGGACAGATATATATATATATATATATATATATATATAAAGATTATTGATTTAATTGGAAAGTAATAAAAAAAAAATATTTTCAGGAAAAAATATAATTCATGGCATAAATCAAAGAATGTTACTGGCGTCTGATTAAGGAAATATAGATAATTAAAAGAAAATAAATAATAGTTTTAAAAAACTAAAACAGCACGCTTTATTAGAAAACCGAACTCAAAAATGAAAAATAATTTTAATTTCCAACACGCTTGGGATAAATTTAAAGTGGCCAACAAAAAAATCATCTCCAACACATATAGAATAAAACTAGAGTTATCAACAAAAAGAAAATAATTTTACCATCAAAAGCGTGGGGTGCTCTATATCAATTAATATATTTGATAATAAACAGATATTGGTAAAAGTAAAGTCTCTAAGAAGAACATGTAAAAAATCATAAAAAGCTCCCCACGCTTTTGATGGTAAAATTATTTTCTTTTTGTTGATAACTCTAGTTTTATTCTATATGTGTTGGAGATGCGTTTTTTGTTGGCCACTTTAAATTTATCCCAAGCGTGTTGGAAATTAAAATTATTTTTCATTTTTGAGTTCGGTTTTCTAATAAAGCGTGCTGTTTTAGTTTTTTAAAACTATTATTTATTTTTTTTTATTTTTTAGTTTTAATATTTTACAGAATAAGATAAGAATGTAAATATCTTTAAATTCCATACTATTGTAGTATGAGCTAAAAGTATTACTCTTCTAAAAAAAAGTCCTCCCGAGCCGCATTCGAACCAGCGACCTATGGATTACTGAAATTATATACCACTAGAGTGTACCGCTCTATCAACTGAGCTCTTACAACGATTGACTAAAAAGTCGACAAGTCCGTAACCTATTATACCAGTTTTAATTTTTTTTATTTTCTGATGATTCTGGCCAGGAATTTAGAAATAAAATATGAAATTATTGTAGTGTCACGGGTCCTCTACAAGTATACAAAGTTTCAAGTCGATCCAATGTCTCTAAGTGGGTGAAAATCGTGTTCAAAGATTCCGTTACATAAATACAAAGACACTTTTTTTGATTTTCTGATGATTCTGGCCAGGATTTTAGAAAATAAATATGAAATTATTGTATTGTCACGGGTTCTTTACAAGTATACAAAGTTTCAAGTCGATCCAATGTCTCTAAGTGGGTGAAAATCGTGTTCAAAGATTCCGTTACATAAATACAAAGACACTTTTTTTTGATTTTCTGATGATTCTGGCCAGGATTTTAGAAAATGAATATGAAATTATTGTATTGTCACGGGTCCTTTACAAGTATACAAAGTTTCAAGTCGATCCTATGTTTCTAAGTGGGTGAAAATCGTGTTCAAAGATTCCGTTACATAAATACAAAAACACTTTTTTTGATTTTCTGATGATTCTGGCCAGGATTTTAGAAAATAAATATGAAATTATTGTATTGTCACGGGTCCTCTACAAGTATACAAAGTTTCAAGTCGATCCCATGCTTTTAAGTGGGTGAAAATCGCGTTGAAAGATTCCGTTACATAGATAGATAGATAGATAGATAGAGATAGATAGATAGATAGATAGATAGATAGATAGATAGATAGATAGATAGAGGTCAAGCTAATATAAAGCGTGTAAAAAAGAGCCACGGTCAATATTGATCCATAATACACACAACTCCAACACATTTTAATAAAGTGAGCTTGCAATCGACTAGTGTTTTCAAATAGCGATTGTTTTTCTGAACCACGACATTCCAGTCATGTAACTTAGTCCTGAACGTGAGTTTCGTCAGAAAGGATGTAAGGTTGTACTGGATTCCTGTGCGATTCAATATAACTTGATTTAATTGTAATTAATTTTATAAATATTTTCAAATACCGTGTCGTAAATTTACAAATGTTCGAGAAAACTCGTTATAGAAATTTGGGAACAGAGCTAATTCGTCTTATAGGCCTAATAAAATTTGTCCAAAAAGTTCATTATAAATAAAATTGGTCAGAGAGGCAAGTAGATATAAACAAATTTCTGTAAAATGTGTTTAAAATTACTCACAGAAAAACATTGTTATAATTCAAATTGGTTGGTTATGAAATGGTTCGTCGAGTAACTAAAATTAATCACAAAGGAAATTCGCCATACAATTAAAATAAAAGGATAATTAGACATATTATTAAAATTGGCAAAAACATAATATGATTAAAATTAGTCACATTCGAGATGATTATTTGCAATTAAAACTGGTAAAAAATTATTCGTCGCATAATTAATATTGGTCAGAAAAAATTCATAGTACTTGACAAATGAATATATATATAGGCCTATATATATATATATATATATATATATATATATATATATATAAAAGAATTCGAGATATTTTAAAAATTTGGAAAATAAGCGAATATTAACATTTTAATTAATTTACATTAAAAACCAATCGAAATGTTATACACTATCGTATTGAATGCACAATATTTTAATATATAACTATGACAATTCGTAAGCGATTATGAGCACTAAGAGCCTAGAAAGCATCATCATCCGTCACGAAATATGCTTTGTAGACCTATTTCGGCCTCATCAAGCAGTCTTTTAAGGATTCTTCCTGGTCGACGATGTCCTTTGGGTTTATATTGCATCATCATTTTTGGGATTCTTGAATTATACATTCTTTTTACTTGGTCTAGCCAGTTTAATGTATATCTGTTGAGTTTTTATTCTACCAATTCTACATATAATTGTTCTAAAAGTCTTCATTCATTTTTTGATCTAAAATAGTGTATCCTGCTGTCCTTTTGAGAAATATAATTTTCATTGCTTTGATTCTGTTCCTGTCTCTTTTTCTTAATGATCAATTCTCAGATCCGTATAAAAGGGAGGGTAATGCTAAAGTATTATATAATTTTATTGTTGTAAATTTTTGTACTAATTTAACTTTTAATGTATTATTTATTATTCCTAAGATTGTGTAAATTTGGTGATTTTCTTGTTCACATCTTTTTCATTTTGATAAAATATTTCACCACCTAAATGGTTGAAAGTTTATACGCTACTTCTTCTAGGAATTGGTTATTGTGTATTATCTTACTTGTGATTAGATCTTCTCTTTAAAATGCATTACTTTTGACTTTTATACTGAAATTTCTACCCCAAAATCATTTTAATATTCTGTTTACTGTATATAGTCTTATTTGTAAGTTATTCTCTGAATTGGAAATTATGACTTGATCATCTGCGGAAAGTAGGTTATTTAACGTTATTATGATTCATGATGTATATATTAGGTTCCATTTAGAATTGATTTCATTCATGTAACATTGAAGCATACTTTTGAACTTGTATTGTATACAAATCACTACCCAGTGCCTTGATGTTTACTGTTATGCAAGGATTTTATTTTGAACCAGCTAATACTCGGCACGCGCTGCTACGCCAAAATAAATTAAAATGAATGTGCTTTTATGTTTAGTTGAATAAACAAATGGAAAAATAATTATAAATATATATTTTTTAGATATCCCGTACTGATTATCCGGCATTTGCTGGGAATTTACTTATCCCGATTTTCTTGACATAAATAAGGTGTAATAGGAAACTTAATGTGTTTTATGTTTAGTTAAGTAAAAGGAAAAAAATATATCGTAATTATTTTTAGATACCCCGTGCTGTTTACCCGGCGTTGTCCGATAATCTACTCGTCCCGATCTTTTCGGCATGGCATAAATAAGATGAAATTCGAAAATTAATGTACTTCTTATGATTAGTTGAATAAATAAAATGAAAAATAAATGTATATCGTAATTATTTTAAGATTCCGCGTGATGGTTACCCGGTGTTACCCGGGAATCTACTTATCTCGATCTTCTTGGCATAAATGAGCTAAAAGACAAAGTTCGTTATTGTGAGCTATCCGTAAAAGAATACCCGCCATGTGCTTGTCCATGCTTGCTTGTATCGATCTTCTTGTTATCATGAAAGACAAAAATGGTTATTGTGAGTTATCCGTAAGAGAGAAACATATGCTGTCGCGGACTTTTTTGAAGAGCTTTTTGAGATATTCAATTCTGTGTATATTCATGTTGTGTATTTGTTATGGTTTAGGCAGCGTAAGCCATTTAAGCGACCGAAAAGCTAATGTTTCCATGTTTTCCACTACAAAGGGCGATTGTTAAGGATGTAAGAGTATTACAACTCTGTTGTAGCCTATGTTCATTCCGGGAATCTCCTGAACATTTTGCAAAAAGCCGCATCACAGTCGGATCAACGGCATGGCCGCGCATAAAGTACGAACAAACAAACAAACAAACGTTTTTATATTTAGAATAAACTATGTTAACTACATCCAATCTAATATGGGTGTTTCGTTTAGGATTTATAAATTCGTTTAAAAGTAAATATTGTAGGACAATAAAGAGTCAGGAGACATTTTCCTAATTATATATAAATATTGGTTTAATGGACAAGCGCAAAAAAATATATGTAGGCCTATATGCTTTATGCTGTGTTTGACAAGCAATGAAGTAGTCAACTTTAAGGTAATGTGTTTCAGGCTTATGAGGTTTGGTAGATAGAGAGAGCAGAAAGAATGAATAAGTCACAAAGGCAGGGAGAAATTAATTAGATAAGGGAATATAAGAGCTTTGTTTTATGTAAGATTCAGCATACACCGCACTAATGTAGGGTTTAGTCGCCAACACAAGGTCTGTCAAATATAAATATGACTTGCACTTTAATTCCTCATTTCAACTTTTCATTATTAGTAAATTAATGAATTTAAATTAATGATTTTTATATTTACGAACAAACCAATCAATAGAGAAGGAAGGAATTTTGCAGTTTTTTGTCATATTAACATATTAGTTCATTCTGTTATAACAAACCTTGCTCAATTATAATCGATATTAATTTACGAGGGTCGTACTGAAAGCCATGAGCAACATTTTTTTAAACAATCATAATATTTATTTTAGACAAACCAAGTACACCATGTTAATCTACAGACCTTTGTGCTACTTTCGTACATTCTAGTGGTAACATGACCCTTGGGTTGTATCAGGCTCTAACTGAAACATGTACCAGACTATGTTCTGCTGATAAAAGTGGCCGTCAAGTAGGGCTAACAAGTTGAACATAAAATATGAAAAGCATACGCTTCTGGGAAATAATTACGAAATTGATCTTAACGATGTAAGGAGAGATATCCATTGTTAGCAATAAATTATCAAGCAAGAGGAAGACGTGATGTTGGAAGACCTAGAAGACGTTGGGCTGATTCATTATGAAGTCGGAACGGGCAATTGCCTAATCCCTGGAATGATGATGATGATCTTAACGAATATTCTGCACCAGTACCCAAAAAATTACTGTTGTTTACAATGTAAAAAGATAGTAAAATTTCTTGTATACAGTGATCGTTGTACAGAATTATAGGAATACAAATTATAAATTTACCTCATCTGCACATTATCGGAGTCGTGGCAATCAAAAGATCCCCCGAAATCTATGTGAATGACCAGTCTTTCTAATGTATTACCGTCCGTCTCCCACTGTTAGCATTCCCCGGTTATGAGTGAAGACAGCGAATCAGAAGAGAGAGTGACATTAACGTGTCCTTGTCCGGCTGCTGGTGGTGGTGTGCGGAAACATAGTAAGTTAAGATTACTCATTTAAGATTAATATTTAATTGATCTAGCTATATTATTCCTAGTAGATAGTAATGTATGTTCATTGTTGAAAGATAAGTTCCAAGGTGGCGTAATCATCGTCACCATCTTTTAAAGTCAACGCTTTGTCAGAGAAACCATTCATCTCTTCTTTCTGCTAACTTTTTAATTTCTTGATAGTCCCGACATCCTGGACTGTTACATCTTCCAAAACATATTTTCTTAGATTTCAATTAATTTTAACTCAATTCTGCTTTCAAACATTGTTCTAAGCAAATTATTTAACCGAGTAAAAAAGCATATTTTTGGGCAATTGATTTTGAAGATTAGTATTACCTATCTTTTTCTATTTAATCCATTATTTGTTTTTTTTGTCTCCAATTTATCCTTGCCAATCTTATCCTTAACCATATATGTATTGCGCCAGTTTCTTTGTCACTTTTTGTCAGCATCTACTTTCACAGGAATCTAACAACATACTTCAGACATAAGATTTGTAAAGTTTTCTTTTATCTTTCATATTTAATCTTCTAGAGAATTCCAAATGAACGAATAAACGTATATTTCTTTGTTAAATTGGATAACTCAATTTCTGAAGCCACCTTATTTAAAAGTGTCTGATTGCATTGAAAACAAATCTTGAATAGCCGTAAATTATTACTTATTTGCCTATTATTGTATAATATGGCACCAATTTAAATAATATATACGGATTCATTTTCACATTATTTTATGAAAAATTGCTCCACAACTACAACCGCAAACACATCCCCATTACCATCAGAACTATCCCTTCCCACATCCTCCACCGTTTCTCTAACCTCACACCGTCATATTCAAACCAACTCAACTCAAATAACAAATTCCAATCACCATTTCCCAAAACTCATCAGTTCCATAATCCACAACTTCACAATTACTCCAATATAAACAACCAGCAAGCATGTTCGTCGAAAGGAAAGCCACCTGAGTCCCAGAGAGAACAAACCACTGCACTGTAATACCAACAATTTGGCCAATCTTCAGAAGCCACATCTCCAGATGGTTACCCTGCGGAGAGCCCTTCCTCATCTGGTTCTGTGTCTAGAGATAACACCTACGATTTCTCATAATTTAAAGTGACTTTATTCGCTTTGTAGTAATATAAAAAAGTAAAGTTTATGGTTAGGCTACAGTGTACATGTGTTTATTTATTTAAATTTAGTACATTTACCACTTTCATCAGTTAGTATTTTTTTCTACTTACTTCTTAGGCAAATTGCCTGTTCCGCCACTGTGAGAGAGATGAGTTTGGAAAATGTTTACATGGTCGGGTTACCAGCCCAGACGCACAAACACCTTCCTAGTGGATAGGGGATTTATTTCGCCTTCTCCTAGACGGGTTGCTAACCAAAGCTTTGGAGTCCCATCTACCCCTTTGGCTTGCAGGTTTCCTCTTCCGCCTTCTTTACCGTTGAGAACAATTTTCTTCATCCGCTTCTGAAGCCGTTGAGGTATCCCTCGTTGGTTCGCTTCCTTTCTCCTCCTACTAGATAGCAAGCTAGTTAAAAACCAGACTTCCCTATCTAGTCGTCTGGGTCATTAGGTACTGAGCCCCTCCACCACGACAAGGTCTAGCCCGTGGGGGGTTTTCAACTTACCTTAACGTAATAGCGAGCCTTTCTTGTGATGGAATAGATTTTCTCATATTAGTATTCTGGCGATGGATTTCATTTTTCAGTTTCTCGATGAAATTCATCAAATGTTGCTGCAGACATTCTTAAGAAGTTAATAAACTTACTCGCATCAAGCCGAAGTTCTTAAAAAAATAATGTGCAACGTTCTCATGTACTCCCTACTTTGGTTAATTTGATTAATCCGACTATCTCTGAAAAAAATACTAGTTATAATAAATGTTTAGGAATTATTAATCAAGTTATGAAACCATCCCTTGTACAAAAAACACCAGATTACGTTTATATAACACTTTGGCTAGACCAGTGTTGACCTATGGTAGTGAAGCATGGACACTAAAAAGACAACATGAAAGCAGAATAACGGCTTGTGAAATGATATTCATGCGCAGAACAGCGGGTTACACCAGATGGGATCGGAAAAGGAACACCGATATCTTAAAAGAATTGAAGACTACGCCAATTTTGCAATATATTAAACAGTACCAACTAAATTGGAAACACCATCTTGAAAGAATGAGTTAAAATGAGATCCACAAAGCTGTTCAAAGCTGTTTGGGATTCATTAATTTATCTTTAAAATCTACTTCACTCGATCACGACATCCAAGCAACTGCTCGTTTGATCCGTAAAATTCCACTGTGTGCAAGCAGCGCTCCACCGATAAAATATTGACCATATTTATAACCGGTCATCCAAAATCGGCGCGTGTGTGCAAATAGGCCTACAGCTCATTGCTCACTATGCTACTGGGAAGTAAGAGCCAAACTTTCAGTTGTACTATGTACAGTAGGATGTATCCCACGTAGGAAAAATCAATATTATGAGGAGAATTTATTGTTGGATGTGGTTCCGGACTTATATAGGTTAGCTCAGGTAGGCAATTTAGGTATTTTCAGGAGATTGAGAATTTTTTTGAGAACTCGCTTCAAAAATGAATAATCATTTTCATTAAACTACTTGACATTATTTTATATTATTCTATGTTCTGCCAACTCGATTAGTATATCGGTGGAATAAACTTCGCCGTCTTTAGTTTTATTCTTCTCTAATGAATTCTTGAAGATTATGATAAAATTACTATAATTAATTTTAATTTCACTCAACTCAATATTGGGGAGGAATTTTGGAACGACTGAGGAGCGCTTGCTTCCTTCCAAGTCAAGAACTCTTGCAGGAATGATGAAATCGCCATCTTAATATCATAAAATAGATTATTAAGTCACATAATCATAAGCTTCATCCGAATTTATGGATTCCTAGAAATAATATTAAATCAATTCTAATTGGTCATATGAAGGTTTTAATTACTTATACTGCCAACCAACATTTAGTTTACTTGATTTATGCAAAATACGAGTATAAACTATTTAGAATTATTTAAAGTTTAATAATATAAAATTTTCTGAACTTACACAACAATGATTTACAATAAGTATCAAGAGTAATTATTTAGAAGATCATTATCAATAATAAATTGTTTAATTATTTAGATGTTCATATTATTCAACAAACAGATTTACAAGAAATATTTAGGTTCAATTCAGTATTAAATGTAAGTTATGCATGAAATATTTTACAGTATAAAATTATTCCTTTATTTTAATTTTATGAAGTACTTCTTAATATCCTGCTTTATATGATTATTTTTCCACCTGCTGTGGTCTCACGATAGCGTGCTGCCTTGTCACGCAGCGGGCCCGGGTTCGAATCCCGGTCGGGACAGGCTCCTGGGTGAGGTTTTCTTCGGGGTTTTTCCTCACCTGTAAGACACATGTCAGGACGCTGAGGGCCCAACCGTCCCCGAAAATCATCCGGTCATTATTATCATCCTTACCATTATGATCATCATCATCCTTCATAGGTGTTGAAAGCACTGGGAAGCCACCACACCTATAATTCCCTAGGAAAGCTGCAAAGCATAGCATGAACATGCTATGATTGTAGTTAATGACCTGCCCTCGGACATGGATGGATGGATGGATATGATCATTCATAGTTTTTAATTTATATTTATTTTGTACCGAAACGGACATTTCGATACAGGAATTACATCTTACTGCGCAAACTATACGTCTTCGCGTCTCCATCTCGAGTGTCATCTTTATGAACAGTGCCAAATGCTTTCCTATCTACCCCTTCCCTTCCTAGTACGCACCCTGTGCTATCGCGCATTCCACCTCTCCCGGTGAACTCTCATAAATAGCTGTGTTTTGTAACATCGAGGGGTCATCTACTTAGTCACCGTTGGAGTCTGGGCAGAACAGCTCAGGAGAGCTGGTTTAGTTTGTTTAGTCCAGTAAGCCAGGGTGGGGACGCTAGGACAGTATTTCCCCCAACCCGAGGCTGGACTAGAGTGAGTGATAATGTATGTATGTATGTTAATTTATATCATATTTTCTTTTTGTATAGATGATCTATTATGATTTCTTTTCTTTGTAAATCGAATATTTATTTATTTATCTTTATATTATATCTGACTATTTTTGACTCGTATTAAAAGCTTTAGTTGTGCTTTTTTACTTATGCCTATTCATTCAGTAGTTAACATAAGTCAGATATCTAAGTCAAATTCCAAAAGCTTGCTCAATCTTGTGTTAGTTCCTTTATCACAAAGTTTCCACGATTGTATTTTATAACTCAGAAAACATTACATATTGGGAGAATTTAGTAAAGAAAGTTGAATTCCTCTTTGCCTCTATGGGCCCGGGCAAAGATGTCACATTTTGAACAATCTATGCTTTTCAATCAAAATAGTTATCAACAATAACGGTTTGATCCAGCACCTATACGGTGCAATTTGTTTACTCATAAACGTGGGCAATGAGTTCTGTCAAGTCCCCTGCATTTGTATATATGAATTTCAAAATTGTTAAATCTACTCTATTCGACGATGTTGATGATAATGATAAAGAAGATGATAAGAAATATTTAATCGCAGTCGCTTGTAATTTTTATGAAAGGAAGACAATAATTTTACAAGAAGATTACATTAAATTCTGGGTTTCGTTAAAACTAGTAGACTAAATGATACACCAGATGGGAAACTTCCACAATCAGGGGAATTTCTTATACAGATGTTGTATTTCAACAGTTGCTTTGATATTTGTAATTGTAGTATCAATTAGTAAACTGTAAGTTGACATTAAAATAATAGGGACTGTGAAATGGTACAGCTGTTTGCGCGTACGTTTCCTAGCCTCACTAAACACTTCGGACTTCATGTGACGCACCGTATTATTACCGGAAAGATTTATAAATTCAAATCTTGAAAGATTGGCATGCTACGAGTTATTGGTAAGTCCAGAAAATTGGATAAACTTGGGTAGATTTCTGGACAAAACGCGGAAAATAAGAACAACACTCATTCATGTATAAATAAATATGTTAACAAATTGCAATACCATTATTTCTTAATAATTGTACATAACTAAGTTAATGTATAATGTAATTGTATTGTTATTTAATTGTAATATTATTGTTTTCATTTTTGTTTTAAGTATATTATTACCAAATATCAACTTATTGTAACGGACTGTCAAGAGCCCGTGCGACCCATATTTGTAAATTACATTGTATGTATCTTACCTTTAGTCTAATAAAGTCCTTATGTATGTGTGTATGTATGTATGTATGTATGTTCTTCTATATATGAGAAGTTGGCCAACAGCAATACACTATTTTCACACCTGTTCAACAATGTAAAATATACCATTTTTCACATTTTAGATTCAGGAACCTTGACTGCACCTAATGTAACAAGGTCACTATTAGCGAATCCCAAAGGAATAGTAATATTGGGGTAGTTCTCATGGAAATATTAAAAAAGTCAAATCTACATCGATTCTCCTTACTAGACACAGAAAATACCATTATGTATATACATATACATATATATATATATATATATATATATATATATATATATATATATATATATATATATACAACACATACTTAGACCATCTGTTGATTAATATCTTTGACATTGTCCGATTCCCAATAGCCGATTTTGTCGGTCCATCCAATCTCTTGGTTATAGATGTTTTTCCTTCATGTATAAACATATTCCCTGACTCCAGGAGGTTTTAGGTCTTCCTCTGCCTAGTCTTCCCTCAGGTTTCCACTCCAAACAGATTTTGGTAGCCAACCCTCTTCCATTCGCTGGGCATGTCCGTACCATCTTAATTGCTGAGTTTTTCATATGATCAATTGTTAATTTCACAAGATTATGAAGATTTAGAATATATCACTAGAAAATTAATATAAGAATATAGAAAAGGGGATTAATTTTGAATATGAAAAAAAAAATTATCAACTGGTGAACCAGAACAAAATTTAATTTTGGGAACTGGAGAAAGAATAAAATCTTGTATTGAGATCACATATTTAGGAATTAAAATAAATAAAAATGGGAGTAATGAAGAAGAAATAAGAAATAAAAAATAAAGGAAAATTTGCAATTGCCTGCCTCTATGGAATATTGTGTGTTAAAGATATAAGTAATAAAAATAAAATGAATATATATCATACAATTGTCAAAAGCATCATTACTTATGGAGCAGAACTTTGGCCATTAACAAACAAATACGTATCTTATGGCAACGGAAATTGATTTTATACGAAAGGCAGCAAGAATTACAAGAAGAGAAAAAAAAATAGGAACTCAGTTATAAGGGAGAAAATGAAGATTGAAGACACTATTTTAGATTATATTAAAACATTATATATATATATATATATATATATATATATGTGTGTGTGTGTGTGTGTGTGTGTGTGTGTGTGTGGGTGTGTGTGTGTGTGCGCGCGTATTTGAATGTGTGTCTCTTAATACTCTATTAGCCGCAATTTTACTTTTTTTTTTCGGAACAAAATTTGTCATAATACATTAATCAAAATTACAAACACATGACGTCGAATTCGTTAACCTGTATAATCGGTCAGTTAAGAGTAGGGTTTAACTTGGAGTTATCTGTCTCACCAAAAAATCCATAACAGACTACATACCACAATTTATAGGTTTTATCTCATTCATTCCATAAAGTAAAAATGGGTAATACAATGAACCCAAAATAAGGTTGCCGTGTTATGGTCTTAAACGTTGACCCATATTTACTAATGTAATCTAATATGCTTCATCGTTCATTGTATGACCTAGATTTCATGTTGAAAGATAACACTTAGTGAATTTAATTGCTGCTTGATTTGTCACTTGTGTGGTTTATGTATGACTAAATGTGAATTAAAAATGGATGATGTTACATAAAAAAACCTAGTTATGTAACGTAACTTGTGCAAGAAATACGTAGAAATCTGAAGATGCGTGGTTGTGTAAGGGGCGACAAATTGTTTTCAGGATGGTATGTATATATATATATATATATATATATATATATATATATATATATATATATATATCTTCTTCTTTAGCACGGTTTAGGCTTATTTGCTGCCTCCAAATTGCAGCTGTTTCAATCTTTTCTTTGGTCTTCCCAAACTTCTTCTTCCTCGTAGCTGTATGCTGCTTTGGTATTCTATTCTGTCATCCTTGCCAAGTGTTCTTTCCAGTTTGTTCCGTATTTCACTATTGTTGTATTTAATTCCTCTACTTTTAGTTGTCTTATTCCCGTGTTATGTTTTTTGTCTGTTCTTTGATATCCTGCTATTGGGCTGAGGAATTTCATTTCAGCAGCTTGTATTCTGGCAGATTGTTGTGTTGTCACTGTCCATGTTTCGGATCCATAAGTAATAATAGGCACTGCCATTGTCTTGTAAAATTTCATTATAGAGTATTTCCTGGCTTTATTTTTCAAAGTTATTTTTAGTGTTCCTGTTATATAATTAAACTTATTTAGTTTATTTATGTCTGTTTCCGCTGTGTATAATATTTCGCAACGTAGGAAGTTAAATCTAGCAACTTGTTCTATTGGTTTATTTTCTAATATATCTCTGTCCGAACAGGATGAGTGCCTTTGAAGGCCATTGTTTTCTTTTATTTTTCTGATGATATTTCCATGTTGTATTTTTTGATAACACATACACACACACACGCAATATATATATATATATATATATATATATATATATATATACCAGGGGCAAGTCAAAATGTTGTGCAGGTTTTCAGAAATTTATTATGTGAAATGTAATGAACATATAATATCGTGAGACATATTGTATGAAAGGTAAACTCTCAAAGTTTAGTTGTCCACTTCTAAAGTTCCGCGTTCACACGCAAGATGTCAACAGCAGAGCAGTAAACGAAAATGGCGTTGACTGGGGATCAGAAGTCTTTCTGTGTGCTTGATTACCATGTAAACAACTCTGTGACTAGTGTTTAACGACATTTCCGTACCAGATACGATAAAGACCCGCCGGATGGGAGATCCATTCGTAAGTGGTACACACAATTTAGGGATTCAGGCTGTATCTGTAAACGAAAATCGACTGGCCGTCCGTCGACGAGTGAAGAGACAGTCGAACGCGTTCGCACATGCTTCGTGCGGAGTCCACAGAAATCCACCTACCGGGGAGCGACAGAACTTCAACTACCACAAAAAAATGTATGGCGGATTCTCCGGAAACGTTTACAGATGAAACCCTACCACTTGCAACTGGTTTCAAGCCTTAAAACCCGCCGATTATGCTTTGCGAGCGTCCTTCTGTGTTGATTTTCTCGCATTAATGGAAGAGAATGAGTTCCATGAGAGGGTAGTTTACAGTGATGAAGCGACTTTCCACCTTTCAGGAAAAGTGAATAGACACAATGTAAGGATTTGGGGAACTGGTAACCCCCATGCAACTCTGGAACATCAACGCGATTCTCCGAAAGTGAATATCTTTTGTGCCATTTCCCATGCAAAGGTTTATGGGCCCTTTTTCTTTCATGAACGTACTGTGAACGGACATGTTTTCCTTGATATGCTACAACAATGGCTCCTTCCGCAGCTTGAAGCGGATAGTCCAGATTTCATTCTGCAGTTGGATGGTGCCCCTCCACATTACCATGGCAGTGTTCGAGACCATTTGAATACGGCTTTACCACAACGCTGGATAGGCCGTGCATCTCAGGGTGATCAACAACTCATTCATTGGCCACCTCGTTCACCAGATCTAACCCCGTGTGATTTCTTCATGTGGGGTCTTGTAAAGGATCATGTTTACGTACCACCACTTCCAACAACACTGCATGAACTGCGTGCCCGCATCACAGCAGCCATTGCTGATATCGACCGCGGACTGCTACAGAAAGTTTGGCAGGAGATTGAATATCGGCTTGACATCTGTCGTGTAACAAAAGGCGCTCACATAGAACATCTGTGAATATTTAAAAAGAAACTTTGAGAGTTTACCTTTCATACAATATGTCTCACAATATTATATGTTCATTACATTTCACATAATACATTTCTGAAAACCTGCACAACATTTTGACTTGCCCTGTATATACACGAGTATATCTGTACACTTTATAATCGGAATTCTCTTTCAACTTAATGTATGAATGTGGAAAACATAAGATTAATAATAAATACCAAAAGCTTTCTTTATTCATAATTGCTTATTCCTTCAATTGTTCTACTTCATTGGTTCCCCATGAAATTACATTTTTATTAATTTCTTAATGACTCGTGGTAGACTAGTGGTTACCATGTTCACCTCCAAATCCAAGATTCGCAATTTCAAATCCACCTGGAGTTGATGAATTCTCAAGGAAAGATGAATCATGAGCAATGTCTTCCATCGGAATTGAAGTAAATACCTGGATATTTTTTCTCATAGATCTATGGCACGTGAAACTACTTCAAGCCAGAAATAAGATAACGACGTATGAGTAAAATTAGCCAGCTCTTTTAAGCCCACATTTGAATTTCGTCGCTAAGCTTTGATCTGTTTAAGTACATCGTGAAAAAAATACTGTTTTTCTAACCGTCTACTTAAAACGTATATAATTAAATTTAATCTTATATTGGGTCATAACCTATAGTCCATTCTGCCCGAAGGCAGGTCCTTCACTGCAATCATAGCATTGTCATGCTATGCTTGCAACTTTACTAGGGAATTGTAGGTGTGGTAGCTTCCCTTTGCTTTCCACGCCGTGAAGGATGATGATAATAATGAGAAGGATAATGATGATGGCCATATGATTTCGGGGGACCGTTTGGGCCTTAAAGTTTTCCTGAAATTTGTCTTACAGGTGAGGAAAAAGACCCCGATAAAAACCTCACCCAGAAAAACATCCCCGACCGGGGATCGAACCCGGGCCCGCTGCGTGACAAAACAGCACACTACCTCGAGACCACAGCGGTGGACTATATAAGCTATACAGTGGAGGAAATTGGTATAAAGGCACTTGTTAGAAGTGTGAACACAAGTTTATTTACTCTTTCTTTGGCATTTTTCTCTCTTAACTTAGGGGGTGATTGAGTACAAAACACACACAAAATAATGTCAAAATTAATTATCCATTTCCGTCCAAAAAAGTATATGAAAACTGAAACCACTGTCACATATAGGTGGAAATTAGTATAAAGGCACTTTGTGTATTTCACAGATTAAACCTAAAAGACTGAGCAACAAGTTTACAACAAAGTTCTAAAATTTAGTTGAACCTCCATTGTTGTTAATTACTTGGAAGATTCTCTTTGGCTTTGACTTGATGAGGGTGTTTATTTCTTCCACTGAGATTGAAGCCCACTCTTCTCGAATAGCATTTTTCAGCTCAGTTACTGTCCCAAACTGCCGTCCATTGCGATACACATGCCTTGCTAGGATCCCCCATAAGTTCTCAATCTGGTTTAAATCAGGAATTTTGGCTGGCCACGTCAAAAGTGGTATTTCTTTCTTCTTGAACCACTCCTTTGATTTAGCAGACACATGAATGGAAGCATTATCTTGCTGAAAAATTACATCTTCGTCAAATTCCTCATACATTTGTATCAATTCGGACTCCAAACGCTCCTCAGTGTAGGACTCAGAATTCATCTTGGTGCGTATCCATGCTATTTTTGATCTTCCTTTAAAGCAGAATGCTGCCCAAATCATAACGCCTCCACCACCGAAGTTTCTACTCATTCTAAGTTGCTCTTCAATACGGAGGTCGTGCCAGTAATACGGAAAGCCATCAGGCCCGTCCAGATTAAACTTCTTCTCGTCACTGAATATTACTTTATTCCATTCCGAGGTCCAGGACATTTGTTATTCAGCAAAAGTCATTCTAACTTTCTTATGTGCATTGTTCAGAGGTGTTTTTGTTTTTAATTTTAGGTTCTTGTCTTCTGACGGAATTTGTCTTACTCGTTTGGCTGTTACTGGCAACTTCAAATCAGCCTGGATTTGAGAATAAAACACACTCTTACCTATTGCTTTACGTAAAATGAGACGTTTAGTGCGCTCAGACAATTTTCTTGTCCGTCCATATTTCCCGTTTTTTCCATATTGTGACTCCAGTTTGACAAAATTATCAATGACACATCTTGAAGCCCCAATTTCGTAGCTATTTATCGATTGGAAAGGCCCATCTCCTTGAAGGCACTAACTCTTGATTTCTCTTCATTTTATAGAGGAATTGTACGTACTAGTGACTTGTAACTGATGGACGATGCTCACAGACACGTCGTATCCATGTAACTGCAGTGTTTTGTTTACATTCATGTCTCTGTAAGAGCCAGAAGTTGATCTGCCTTTATATCGATTTCCACCCCTAGGACAGCGTTTTCTTAGTTTTTACGTAATATTTACGTATATAATAAATTCAAAATGTGGATACCTGTATGAAATTATGTCCAAGATAATTATATGTAATCTACGACACACATACGGTATTTGCATAAATATTTCAGGTTTTTTACTACTAAAAGTTAGTGCCTTTATACCAATTGCCTCCACTGTGGTAAGCACCTTATTATTCTTTATAGTTGCGAACCGTCATCACAAAATGTCATTCTCAAGCAATCTCTAATATTTCCATAACGGATTTGAGCAATGTACCTGGCTGACACGATCCTTTTCATCCATTTATCCTGTATTCGGTTTTGGAATTGAGCTACTTCATCAGAAGGGAGACGCTCGTAGAAACAATTTTTTATTATGTTGGTAGTATCATTAATTAACACATTTCACGTCCCACTTATTAAAGACAGTCCGCGAATTGGGAGTATAGTAACGGTACGGTAGTTCAACCCAGACTTGTTTTGTTAAAACTTATGCACGAAATACGAAGAATGGCGATAAATTTAATAAAATATGTATTAAAATACACCATATTAGTTTAAAGGTGAGCGACCTCGGTTATGTAATGTAAATCGTTAGGACAGGTGAAAGGCAAGTTATTATGTAGAAGGACGTCTTCAAATTTTAGAATCGCGATATGTCAAGAATGGTAATTCTTATGAAAAAAGTATAAGAACAATATTTGTAGATAATTGCACGATCTACAACTTCTGTCTGATCTATTTGTATGATAAAATTTACCGTATGGCTAAAAATGCAAAAAAAACCGGTATTTTCGAACTTTGACCTTGAATAACTTTTTGCAGATGTGGGATTGATGGGGACTTTTCACATTTCATTTATAATGGTATTCCCAACATTCGTACCAATTTTCAGCTCTATGCGATTGTAAATTGAAATTACTATTTTGACCGGACTATCAGTATCTGGATAGTAGCGAACAACTTTCTAGTGAGGATGGGACCGTTCTCGAATGGCCTTCAATATTTTAATTATTGAGGATATTGCATACAAGATACATAATTTTACAATTTTTCATTATAATATTTGATATATTGTGGCTAATACTTCAACGGAATTTTACCATTAAATTTATTAGTATTGACTCTGTAAAGAATGTTTTAACTGGACAATACTTGGTTAAGCATGCCAATTACTCTCCGTGTATCTGCTATTCTTTTATCTACTTGTGATTGTGATCAACCTTCTTTTTCCAAGATTGATCCTAGTTAAATTATCTAAATTTTTTGTGTGTTTAATGTCATTCATTTCTGTAAGATATTGTGCATCAGTATTGATTGTTAAATATTATGTTTTATTCATATTAATTTATAATATTATTGGAACTGTGTTAAAATAACATATAGGAAAATGTTAAATCATATTAATTTGTAATCCCCATTTTTTATATTTCTAATTTCCTAATCAGTATGTTGCATCATCTATATCTTGGGTAATACTAACTTGATCATCTGCAAATAGTAAGGTATGTAATAATTTCTTTCAATGTAAATCTCCATGATCTGACATTTCCTGGATCAAGGTCTAAAACTTACATCCAAATAAATATTAAAAGTACTGGTGATAAGCAATATCCTTGGAGAAATCCTTTAGAGGTGACTATTTAACCCAGGCCCAAAATGGGAGTCAATGATCAATCATATTTCAATGAATTTTGATTTACAACCAATTACAGTCCTTTTCACCTCGATTTAATCAATTTAATTTTATCACTTTAAAATCAAGCTCCTTCTTTTTTAACATTCTGAATTGGTCAGACCATTATTTTGCTGTGACTGACTCTCTAAGATATACGTTGAATAAAACAATTTTAAAGTTAAGATGTAAGAATTCTAGAATGCATGTGGCTACCAGATTGTATATATAGTGCACGAATGTAATCAGATAGTGATTGCGGGAGATAATATAAAAACATTCGTAGGAATTGATTATACCACAAAAAAAATAAACCACTGTTTGCACTTTCTTAAACGTATTATTTCCCATGAATTCACGTTTCAGAAAAATATAATTGATATGTTTACATCATAGGACATTAGAAATTAATTAACTTATAATGATGCTTAATTTTATTTAATACATTGTCCTAACAAATGCCACCCTTGATTTCCAAACTCTCTAGATACATTTGAAATCACTCGTGGCATTGCATATGATAAATTCTTTAGATAGGTTTTATTAAACACAATATGTACATTTTAAGTCATCACCAGTCCTTTGTAATTGTGAAGGGAGGCTGAGTTCTGCTTTTGCATTTCATTAGGTGGTACTTGGAGCATGGCTCGTCGCAAAGCTTATATCAGCAGTCCTCCTTGGGGTCGTGGTATGACGGATTCCGGCATATCTTCCCGTGGAAACCATGCGCGGCGAAGCGTGTGTATAGGTGGCGAAGTTGGAAGTTTGGGCCTTTCCACACATCAGTTTTCATCCTTTCTGTGCCCATTATTGCCATGATAAATTCTTTAGACATCTCTTTTGAGAATATATTGATTTCAAAATGTCTATTACCTTGTCAATTCCCTGTAACGCTTTCCTCGGAAATGCTCTTGGTTTGCTATCATAAGCTTTTACGGTGTACAGTATTTTGTTAAAAAATATGTATGATCCGTGAACAATTTTTATATTCCTATCATTGAAAGCTTTTAAATTATTTAAATTTCCATTCAGTAAGAGATCAAGTTATTATGAATTATTTGAGACAGGTAAACTATACAAGAATTATTGGAAAATAGGAGCTTAGGGTAGGGATGTATGGAAAACGTACATCTGCGAGGCTATTCCGCTTTCAATAGTACGAGTTGGTAGTTTGTTATAGAAACGAAAACGATAAAAACTGCGAGAAAACAAATGTAAAAGATTCGTTTGACAAGAAATTAAAATTTGATGATAAATATAAATATGCTGAATGATAGGTCGTTAAAATTTTGTGCTCGTTGAGTAACTTTAAAAAAAAGGTATTGTAGGCCAAAAATATCTTTGAAGTCAAAATATATCAGTTTTATCAAACTTCAGTATCCTCTTCGGAAGCATTTAATTTATTTTGCAAATGCTAAAACAAAAGTCGGTTAGCATATTAATTATCGTACAATTCCCTCACATAATTTTGCATTTTACTCCATTAATTTCAACTAAAAAAAATGTTGAGTTCTAACCGTCTCTCTAAGAAATGTAACGAAATTTAAAATTATGGTACAGAAAGGAACGTTACTTCGATCGCTGTAATGAATATAGATTTTCACTAATATTCTGTTCAAAACAATTAGGGTTATCATAAATCATGAACTTGTGATCCCTTATTTCATTCAGATATCAGATTTTAATACAATCGGCTGTCATATATTGAAGGATATGCTCGATATCTTCCAGCACGTCATCCGGCAACACAGTTCTGTGTGAACAATCATTATTATCCATTAAAAAGGAAAAAAACCATCAAAGCACGACAATAAATTTGAGGATTTCGTTTCCATAACTTACAGCTTTTAAATTATGTTCTCTGATGGTGTAGACTGTGTAGAGATCTGTATGCTGATCTATATTATCTTATTCACATCATCAATACGCATCACCATATCGGGATGTTTGGAATACCACATCCTTTCTCCCAAGTTCCCTTTGTCGTCTCCAGTGCAAACGTTACGCCATATCTAAGTAAATAATAGTATATTACGATGCAAGGTTGGAAAGTGGTTTTTACAGAATCCAGGAAAATGTTTAAAAGCCGAGCGATAGCGGGGTTCTTAATTTCCGAGATTCTGTAAAACATTTCACAAACGTGCGTTGTACATTATTTTTTGCGCGATGGCGTTTTCAAAATAATATATAGTAAAATAATATCTTTGTTTGAAATATGTGGGTTGATTATAGACAATTGAGTAACGTTAAGAGTGTGGGCAATGTTTATTAGTTGGAAGCACAGTAGACTGTGAGATCATTATTATTGATAAAATGGCCGCAAGTACGCATTTATTGGTAGTAAAAGATTCCGGGCTATGTGGCCGTGGTCTATAACTGGCGTTTCTTCCAGACGTTTCTCCCTCAACTGCGAATGTTTCGCAGTCGAGTCTACGACAGGGAAACAACAGCTTCTAGCGCTCGCCACTGAAGATGCCCTCCGCAGTTCAGGGAGAAACGTCTGGAAGAAACGCCAGTTATAGACCACGGCCACATAGCCCGGAATCTTTTACTACCATGATTACCGGCCGTGAAATCCTGCATTCCACTATTACGCATTTATTGTTTTATATTGTTTCAAATGAAGTTCAGTTCATTTAAAATGCAGTGATTTGTTTCGTATAATGTATTTTAACACTACCTTTTGAATATTTTTTTGCATATACATTGTACGTAGTATACATAGAGAGCAGTGGTTTTACTTCCCGCAAGTGAGTGTAAATGTAAGATTATAGTATAGTTATATAGGTTGGCAATCCCAAAATGTCGGAAGTTGAACTTTCAATCATGGTCGCTATTGCTGTAAGTACGACAAAACGCACTATCGCTCAAAAAACTCGTTTTCATCTTCTCAGAGCAATTATTGTTGATCACAATGTGTTGACGCTAATTCGCGGATGTGTGCCACGGACTCTTATTTATTGTTTACCTGCGTACGTGTATAACGAAAGGTTAACTCTCTAAGTTTCGATTTCCATAATCTCGTATGCAGTCACCTGATTAACCATTTTTCAAAACACTGGATTGGCCGTGTGGTTTAAATGACTTAAGATTGATATTGTAGCTCACCAGGTCCCCTGATCTCACACCATCTTATTTATTTTCCCTTTGGGAGGGTATGTGAAGGAGACGTTGTACGTAACCCCATTTAGATGGTAATTGCAACCGCCTGAGGCAGTCGATAGACGAAGTAGTAATTCAGTTGATCAGCCTATGCTGGAATGAGTCTAACAAGAAATGAATATCATCTAAACATCTCCCGTGCCACAAATGAAGCCAACACCGAATTTCCTGAAAATCCATGTAAACTTGAAGAATTAACCATCCATGCTATATTTGTAGGCCTATTTGTGAACCAACAATATGGTTAAATGCAGAGCAGCAATTTGGAGCCGGAACAGGCTAGTAAATAAGCCAAAACCCGTGAAGAAGAAGAAGAAGAAGGTTAACTGCAGTTAAAATGGATTTTCGAAGAGGACAAAATCTCGAATAGAATAATGGCTAAAAAAACAGAAGAATGATGTATGCTGAAAGGATCATAAAGGATGACATTTAATATGGAAGACAGAATGATATATTTGGCCTCACTGGTTTAGTGTTTATATTCTTTCCGTCTATTCCTGAAGTTCGATGGTTCAAAGCCGGCCGGGATCGATGGATTTTTAGAATGGAAAAATCCAAGAAACTAATCCTGTGAGAGGGACGTTAAGCCATGGTCCAAAGTCTGAAGATTTTGAGGCTCGTAAAATAACTTCTAGCCTGAAAATAAGGCCACTGGTCAAAATATAACTGACTTTCCTCCAAATACCTTAGTTGCCTACTACGTGTTCCTTGAGACTAACTGCTGACCATATGTTACTCACGAAATCTGTATGGAAATAAGCCTAACTAAATCCGATTGGTCATGAAACCACAAAAGGGCAGGTCAGGGCCGAATCTGGGCTGTAAGAGTCATGGAAATAAAGACGTCTATGGATAAGAAGAATGAAGGATGAGAGAATACTAAAACTTGTACATACAGGAAAACTGTTGAATGGTACAGAAGAGAGAAAACAAGAGTTACGTGATAGTACACCGCTGTGGTCTCGAGGTAGCGTGCTGCCTTTTCACGCAGCGGGCCTGGATTTGATCCGCGGTCGGCACAGTTTTCTGGGTGAGCTTTTTATCGGAGTTTTTCCTCATCTGTAAGACAAATGTCAGGAAACTTCAAGGCCCAAACGGTCCCCGAACATCATTTATGGCCATCGCAATAATCATCATTCATATTCATCTTAGATTAAGCTCAGAATTAGGGACTCTCCTGGTGCACCACTATCATCATCATCATCACCCATCATATCATCGGGGCAACGTCACCCCGCCTTTTAGGCGCCCCAACCTCAGATGTGGGTTACAGTTACGCCAATTCCTGGAGAGAACTCCAGAAAGGTCAAAAAGGACAAACTGGGACATTAAAAAAAGAGTTATGTGATATTAAAACATTTGCATCAATTAAGATAGGCCTATTTGTAGTAACAGATCAAGGGATAGTTGATAGAACGCGATGGAGAATTTTAATTAAGGCAAACTTATAATTTAACAGATAATGATAATCCTTTGTAATGCATCAATTTAATTAATTAGGTAAAGAGTTATATTTAGATCGGTTGCAGAAAACATCATTAATGAGCAATATTCATGTAAGATAAAAAATTGTGAGATATGTTTTTTAATGCAGTCAAAGGAATTTTTAGTTTTTGTGCCAATAATCTAGTATTGTCTTATTTTAATCTGTTTTAAACAGCAAAATTATGTGAATATATAATTAAGCCTGTATTTTTTTCTGATTTTATTTGCCACCGCCTTTATTATACAATTACATCACGTTTTATTGTAATTCCAAATTAATATTTAATGTATGTGAAAGTTCAGGAATAAATTATAAGCTCATTATTATTACATATTTCATTACAATATAAAACAGGTTTTTTAATGTAATTATGTTAATTGATAGTAATAATGCAAACAAAAATAAAGTTATTACAGAATATGGTTATAAATAGATACCGTATATAAAACGTAAAAGTGATTCTAAATTTTGCGGAAATATATTGCCCATAGTTTAATTAGATGAAATTTACTTTTAGGACGCGGTATACTAATCTACAGTAATCAACTTTTGTTCCGAGTTTGGCAGTTTCAGACCTGGCGCGGGTCGAAGCATTTTAATGCTGATTATTTAACTCATGCCCCAAACTGGAGTCAATGACCAATCACATTTCAATGATTTTTTATTTACAACCAATCAGTCGTTTTATCACCTCGATTTTATCAGTTTAATTTTATCACTGTAAAATCAAGCCCCTCCTTTTTAACATTCTGAATAGGCCATAGCATTATTTTGCAGGGACTGCATGTGGCTACCAGATATATAGTGCACGAATGTAACCTTATCGTGGTTGCGGGAGATAATATAAAAACATTTGTAGCAATTGATTATACCACAAAAAAACCTGTTTGCACTTTCTGAAACGTATTTGTTCCCAGGTAATAACGTTCCAGAAGAATATAATTGACATATTTACATCATAGGAATCAGAAATTAATTAATATACAGTTTGTTGTTTCATTTTTTTCTCCACTAGTGTGCATTCTTACAATATTGCGATCTTTTGGAAATAAATAATATGATCTGGTTGCAGCGATAAACAAGTGAAACATAACGTTTCTCATTTGTTTTCAAACATCGCCGTTAACATTAAATACATAAATATTTTAAAATAACTATACTTAAATAATGATTTGTGAGTTAACACCTTAATTTTATTCGTTAAATAGTCCTAACAAATGCCACTCTTGATTTCCAAATTCTCTACAAAAATTCATTCCTCATTTCGTGAGCCGTGAATTTATCGATAATAATTTGGAAATCACTCGGTTTTATGGGAAAAGAATTCAATTAAATTTTTTTCTCTAATTTTTAAATTATTAATTGATTTTTGAGTTTAGTTTAATATAGATAGGGCTAGGCTTGTCTATATTTCATAAATAAGGATTGTTGAAATATTGTGAATTTAGAATTGATTAAAGGCTTTCCGAACGAAAGTAGTAGTAGTAGTAGTAGTAGTAGGACTTTATTAGACAAAAAGTAAGATATTTACAATATTATTTACAAATATGGGTCGCACGGGCAGTAAGCCGTACGTGCTGTTGACAGTCCGTTACAATAAAGTAATAATTGGTACTAGTGTAAAGAAAAATAAACAACAAAAACAGCAATAACATTACAATTACATAAAGAAAACACAATAATAATATTACAATTAAATAAAAACACAATAGCATTATACACTAAAAACATTAACATTAAAGCCCTGGGTTCCATGTTGTTTATTAATGGCACATAGAATAATCTTAATCCTGATTAAAGAAGCCTCTGAAGAAAATTTATTCGCCCTTTCAGGATCTTATTTCTTTGTGACGCTAAAGAGCTGAGCTTAAAAGGTCCATTAAGTAAAAATTTAATAGTAAATATTTAATAGTCAATTCTATAACAAAGAACAAGATTAAAAATCAATTTTGTATGACTATTTAACTCGTGCCCCAAATGGGAATCAATGACCAATCACATTTCAATGAATTTTGATTTACAACCAATCACAGTCGCTTTTCACCTTGGTTTTATAAATTTAATGTTATCACATTAAAATCAAGCTTCTCCTTTTTAACATTCTAAATAGGTCAGAGCATTATTTTACAGTGACTGACTCTCTAAGAATTAAGTTGAATATAACAATTTATATATTAAGAAGTAACATTCTTAGAAGGTAAGTGGCTCCCAGATTGTTTAATTTTCTGGAACGTAAATACCTGGGAAATAATAGTTTAAGAAAGTGCAAACAATGGTTTATTTTTTTGTGGTATATTCAATTGCTACAAATGTTTTTGTATTAAATCCCGCAAGCAGAATCTTGTTACATTCGTTCACTATATATCCTTTGGTAAATAATATGATCTAGTTGCAGTGATGAACAAATGAAACATATGCCTAATAAACGTTTCTCATTTGTTTTGAAACGTCACCGTTTAAATTAAATATATAAATATTTTAAAATAACTGTATTTAAATAATGATATGTGAGTAAACAACTTAATTTTATTAGTTAAATAGTCCGAACAAATTCTCTTGATTTCCAGATTCTCTAGATAAATTCACTCGTCACTTCGTGGCATCATTAATTTATCGATAATTTGGAAATCACTCGTGACATTATTTATGATAACTACTTGTTACAATCATACATATTCATCAGTTTTTTTTAGTTGAATTTTTATTGCTCTTGACTCATAATCATGTCGTCATTTTGTATTACGTGCATTCAAATAAGTAAATGGTATTGAATATCCTCTTCATTCCCTCTGTCTCGTATATGATACAAACTTACTTACTTACTCACTGGCACTATCGAACCCGTAGGTTCATGGCCGCACGGACATAAGCTCTCCATATATCCCTATCCTGAGCTAATGCTTTTCCATGTTCCTAGGAACATGTCCCTGTGTTTGAGCCTTTGGCATGGGTTCCCTGAAGTAGTCCCCGCCCGGAGAACCGAATGGGGGACTATTTGACCTCCGGACAATTTTACCCCAGTTGAACCCATGTCCGCATTTCTTGACGGTTCTATTTTTACGGTGAAAGATCGTCACTCTTTCGACCAAGGTACTTTTTTCGTCTGGCTTATCACCTTCGACCAGTCCGGCATGGGTAACCCTATCGGCAGCAATGCTACCGCCGGCATAGCTCTCAGGATCATTTAAGCACGTAAGCCACTCCACCACGACAAGGTAAAGATACCATGGAGGGATATGATACAAAAGAGATTTAAATTTTTCTCACTGTGTTAACCACTACCCTCTGGCGGCACTATGGCCCTGGGGTCGACTCAGCCTCTAACGGAAATGAGTACCAGACGCTTGTTCTGGGGGTAAAGGCGGCCGTCACGCAGGGTTGACAACCCGGCTGACACAAAGTGCCGATTGTCTAGAAAAGGTGGGAGCCTTAACCTCCTACTACCCCAAGGGCCTCCGGGCTTGTTGTGGGATCACTTTTTATGTTAACCACTCAAGATCGCTGTGATTTGTATCACCAAAAAGTTACATATCTATGTTCAGTGCTCATATTTCGATGTTTCTATTAAGGTTAGTGAATTTTTGAAGAAGTGGTTGAATTCAAGTATCTAACAACAATAATTACGATTAGGAATGTGATGCACAAATAAATATAGGCTCATTATGTAAATGCATGCTATTGTACATTACAGGGATTCTTGTCATCCGAACTTCTCTCAAAAAAGTTAAACAGAAACATAACTGTTATCCTCTCATTTATATTATATGGAGCGAAACATGGACTCTTACGTTAAGGGATGAGAAAATATTATAAGTATCTGATAATAAAATTCTTAGCAATATTTTTGTACCAAAGAGAGACGAACATACAGGCGAATGGCGAAGACTAATTAACAGTGAACTACATGATTTTTGTATGAAACCAGATATAATAAGAACAGTTAAGTTTCGTATACTGCGATCGGCAGGACATGTGGCACGAATGGCGATTGAAAGAGGTGCATGGAAATATATTTTAGGAAAACCAGACGGAAAATGCCCAGTTGGTAGGTCAAGAATGATGTGGGAGAATAACATTAATTACATTACACAGAGGATGATTGGAAAACATTAACTCAGAATAGGGATGTATGAAGAGCTTATGTCCATGCGATCATGAACCTATGGGTTCGATAGTTCCAGTGAGTTAGTTAAGGTTAGTTGGCAGATATGTATTGTAAGCCCATGTTTTCCCTTAACAGATTTAGGCACTCTCCCCCTACAGGGAAGAATTTGAACCATACTAAGTTAGTTACACTTGTTTTCGTATAGATGTCAGTTTGAGTGGTCCGTGGCCAGCGTTCCGCCTCATACTGACATCTAGGAAACTAAGGTAGTACTAGGACGGAAAAAATCGGTAAATGTTGCTTAGAGGCCTTTTCTTTCAGGCTTAAGGATTTTTTACGAGCCTGAAAATCTTCAGGCTCGAGACCCATGGCTTAAAGTCCCTCCCAGAGGACTTGCTCCTTGGGTTTTTCCATCCTAAAAAATCCATCGACCCCGGCCAGGTTTGAACCCGCGACCCTCGGGACCAGAGCATAACCACTAGTCCACCGCAGATATGTATAAATCGTAAAAATGATTTAAATCTTCTTTATCAGGAATTATAAATACTTAACCCCATCAAATTTATCCACAATTTTTTTTACGTGAATTATTTTTTTATTTGATAACTCGTGTATAGCCTAAATATAATAACTCTCCAATTCAGTTTTTTGGAACCCAAAAACAAAATTAATATTTAATATTAATATTATTTTGCGCTAAAAAATCAAACTAAAAAATAAATGCCATAATTCCATTTCAGGAATGGTTGCGTTTTTTATTGTAAAAAGTAATATTCGTTCTAATATAAATTAATGCATGTTATTTTACTCCCTGCTATGACTATTAAAATGATTTCTAGTTCTCGGATTTTATATTTTATGCCTATTTTTTCCTGAAGAAAAAATATGGAAGTACAATATTTTATGAAAATGTATGCGTATATCGAATAGAAGGTGCCTAAAACATAGGGTACCAGGGGGCTATTTTACGCATGGGGCTTTTTCACGCACTGATAGTGTCATTGACTCTGACAGCTATACCTTGGTATATTGAAGGTCGAAGTAGGTATTTATAAAAATCCCGTTTTGTCACCCCCTCAGTAGTGAAAATATTTTGTTTGTGAATAGAACCGTTTTTCCGAGAAAAATTCTTTTGTTGTGCGAGGTAAACCGTATTCCGTCTTCTTACCTGTTTCAATAACATTACAGTCTCAATTATTAAGCTATAACATTCGCATTTGAAATTATTTTAGCTTTAAAATAGAGCTGCATGTAGGTTATGGTCTTAGAATATTAATTTAAAAACAGCAGATAGTGATACTTAAGTGACTTGAGCATAATAAACATTTTATTAACGTATTGTAATATGGGGCTACTTCGCGCACCGATGATGGGGCTATTTTACGCACTAAATTAAGACACATTTTGTATAAAAATTGAGTTACTAACACATTACGTTAATTAAAATTAGTAGAAGTAGTATGTGCCCCTCGTAGCTGAGCGTCGTAAGGCATTATGCGTCGTTGCTAAGCGGTTCCAATCCCCACGAAAAAAAAAGCTATTGGAATTTCGGTCAGTATGGGTCCAGTGCCCACCCAGCATCTTTACAAATGTGGATAGCTACAATTAGTAGCGGTTGCAGATTGAGAAAACCAGCTTTGGCGACTGGGGTGCCTGACATGCTGACCACATGTGACACCAGGCAGGATTATCGTTCTTCTCTATGATTAACACATGTGGATATGAACCCAGCAGTCGGCTGGTAGGCTAAGGGTTATCTAGGCTCTCCATGCCATGGAGGAGGAGAAAATGTAAATTAGTAGCCGTAATAGGCCTATTTCATTCACAGACGCTCTTTAACAATTCTGGTCATTAGCGTGAAGTTCAAAACTGGGCACCAATGGGCCGGTAAAGTTTGCTCTTATGCCTCTCATTTAAGGCTTGAGGTTCTTTTACTTGTCGTGAATCTACGACAACGGACCAACAATAAATTTACATCCCTTACAAAAAATAATAAACGAATAAATAAACTTGACTGCAGAGCTAAACGCCAGCCTAAGCGGACTTCGAAACATTTTATGTCCGACTCGAATGTGGAAATAACGGCTAAAAGGGCGCTAAAACGGTAGTCTGTTGGTGAAATGAGTAGAGAAGTCTTCCAGTTTTCCGATTAGATATTATTCTCACTTGAAGATCAAGAGCGAAATGAGTAATGCCACGTGATCTGTTCTCCCTCCTGCACTTCCTTCCGCGGCCTCATTGACTGTGATTTTTGCCTTCCTCCTGTGTAGATAGCCTTTTTTTCAAACAGCTTCTATACAGGTTCTACGGACAGACCCCGTTGCCTCCAAATAACGAGACGGATGAAGGATGTGTCATGCTCTTTTTTGTGAACCGAGATACTTCTCTGAGGAGTCTTTAAGAATGGGAGAGTGGATCAGCTGTCAATAAATGTATGAATTCGTTCCACGAACTGTGTGTGGGTGCAGTTGGGAAGAAACAATTTGCCTGTGATAATTGTTTATGATGATAAGTTTAGTGCGCGAAGTAGCCCCTCTCCATGCGTGGATTAGCCCCACTGTGTTTACACAAGGTATATAGTACAGTCAATTTTATAAGTTTTTTTTATTCAGTGTTATACCAGTATTTAAGGATGATGAATATTATATTATATACGTAAGTAAATAAGCTTTAATTATAGAGTAATCAAACATATCAATTTTTAAAAATATAATTATAATACTGACTTAAATTTGAAATGCGCAAAATAGCCCCACCCTACCCTATAGGCCTATTTGAATTTAGATTCTTTTTTTGTTCTTGTAGAATCTAAGATAGCCTTATTAAAATGGCAGAAATTAAATTCTGTAGACAATAAATATATATTGTACTTACTTACTCACTGTCATTATCGAACCCGTAGGTTCATGGCCGCGCGGACATAAGCTCTCCATACATCCCTATCCTGAATTAATGCTTTCCAATCATTCCCTGTATAATCTACTTCCCTCAAATCATAGTTAATGTTATTCTCCCACCTCATTCTTGGTCTACCATCTGGGCGTTTTTCCTCTGGCTTTCCTAGAAGAAGCTTCCATGCAAGTCTTTCATTCCGCAAACGTGCAACATGTCCTGCCCATCGCATTCTACGAGATTTAACTGTCCTTATTATATTTGGCTTCCTATAAAGACCATGTAAGTTCATTGTTATGTAGTCTTCTCTATTCACCTGTTTGTTCATCTCTCTTTGGTCCAAAAATTTTCCTAAGTACTTTATTCTCAAATACTTGTAATCTTCTTTCCTCCCTTAAAGTAAGAGTCCATGTTTCGCACCTATATAATATAACTGGTAGAATAACAGTTTTATATATTTTCAGTTTAATGTTTTTTGAAAGAAGTTGGGACATCAAGAGTCTCTGCAATGCATAATAGCACGCATTTCCGGAATTGAGCCTATGTTTAATTTCTTTGTGCATCTCATTCCTATTTGTGATTATTGTTCCTAGGTATTTGAATTCAGCCACTTCCTCAAAATTTCCCTCATTTGTCATTAGCTGTCCACTTCCATTATATAATGTATTTCTATATGTGACCATATATTTAGTTTTATTCATATTTACTACCAGTCCTAATTTCTTAGTGTTACTCAATAATGTGTGCGTGTTGTTCTTTAGTATCTCCTCACTATCGGCCAATAGCACTACATCATCAGCATAAACTAACAGCTTATTAATACCATTCAGTTGTAAGCCTTCCTCATTCTCTAAAGATTTAATGGCATGCTCTAGTACAAAATTAAATAGTAGAGGAGATAGTGCATCTCCTTGCTTCAACCTATTCTGGATTTCAAAAGTGTCCGAAAACTGTTTGCCTACACGCACCCTACTCTTTGTGCCATTTAGACACATTCGTATAAGTCTAACTAATGTTTTAGGAATTCCGAACTCCAGCAGGATACTATATAACTTCTTCCTCTTAATTGAATAATATGCTTTTTTGAAGTCTACATATAGTTGATGTACAGTACCATTATATACCCATTTCTTTTCTAAAATCTGTCTTATACTAAAAATCTGATCTGTTGTAGACCTGTTTCTTCAAAATGCATATTGATGATCTCCTAGAATGTCATCAATATAGGGAGTAAGTCTGCTTACTAATATATTTGTTAGAATTTTGTACGAAGTTGAAAGTAATGAGATGCCCCTGTAGTTGTTGCAATCAGTTTTATCTCCTTTCTTATAAATTGGTACGATAATTGATTCCTTCCATTCATCTGGAAGAGCTTCTTTTTCCCAAATCATACTAAGCAACTAGCGTATCTTGTACATCAATTTTTCTCCTCCTGATTTTATCAGTTCTGCTGGGATCTCATCTGAACCTGATGCTTTATATATCTTCAGTTTTCCAATCGCCATTTCAACCTCTAATGAACTTGGCTCTGCGACTATTGTAGTGAACCAATATTATTTCTTTTATAATTTCATAATTATTACACCTATCGTGCTGATAAATATTATGTAGTATTACATATTTTCAAAATGCATAAAAAAGTATATTTTCAACATATTTTTCAGTTCTAAAGCTTATTCTAGAGGTATCTCAATCTGACCTTTAACGGGTTAAAATCCATAAATATAGCGATTTGCCAAAGAGATGATACAAAGAACAAGAAAAGAACACCAATCTTCGATTTAATATCCATTTATGATATTACTAAAACCGTTTGAAAAGTTTGAAGCACTCATTAAGTTAGATACCGAGTATTTGTTTTCAAAAAACATAAAAATTCACATAAAAATACATTTAAAATGTCTCAATGGGCATTTATAACGGGAGAACCGTAGTTGGCTTTCGAGCCATAGTTTGCTAACGCCTCAGCTAAAAGTGTATTATATATGAATTAAGTTTTTGGCGAGTATAAAACAGATTTAAAAACCAGAACTCTAAAGGATAAATAAACGAGACTTAAGGAATTACAGTAGTTTATTTTTAAAGACATAAAGTTCAGGGTAACGAAGATGAATAAGTGAAGCGTTTATTGTCATGACATGTGAGCGGCTGTAACATGTCTGATGAGAATAACAAACACTGTGAATTCTGTTTAACTGTTATCAAAACAGCTGTGTGATACATTCCTGCTGTTACTGATCATGATCACCTACCTCAAAAATGTACAACAATTTAACTATCAATTTAAGTACTCTAATTTGTGAATACGAGTAACTTAAGGGATTTTTAAAAGAGTTAAAAAAGTAATTCGTAATGAGAAACTCATTAGTTCATTACTATCATCCTAATTACATGATATTTTAATTTTTTGTGTTAATTATGAATATGTTTTGCTTTAAAAATGCATTTACTTGTTTATATCTTAAATCAGTCTTATTTATTTTTTAGGTAGATAATTGAAGGTAAATCACATTTATGAAACTATTGATAGGCCTTCTCGTTTCTCAGGAACTACTTGAGATAGGACTACAATATTTTCTAGATATTTACTATTACAGGAAATCAGGGGCTGCCGGATATTATAATCATTTAAAAGAGAAATCTAAATTTACATTTCCTCTAACTTTGGCTTGATCATTACGTCGTGTAATGTATTTGTATTAATTGCCGTTTCCCGTTTAATTTATTATTATTCTTTTAGTATTATTATTGCGGCAGAAATGAAATTTATGAGACGTACTGCGGGCTATTCAAAGACAGACCATAAAAGGAATTCTGAGATTCTCAAAGAATTACACACAGAATCAGTCAACAAAAATACAGAAACAACTGGAAATCTCACGTACGAAGAATGAGCAGAACAAGAATACCACGTCAGATTTTAAATTACCAGCCACCAGGCAAGAGATCTTTGGGCAGACCCTCCAAACGTTGGATTGAGACCGTAACAGACCACTAGGTCTATCACATGAATGGAAGAAGAAGAAGTATTATTCCTATTAGGTTCGTCTTCCGGGCATATAGGCCGTGGTCCAGTCGTTCTTCTACTCGACGTTTCGTCTACTGCTGCGGTAGACATCATCAGGAGATACTGCGTGCTCTCTGTGAACTCCTCAACAGTCGGCTGCAGACTGTTGAGGAGTTCACAGAGAGCACGCAGTATCTCCTGATTATGTCTACCGCAGCAGTAGACGAAACGTCGAGTAGAAGAACGACTGGACCACGGCCTATATGCCCGGAAGACGAACCTAATAGGGATCAAGACGCCGGCCGTGAAAGCCTACAGTTATACAGAAGTATTATTATTATATTTTTCGTATAAAATGTTGTACATACATTAAATTTAAATCCAATTGTATTTTAAATAATTGGCATTACTATATTGTATATCTAATCTAGACTGTAAACATGTATTTGTATATTTGTGCTGGTTGAGTGAAAGAGAAAGCCTTATACCTTTAATAACACTGCCTGAATAACTATAATACTATTATTATTATTATTATTATTATTATTATTATTGTTATTATTATTGTTATTGTTATTAATTAGACTGTGTTATATAGCAAAAAATGTCATGACGTTACAAACTTAACAACCGGCTGCTCACCTCACAGTCACATGTGTTTATTACAGAGGTGAACGATAATGCTGCCAGTAAAGAGTAACGTGTTCCTCAGCCGTTATAGCTGGTTTCCTCAAACTGAAACCACTACTTATTGCAGCTACTAAAATTTCGTACGGTGCTGGGTGAACACCGATACCGCACTGGTAGAAATTCGTTGAGAAAATGTCTGGAACAAGAGTATGTCCCACAGCCCTGCACTAAGGCTTCAACCACTTGGCTACGGACTGTGACTCTCATGTAGCAAACTGAGAAATACTTTGTGTAATATAACCCACGTCTTTACAGATATATTTTCTTAAGAAATACATATATGTTCTGGAAGTTAAGATTGAAGTATATCCTACATTCAAAGTGTAACAGGCAGGCCTTTAACAATAAAATTCTTAGCTCAGATTTGTATTTGTCAAGCCTAGCAGTTACCTAGGATTCAGATGGAATATATGTAAATTAATTTCACAGATGTTAATATCAAGCATAGCCTATTAGAATGTTTACATGTTTCAATTGTATGCATTTAATTTTCAATGCTTCTGATACCGCGCTACAAGGATAGTTTCAATTTGCAAACAATTTCGGGAAACCATGTTGCATGTATAATGTGTATTCTTGTTGTATATATATATATATATATATATATATATGGGGCACGCCGTAGCGTAGTGGTTAAGGCACTGCGCTACAAGCCGGAAGGTCGAGGGTTCGAGTCCCGGTGGGGTCAGCATTTTTAAACTGACCCAAACCTTCTGGCTGCACTATGGCCCTGGGGTCGACTCAGCCTCTAACTGAAATGAGTACCAGACGCTTGTTCTGGGGTAAAGGCGGCCGTCACGCAGGGCTGACAACCCGGCTGACATCAAGTGCCGATTGTCAAGAAAAAGTGGGAGCCTTAACCTCCTACTACCCCAAGGGCCTCTTGAGGCCTGTAGTGGGATCACTTTACCTTATATATATATATATATATATAGAAAAAGAGAGAGAGAGAGAGAGATAATGAGGATGTGTGTATGTTTATGTGTTTGTGTAGTGTGTGTCCTGTGAGGGATGATGACCCGGTACCGGAACTTAGCTTACTACTGTCTAAAAGTACCAACGGGTCCGTCAGGCTATGAGGACGAATCGCTATTAACATGCCTCCTCCACAAAGTACTGAAGATAGGTTTATAATTTAACCCAGGAATCTAATGCACAATCTAGTTCCGAGATTGAACATTTTACAATTAAAATTTCGAACCTCACCGGATATCGGCTCCGGATCCACTAGTAGGGAAGCAGGCATTCTACCACCTGCCTGGTGCGGTGGACATAATAAAAAATCTATTATAAGGTAAGGTTGTCAAGTGCGAAACATCAACATTTGCAATTGAAGCCAATTTAAGATCTTACTTACTTACTCGCTGGCACTATCGAACCCATAGGTTCATGGCGGCGCGGACATAAGCCCTCCATACATCCCTATCCTGAGCTAAATGCTTTCCAATCATTCCCTGTATAATCTACTTCCCTCAAATCATAGTTAATGTTATTCTCCCACCTCATTTTTGGTCTACCAACTGGGCGTTTTCTCTCTGGAATTTAAGATCTATAACAACATTTTTATTTTTTATTTTTTGTCAACTCAGTAACAAGATGGCCATTAAAATGCATGCAAAAAATACACATTTTACGCAGATTTGACAAGGTAAAACTAAATTACAAAAAATCTATTAAGTAAAATCCTTGATAATATGTTCCATTGTGATAAGTATTGCATCGCCATTGTAATATGATTAATATGCAAAATTATTTAATATTCTAAAGAAACTCCATAGCGGGGCAGATCTAGAAGGTCCTTAGCCTGCCAACCGGTTACTGACCTAACTTCCAGATGTGTTAATCCCAGAAGTGGACGAACATCCAGCCAGTATAGGGGTAACACTTTGTTCCCATGATGGGTGCCCCAGTAGATATAGCTGGTTTTATCAACCTGGAGCCGCTACATATTGTAGCTATTCAAATTCCTCAAGACGATTGGTGAGCAACAACCCCATATTGGACAAAATGCTATGAGAAAATATATTCCTCCATTTACTTGAATAAGTGCAAGTCCCGTAGCTCTGCGTCAAGGCATTATGCCTTTAATTGCTTGTCCACCGAACGTGATAATACAATTAATATTCCTAGAAATGTTAGTCCTTATTTTATAAAGTGAAATACGGTAATTTAATTAACTATAGTCTACCGCTGTGGTCTCGAGGTAGCATGCTGCCTTGTCACGCAGCGGGCCCGGGTTCGATCCCCGGTCGGGGCAGTTTTTCTGGGTGAGGTTTTTGTCGGGGTTTTTCCTCGCCTGCAAGACAAATGTCAGGAAAACTTTAAAGCGCAAACGGTCCCCGAAATCATATGGCCATCACCATTATCATCCTTATCATTATCATCATGACCATCATCCTTATCATTATCATCATGACCATCATCCTTCACCGGTGTGGAAAGCAACGGGAAGCTACCACACCTATAATTCCCTAGTAAAGCTGCAAGCATAGCATGGAAATGCCATGATTGCAGTGAAGGACCTGCCTTCGGGCAGAATTACTATGGATGGATGGATATATATAAAATGGCGATGGTCATTTTCGGCATTTACTAGATATGATCGGTGAAGATTTGTAAACTTTTCATGAGAACAACCTCAATATCTTCAGTCCTTCGGAATTGATTGAAAATATATAGACCTGTTATCTCAGATATTTTATAACGGTTACATTATCCATCCATCCATAGTAATTCTGCCCGAAGACAGGTCCTTCACTGCAATCATAGCATTTTAATGCTATGCTTGCAGCTTTACTAGGGAATTGTGTAGGTGTGGTAGCTTCCCGTTGCTTTCCACACCGGTGAAGGATGATGATGATAATGATAAATGGTAAGGATGATAATGATAAGGATGATGGCCATATGATTTCGGGGACCGTTTGGGCCTTAAAGTTTTCCTGACATTTGTCTTACAGGTGAGGAAAAAAACCCCGATAAAAACCTCACCCAGAAAAACTGCCCCGACCGGGGATCGAACCCGGGTCCGCTGCGTGACAAGGCAGCACGCTACCTCGAGACCACAGCGGTGGACCATTACATTATAATCACTTCAAATAAAACGATATAAACGTTTGCTTCAACTCTCGTGTTATAGCAGTACGATCCCTGGTATAATATCGAGTGGCCTTAGATTTTAAATGTAAACACATTTTTAACAATGTAGTATCGAGTATCATGATGGTGAGAGTGTCCTCTGTGGTTAATGAAACTCGTGCCATTAGTTAAGTTGGAGCATGTGTTAAGTAAACTTGAAACTTTTTCCTGAGTTTCTAATCAGTCAGACTTGATGAAACGTTACCCTTAGCGCCTGGCATCACAAGGCTTGAAGAAATAAAAAATAAAAAACCCTCTTAATTACTCTCTTCTAACTCCATTCAGTAGGGAATTTCACTTCATCTTTCAAATATCTCTGCATCAAACGTTGGTGGTTCGATTCTATGAATTCCTCTCAGTTCCTCTGAACCCAAGCAATGACTTCTATTTTATATTACTAACTAACTCGCTCACTGGCACTACCAGATCTGTAGGTTTCTGATATTATTACAATTTTTTGGTTTAATTAAGAATATATTTCGCTTTAAAAATGTCGGAGTACGCGTAGTAGTGATTGGATGAAGGCTGTGGTTTCTTAAAATTAACTTCACAGATGTTTACACAAAATTTCCGAATTCACTTTTTTTATTACACAATAATTCACTGATTCTTAACAAATAATTTGCTACTATAAAATCTCTCCGTTTAGTGATTTATTTTATCACTCAGTAGTAAACATCAATAAAACTAAATATATTTTCACACGTAGAAATACATTATATAAAGGAAATGGACAGCTAATGACAAATGAGGGAAATTTTGAGGAAGTGGCTGAATTTAAATACCTAGGAACTATAATCACAAATAGGAATGAGATGCACAAAGAAATTAAACATAGGTTCAATTCTGGAAATGCGTGCTATTATACATTGCAGAGACTCTTGATATCCCAACTCCTTTCAAAAAACGTTAAACTGAAAAATGTATAAAACTATTATTCTACCAGTTATATTATATAGGTGCGAAACATGGACTCTTAGTTTAAGGGAGGAAAGGAGATTACGAGTATTTGAGAATAAAGTTATTAGGAAAATTTTTGGACCAAAGAGAGATGAACAGGCAGGTGAATGGAGATGAATACATAACAATGAACTACATGATCTTTATAGGAAGCCAGATATAATAAGAACAGTTAAGTCTCGTAGACTTGCGATGGGCAGGACATGTTGCACGTATAGGGGAATGAAAGACTTGCATGGAAGCTTCTTGTAGGAAAGCCAGAGGGAAAACGCCCAATTGGTAGACCAAGAATGAGGTGGGAGAATAACATTAAATATGATTTGAGGGAAGTAGATTATACAGGAAATGATTGGAAAGCAGTAGCTCAGGATAGGGATGTATGGAGAGCTTATATCCGCGCGGCCATGAACCTACGGGTTCGATAGTGCCAGTGAGTAAGTAAGTAAGTTTCTTAAACTCGCTGACGGCAACATTTAACACATCTACTTGGCTTCATACTTGTCTATACTTTGGACACATCTGACTGGTACCGATTCGTATATCTCTTTATATGCAAAGGTAGAATCCTGGCATGGACTCAACTAGAAGGGAAAACTCGAGAATCGACTTTTCCAGTATAGATGTATAAACGCAGCGCATGTCCAAACTTCTCTGGGAGCCACTGATTCCCGAGTCGACAGCTCAAGAATCCTTCTCTAACATACAAAATGAGGCCCTACTCTCCACGTCACCAGCGAATTTCAAAAGCAAACTAAAAAATGCGACACAATATATATATATATATATATATATATATATATATATATATATAAACCTATTAATTTATTAATCATTCCTAAAAAAATCCATCTATTAATACACTTTTGTCAAGAACTATACAAAGTAAGGCTATGAAATTTTCAGAGAATTTTGTTTGGTATATGCTGTACCAGATAAAGGAAAATAGTCCTTCAAAGCCTTATTTTGTATAGGAATTAATATGGAAAACATTTTTTCAAAGTTAAAATTCAATTTTGTCCTATATTCGAACTAATACACGTAATACAGTAAAACTGTTAAGCAAGTTGTAATGTATCGTGACTGCTTATAGATATAATTTCACTTTCTTGTTTATAAAATAAGACTAGAAAACTGTAATTTTATAGAGCAATGCGATGGTCATACTTAAATTATTTAACATCGATTCAGACCGAAGAGTAAAAATAAACTAAAAATATTTATATATTTTAAAAGAAAAATATACCTTATTTGCCATTAATTAAACAATTTCAGAAAATTATAATCAGAGATGTAATTTTTTTAGAATAGAATAGATTTATTTAGCCTGGTGAAGTTAAAGCAATGTGGCCTTCTCTTCCACTAACCAGGACAAACATATAATACATTTAAATACAAAAAAAAAATACAATAATAGTACATACTAAATAATTAATTATCTGTCAAATTGAATAATGATGAAATAATGTATAATAATACAATAAAATTAAATACAATTAAAATTAAACTAATGGGATAATGTATACTCAAAGGAATAACAGCTCGAATCTACTATTACATAAAAAGAAAAAAAATACAAAGAAAGTAATAAACTACAATGAATTAGTCTATTGCTTACTATACAATGCATTAGGTAAATATATTGACAAATCTTAAAACTATCTTCATTAAATAATGAAAAAAGAAATTATTAATTATTAAAAAGTAATATGATTGGCCGCGGTGGACTAGTGGTTATGCTCCTTGCCTCTGGTCCAGAGGGTCCCGGGTTCAAACCCGGCCGGGGTCGATGGACTTTTTAGGATGGAAAAATCCAAGGAGTTACGTGATTTTTGGAACATATTATTTCGTCAATTAACATTCAGGCTAGTGCATCTTTAATTTAGCTGTATTAAATTAAGTTAGGTCTATAGGTTACCTTGCGTTACATTACCTTACCAAGTTCTGGATATTCTACACCTATAGAATTCAAGAATCCTTTAAATTGGCAATCCTGCTCTAACCAAAATTCATAGTCATCTTTGCACAATCCATAATTTTTATGTCATGTCTTTTAGGTAAGGTTTAGCTCCAGTTCCATATATTTCTTGGTATTTGTCGAATTTTGTTTTGAACATACCGGCATACACATTTTCAGATCGCTATTTATGACAGTAAATTCGTCCGTTTTTGTTGGTTTGTTAATTGTGGTATCAAAAGATCTGCGCTATAATTCCCATATTAGTTTAATTAATTACATAAGTTATATTTTGAGGAAGTGGCTGAATCCAAAAACATAGAACAATAATCACAAATAAGAATGAGATGCACAAAGAAATAAAACATAGACTCAATTCTGGAAATGCATGCTGTTATGTATTACATGAACTCTTGAAATCCAACTCCTTTCAAAGAACGTTAAACTGAAAAATATATAGATCTATTATTCTCCCAGTTATATTATATGGAGCGAAATCATGGACTCTTACTTTAAGGGAGGAACAGATAGTACGAGTATATGAGAATGAATATAAGTTCTTAGAAAAAAGAAATTGGATCAAAGAGAGATGTACAGACAAGTGAATGGAGAAGATTATGTAACAGTGAGCTACTTGGTCTTTATGGGAAAACAGATATAATAGGAACAGTTAAGTCTCATAGACTGCGATAGGCAGGAAATGTGACACAAATGGAGAACGAAAGAAATGCAAGTCAGCTTCTTGTAGGAAAACCACTTGATAGATCAATAATTAGGTGGGGTAATAATATTAACCATTACTTGAGGGAACGAATGACTGGATGATTGGAAAACATTGACTCAGGATAAGGGTGTATGGAGAGCATATGCTCGAGCGGCCATGAACCTACGTATTCGATATTGAAAGTGATTTAGTTATATTGACTATTTAACTCATGCCCCAAATGGGAGTCAATGACCAATCACATTTCAATGATTTTTTATTTACAACCAATCACAGTCGTATTTCGCCTAGAATCGCCAACTAAAGTTTATCATAATGAAGAAAGCACCTCCTTTTTAACATTCTGAATAGGTCATATCATTATTTTGCAGTGACTGACTCTCTAAGAAATACGGCTACCAGATTGTATATATAGTGCATGACTGTCAACACATAGCGTATGCGGGAGTTAATATAAAAATATTTGTAGTAATTGATTATACCACCAAAAAAAAAAAAAGAAACCACTCTTTGCACTTTCTTAAATGTATTTTTTCCCAGAAAAATATAATTGTTATATTTACATCATAGGACATCAGAAATGAATTAATATACAGTTTGATGTGTTTAATTTTTTCTCCACTAGAGTGCATTCTTCCAATATTGCGTTCATTTGGTAATAAATAATATGATCTGGTTGCAGTGACGAACAAAAGAAGCAAATGAAGCGTATCAATCGTATCTCATTTGTTTTCAAACATCGCCGTTTACATTAAATATATAAATATTTTAAAATAACTATATTTAAATAATGATTTGTGAGTAAACAGCTTAATTTTATTCGTTAAATAGTCCTAACAAATGCCACTCTTGATTTCCAAATAATCTAGATAAATTCAGAAATCACTCGTGGCATTACTTATGAAAAAAATTGAGAAAGTAATAGCGTGTTATAAAAAATATATATCTGATAAATAAGAAAGAAAGCGGAATGATTAATTCGGTTTAAATTTGTTCCATTTTATCCATCTTGCAATGACATCTTTCCGAAGTTCGTGATGAAATAAATAAAGTGCATTTGTGACGTAAGCGAGCGTGAACGGAGAACAGAGTGTCGATGTTTGAAGATATAAATTGAAAGTCAGTTTGTTTCGATATTGGAACAGTTTTGCGGTCCTATTGTCCAAGTGTTTTCGCCACTCTCAATTCTTTATAACATCAAAAAGAAAATAGACACATAGGTGACAAGTACGCGTGCGCAGGGCTGCGAAGGGGGTTTGTAGTGGTACCCACCACTGTTTAGCGCCACAGTAGTGCCGGGACCAGCATCTAGTTTACTTGTGTTGACTGATGGGAGCGGTAGTGTAGTATCTCGCGCGCTCTCGTACGTAACGGTGTTAATGTGTACGGAAGGCGCGCTGAAGAATAAATAAATTTATAACCATAGTTAAAGTGTTACAACATTCATAGTTCTGATTAATATATTTTTAGATGGATAAAGAGTTTACTTCTGTGTGACATTTGTCTAGTCACAAGGGTGGGAGGGGGTGTGATTTGTGTGGATGGACTATGGGTACCGTGTGCTAGTGAAAAGTGAAATTATGGCCGCATCTGGATCTTCAGGCCGGGTTTACTTGCATCTCCTATTAGGAGTAGCGACACTTCTAGCTTATCCAGGTAAATGTAAACGAATATTCATTTTTATGTGGTTTTTTCTAGTATTACATATGTAACACGATTTGTTTTCCAATATTTGCTCAGTTTTATAGTCTGTGTGATGGGTTGTTGTGTTATTCAACTTTTTTCAAACTATTTTTATACACGAATATGTACAAAGATGCATTCTGAATAAAAAGAAAAACTAATTCAAACTAAAAGGAAACCGCTATTACGCTGAGTGAGCAAGATGTTTTTAGTTCTATTCTTGGCCTTGAAGATTCGATTTATGTTTGAAAGAAAATATTATCATTCTATCAAGATCATACCGTTTGAATTAATATTTGTGTGTGGCGTGTGTGAAAAAGAGACAAACAAGTTACTTCTTAACTCCCAAGATTGTTCACAAATTTGATTTATAAATGATTAATAACAATAATCAATCAAAATTACTGACTTTTATTCTTTAAAGAAACACACAATTACATAGTAATTTACGAGAATCGGATTTTGCTGGTAGCAATTAATCTTATAAATGTAGAAAAAATAATTAATAATAACCTTAAAATATTCCACCTAGTGGAATTATTCAATTACCAAGAACGTGTTGAATATTTCGAGATTAGGGCGAGTTATTAATCACTATGAGTTGAGCCAAATCCAGTTGCAGTAAAATATCAATTACGTAATTCATTTTTAATAATTACTAACGTGAATATTTGAAGTTATTAATAGTTGATGATTGGCTGTTCCGGAGGGGCATTTGTGGTGGGCCATAACTAACTCACTGGCACTATCAAACACATAGGATCATGGCCGGGCGGACATAAGCTCTCCACACTTTCCTATCTTCGGCTAATGTTTTCCAATCATCCCCTATATAATCTAGTTCCCTCAAATCATGGTTAATATTATTCTCCTACCTCATTCTTGGTCTACCAACTGGGTGTTTCCTTTTGGTTTTCCTACCAGAAGCTTCCATGAACCTCTTTCATTCCCCATTCGTGTCTCATATCATGCCCATCGCAGTCTAAGAGACTTAACTGTTTTATTATATCTGGCTTCCTATAAATATCATCTAGCTCAACGTTATATAGTTTTCTCCATTCACCTGTTTGCTGATCTCTCCTTGGTCCAAATATTTTCCTAAGAACGTTATTCTCAAATGCTCGAAATATTTTCTCCTCCCTTAAAATACGAATTTATGTTTCGTGTCCATAGAATGTAACCGGGAGATTAGCAGTTATATATATTTTCAGTTTAACGTTTATTTTATTTTATTTTTTTGAGAGAGAGAGAAGTTGGAACGACAAGAATCATTGTAATGCATAATAGCATGCATTTCCAGAAGTGTCCCTACGTTTATTCTCTTTGTGCATCCCATTCTTATTTTTAATCATTATTCGTAGGTATTTGAATTCAGCTACTTTTTCAAAATATCCCTCATTTGTCATTAACTATTTCCATTATATAATTGTTTCTAGGCCCTATATGTGAACATATATTTAGTTTTATTAATGATTATTTCCTGTCCCAATTTATTTTGTGTTGCCCAATGGAGTGTGCGTGTTGGCCCTTAGCATTTCCTTGCTATCGCCTAACAATACTACATCAGAATAAACGAATAGCTTATTAATATAATTGAGTTGTAGACCGTCCTCATCCTCTAAAGATTTGATAGCATGTGTAGTATAAAACTCGTTATCTTCTTTGGGACCATATACATTTACGATTACTAAATCATGTCGTTTAGCATTAGATTTATGCGTGCTATCCTATCACTGATAAACTTAACATCTCGGACAACGGAGACAATACTCCTTCCGACTAAAAAAAATCAAAATTCAGATCTCGCGCCCCCAGTAGTATAATGCAAAGCTTCCTGAATCCTGACTACCTTCACCTGGCCATCTAACGTCTTATAATAGGCTGATATATTTAATAACTCCGTTAATATTTCTAGTGTCCCACTACTATGTAATGTCCTAACATGCCATGTTCCTAGGAACATGTCCCAGTGTTTGAATCTTTGCCATGGATTTCCTGAAGTAGCCCTCGTCCGGAGAACCAAATGGGGGGGGCTATATTACCTCCGGAAATTTTACCCCAATGGAACCCACGTCGGCTTTTCTTAACGGTTGTATTTTTCGGTGAAAGATCGTCACTCTCTCAACCAAGGTACTGTTTTCGTCTGGTTTATCGTCTTCGACCTGTCCGGCATGAGTAATCGTTTCGGAAGTAGTGCTACCGCCGGCATAGCGCTCGGGGTCATAATTAAGTACGAAAGGCATTCCACCAGGACAAGGTAAATATACCATTGAGGGATATCCCGAGGTTTTCTCGGAGTTCTCCCGTTTTCCGAATTTCATTCCACCAACACTCTTCACTTATCTTCCCTCCTCTCTAATATTATTTCATCTTTATATATTCACTTACTGATTTCATAACATCCTTCGCCTCATCTCATTTAATCCGGTCTAGTAAACCTCAGGTGTTTAAAATATGTGCTTGTGATGATCCAGGGGGCACATTCGTGTAATTCCTCACGACTGTGAGCCGAATATGACCAAAGCGAGGGTTGTAGTTTCTCCTTGATGCCTGATGTGTCGAAACCAGAAATACCGTAACTGACTACTTAATGCCGTAGAATATATTTGAATTTCCATTCATTCACAACAACAACAACGATGGTTATTATTAGGGAGCGCATTTTTATGTTCTAAAAATTAAGATTGCAACATATTATAGTGATAAAAATTATTTTAACAAGTCTTTATATTCAATCAAAAGAATTTTTATAATATAACTTACAAAAAAGTTTAATAATTTTTGAGTGGGATCTAGAAATATAACATTTATATTACTCAACTTAAGTCCCGCGCCGTAGCCGAGTGGTTAAGGTAGGAAGTCTTGCCGCAGAGCTACGGGGCTTGCGCTGGTTCGAGTCTCCATGGAAGAAGAAATTTTCTCATGGTATTTCGGCCAGTATGGGCTATATTATGTTGCAATCTTAACTTTTAGAACATACAAATTCGCTCCCTAGTTATTATAATACTATGTACCTACATAAGGTTGCCTTGTTACGGGCATTATAACCCGAGACAATACCTTCTAATTTACGGTAATTGTTGAGTAGATCTATACCTGAGATTATTAAATTTCTTCTTCTTCTTCTTCCGTATGCAGTATTGGGTGATGATGTCCGTTCTGCGACTACAACAACTGATCTTTCCATCGGTTGAAGGGTCTTCCGAGGTCTCTTTTGCCTTTAGGGTTGAGGTGGTAAATCAACTTTGGTAAACGGGAATTTGACATTCTCTGGACGTGTTGGAACCATTTAATCTAATAATTTTGTATATGTTCAACCATTTCCCTACTATTCCACTGCATCCTTATCTCATCACTCTTCATTCTATCCCTTAATGTTACTCCAGTTAGTGATCGGAGGAATCTCATTTGTGAACTATTAATGCGGGATTTATCTTTTGCTCGAAGTGTCCAGCATTCACTTCCGTATAGTAGAGCAGGTTTGAATTGGATTTCTTTCCTCATTTGTTTTCCAAAATTTCTCCTAATTACACCATTTAATCCTCAGATATTATATATATATATATATATATATATATATATATATATATATATATATCCTTTCCTTTGCCTTAGTTTAAATCTACTCTTAAAAATACTTTTACGTGTCCCATCATACCCGGGCCTTACAGACAAACGACCCTTTGGGAGAAGATGTGGAACTTGAATCACATAGCCTACATACATTTTTGACCACACATTGGCATAGAGGGTCACCCTGGATGAGTGATCAGTTCAGTGCCAGTCCCATCTCCGAGACAACACAACAATTAAGACAAAGCACATCATTCACCCTGTTATTGCTACTGAACAGGCGAATATAATATGGATGATTATAGTAGCCAGATGATTCCTTAATTTAATGAGTTATCTTACACATTCGGTCAATCTGCATTGTATACAAAGATTATCGTAAGTGACCAGCGTATGATTTTTTGAGGATGGTCCTAATTTCTAAAGTAAAACTAAACCTTAAGCCCGGAACTAAATTTATCTTCATATGTACATGGGCCTACACGACAAAAGATCCAGAAAATTGATGTACATATAATATAGTATAGCCTAATATTACTACGGGTGCACGCCGTAGCTTAGTGGTTAAGGAACTGCGCTACAAAAGCCGGAAGGTGGAGGGTTCGAATCCCGATGGGGGTCAGGATTTGTAAACTGACCCAAACCGTCTGGCGGCACTATGGCCCTGGGGTCGACTCAACCTCTAACAAAAATGAGTAACAGATACTTGTTCTGGGGGTAAAGGCGGCCGTCACGCAGGGCTGACAACCCGGTTGACATCAAGTGCCGATTGTCCAGAAAAAGTGGGAGCCTTAACCTCCTACTACCCCAAGGGCCTCCTGAGGCCTGTAGTGGGATCACTTTACCTTTGCCTAATATTACTACAGAGTACCTCGGATTTTTAGGCTCCTGGAATTAAGCTATAAAGTAGATTAAAAAATACTACATTAGGTATTTAAAAATGTGTAATAGGCCTGCCTCATTATCACTCTCATTACCAACATAATTTTATGTAAGAATTACCCCTATTATTTTTATTTCTGAATTTATTCACATTACAATAATTTTCCGTTTACTTTTAAAATATTCACGTTCTCCATTTGTAGCGGTCCTGAACCTTCACATCTGTATGTTCCAGTTCACCCATACCTCTTCTAACTCCATCCATCCAACCCTGTTGAGGTTTTCCCCTTCTTCATTTTTTTCCATCTATTATTCGATATATTATCTTCTTAGAGATTCTATCAGATGTTCGTATCATTTCAATTGTTTTTCTTTAATTATCTGTAACACATTTCTTTTAAATTACATAATTTGGTACAAAATTAAATAAATAAGTAAAGTTAATTAACTATAAATATATTTTGACCTCGAAGTAAAATTGTCCTGTTTTAAATTATTGCAATGCTCTAATATAAATTTTAAAAACTTCGAAAATTTCCAGAGGAATTTTAATTTAAAAGGTAATTTTAGGTTCAAAACCACAACATATGTACTAATGCACAGATACACTCATCTAGGTGGTATAAATTTAAAAAAAAATTGTACTTACATAATTGATTTCCCCGTCAATAAAAATATAGACATCACCATCATCAGGCAATAGACCTAATTACCCTTTCCGCTTCCCATTGTAACTTGTGGCAGGTCGTCTTTCCAGCGTCTTATTGGTCTCCCTGCATTCATTTTACAGTAGTACAGCATTATTTTTAGAAATGCAATGTTCAATCATTCTTTGATATTGTTGATACAAATGTCCTTTTTTTCATTTTTTATTTAAATTATATATTTGTAATTCATTCCTTATATTTTCTTTCTTTAATGATCTCTTAAATAATATCCAGCTGCAAATCTCAGAAAACGTGTCTCTGAAATTGTAATTTTTAGTTTATTACATTTTTCTAACTTAAAATGTCGGACCATATGTCAATAGAGGAACTAATACTATTTTATAGAATTTTAATTGGATTTCTTTTGTGATCATGTTTGTTAGATTTCATCTTATTGTGCCATAAATCTATCGAAATTTTTCCAACTTTCATTTCATATCTATACTTTTAGGTATGATAGTATATACCTCAAATAATTTTAATCTGTCTTTATAAAATATTCATAAAACCTAAAATTACAATTCTAGTATTTAGAAATCAACACATTTTTCGAATCATTTAAGCTAATGACAGTGAGTCTTTGCTCTCTCTCTCTCTCTCTCTCTCTCTCTCTCTCTCTCTCTCTCTCTCTCTCTCTCTCTCTCGGTCTATCTATCCATCTATCTATCTATCTCTTTATATATATCTCTGATGTACTGAAATTAATATCTTACTATATATATACATAATTACTTACTTACTTACTCACTGACACTATCGAACCCGTAGGTTCATGGCCGCACGGACATAAGCTCTCCAAACATCCCTATCCTGAGCTAATGCTTTCCAATCATTCCCTGTATAATCTACTTCCCTCAAATCATAGTTAATGTTGTTCTCCCACCTCATTCTTGGTCTACCAACTGGGCGTTTTCCTTCTGGCTTTCCTACAAGAAGTTTCCATGCACGTCTTTCATTCCCCATACGCGCAACATGTCCTGCCCATCGCAGTCTACGGGACTTAACTAAATTATTATATCTGGCTTCCTATAAAGACCATGTAGTTCATTGTTATGTAGTCTTCTCCATTCACCTGTCTGTTCACCTCTCTTTGGTCCAAAAATTTTCCTAAGAACTTTATTCTCAAATACTCGTAATCTCCTTTCCTCCCTTAAAGTAAGAGTCCATGTTTCGCACCCATATAATATAAATGGTAGAATAATAGTTTTATATATTTTCAGCTTAACGTTTTTTGAAAGGAGTTGGGACATCAAAAGTCTCTGCAATGCATAATAGCATGCATTTCCAGAATTGAGCCTATGTTTAATTTCTTTGTGCATCGCATTCCTATTTGTGATTATTGTTCATAGGTATTTGAATTCAGCCAATTCCTCAAAATTTCCCTCATTTGTCATTAGCTGTCCATTTCCATTATATAATGTATTTCTACGTGTGACCATATATTAGTTTTACTGATATTTTACTTCCAGTCCTAATTTCTTAGTGTTACTCAATAGTGTGTGCGTGTTGGCTTTTAGTATCTCTCGCTATCGGCCAGTAGTACTACATCATCAGCATAAACTAACAGCTTAGTAATACCATTCAGTTGTAAGCCTTCCTCATTCTGTAAAGATTAATGGCATGCTCTAGTACAAAATTAAATAGTAGAGGAGATAGTGCATCTCCTTGCTTCAACCCATTCTGGATTTCAAAAGTGTCTGAAAACTGTTTGCCTACACGCACCCTACTCGTTGAGCCATTTAGACACATTCGTATAAGTCTAACTAACTTTTTAGGAATTCCGAACTCCAGCAGGATACTATATAACTTCTCCCTCTTAATTGAATCATATGCTTTTTTGAAGTCTACATATAGTTGATGTACAGTACCATTATATTCCCATTTCTTTTCTAAAATCTGTCTTATACTAAAAATCTGATCTGTTGTAGACCTGTTTCTTCTACATGCACATTGATGATCTCCTAGAATGTCATCAATATAGGGAGTAAGTCTGCTTACTAATATAAACTATATATATACATATACGCATAAAATACCTTGCACGACATGATACGTCTGAAGACGATTTTTTTTTCAACTGTGGATCATGTACTACATACATGCATAAACATACATACTATTCAGTTTAACACATTGTTTATTCTCCAATGAGTACACACACACAAAGCTTACATATTTTTTGACCAAAAAAATAGAGGGCCTTCGTTGATCAAAATTAGTATTTATTAATTTTATGTTTGGCGGCTCGTGGCGCAAGCGGTTAGACTCTCGCCTCTCACCACTGCGCTGGGATCCCGAAATCGAGTCTGGTCGCTCTATGTGGATTTCGTGGTGGACGAAACGGAGGTTTTTCTCGGGTTTTTTCCAATTTACCCCTGCCACAAATTTCATTCCACCATTTCTCCATACTCGTTTCATCCATTTCGTTTCATTTCTTTCATCCGCCTCTGTGATGGCGCATCAGGGATGGACGACCGGCAACCTTGTAGTTCACAGACCTCTATTAATATAGGGGCTTCATCCCATCTCATTCCACGACCCGACTCTGAGTTGAACACGAGTTGAGGATATTTATATTTTGTAATCTCATATTATTAAATTGGAATGAAACCCGGGCGAAGAGCAATCGATGCAAATATGTTATATCTAAATTGAAACCTATCTAGAAAATATATAATTTTTTTAAACAATTCAAGTCTTTTAATAAGGTTAGGAACTCCTGACAATTAAAAACAAATAAGAACAGCCATGAAAAGGAAATTAAGTAGAAAGTTTCATTTAGGTTGGGTTTGAAGAATGTTTATTCAGAAGTATGAACGCAACAGAAACTATGTCCCGGCACCGCTGTTATAAAAAAAAGTACTGAAACGTGATTAATGTAATCCATTTCAATAATATTTCTGGCCTTAGAACTCACTAGATCAATTATACTGTTAAGAATGTCTCATCAGTTGTACTTAACAGAATCTTGAATCTGACATTCCCTATTTAAAAAAAGTACCGGAATTTTCTTTCTTTGTTTTTCTTTAATCTCACCCTTTGTAACTACTTTCACGTACTCAACGCCGCCAGGTGACAAACGTATCACAAGTCCCAAGGATATTTTTGCTGCATCGATTTAGCTAGGGGTTGAACTCCTTAATCCGGACTTTTTCCAGTGATATAATGATTTACATAACTAACTCACTGGAACGATCGAACCAGTATGTTCATGGCCGCGCGGGCATAAGCTCTTCATACATCCCTATCCTGTGCTAATGTTTTCAAATAATCCCCTGTATAATCTACTTCCCTCAAATCATGGTTAATGTTATTCTACCATCTTACTCTTGGTCTACCAACTGGGTATTTCCCTCTGGATTTCCTACAAGAAGCTTGCATGCATTTCTTTAATCTCCCATTCGTGCCACATGTCCTGCCAATCGAATTCTACGAGACGTAACTGTTCGTATTATATCTGGCTTCCTATAAAGACACTTGTGAAGTCTTCTCCATTCACCTGTCTGTTCATCTTCCTTCGGTCCAAAAAAAATCCTAAGAAATTTATTCTCAAATACTCGTAGGCCTAATCTGTTTTCCTCCCTTGAAGTAAGAATCTATGTTTGGCACGATATAATATATGTGGTAGAATAACAGTTTTATATAAATATATGGTCACACATAGAAATATATTATATAATGGAAATGGACAGCTAATGACAAATGAAGGAAAATTTGAGGAAGTGGCTGAATTCAAATACCTAGGAACAATAATCACAAACAGGAATGAGATGCACAAGGAAATTAAACATAGGCTCATTTCTGGAAATGTGTATTATTGTGCATTACAGAGACTTTTGACTTCCCAACTCCTTTCAAAAATCTTTAAACTGAAAATATATAAAACTATTATTCTACCAGTTATATTATATGGTTGCGAAACATGGGCTCTTACTTTAAGGGAGGAAAGGAGTTTACGAGTATTTGAGAATAAAGTTATTTGGAAAATTTTTGAACCAAAGAGAGATGAACAGACAGGTGAATGGAGAAGACTGCTTAACAGTGAATTACATGGTCTTTATAGGAAGCCAGATATAATGAGAACAGTTAAGTCTCGTAGACTGCGATGGGCAGGGCATGTGGCACGAATGGGGAATGAAATACTTGCATGCAGGCTTCTTGTAGGAAAACCAAAGTTAAAACGCCCAGTTGGTATACCAAGAATGAGGTGGGAGAATAACATTAACTATAATTTGAGCGAAGTATATTATAGAGGGGATGATTGGAAAACATTGGCTCAGAATAGGGATGTATGAAGAGCTTATGTTCGCGCGTTAATGAACCTACGGATTCGATAGTGCCAGTGAGTTAGATAGTTAATAACAGTTTTATATATTTTCAATTAAATGATTTTTTAAAGTAGTTTGAAAAACAATAGCCTGTGTAATGCATACACGCATTAACAGAATTGAGCCTATATTTAATTTATTTGTGCATTTCGTTCCTATTTGAGATTTTATTGTTCTAGAAATTTGAATTCAGCTACTTCTTCAACATTTCCTTAATTTGTCATTAGCTGTCCATTTGTATTATATAATGTATTTTATGTGTGAAAATATATTTAGTTTTATTGATGTTTACTTCCAGTCCCAATTTCTTAGTGTTACTCAATAGAGTGAGCGTGTTGGCCCTTAATATCTCCTCATTATTGTTCAATAGTATTATATCATCAGCATGAACTAACAGCTTGTTAATACCATTGAATTATAAGCTTCCTTCATTCTAATAATCTTCATAATTGAGGGTAGTTAAGTATCATATATTTCTATGAAACAGGAATGATTGACAGCTTCTAATTTTCCATCAACCAAAATAATTCCATTTGACAACACGTCCACGATTATGTTCCGAGATAAAAAATATTATTAAAATTGAGTACTTTAATTAAGTTCTGTAATCATGTTTACAACTATGGTGTAGGGCCTACTGTGACAATAATTGGGGGGAGAGGATTTTAACTGTGGATCACATAGTTTTACGATCATACAACAATGTGGAGGACTTCCCTGGTTGAGTCATCAGTTCAAATCCAGGGCCACTTTCGGGATATCACAGATTTAAGACAAGACACACCATTCACCATTAGATTCCTACTGAAAAGAGGTGAATATGCTATTATGATCAGATAGTGTTCAGGAATTTGGATGGTAACGTTACATGTCATTTATCTTATAGGAGATTCAAAATCCCGAAAAATCCTCACCTAGGAAATTGTTCCTATCGGTGTTAGAACCTGATTCCGTTGCGTCAGAGACAACGATCACTTGAGTGGCCTTCTTATTCTTCATCATCTTCTACCAAATGGCACCATTTCTAGTATTCTTCTTGGGAATCTGTCTTCTTTCATTCTTCTTACGAGACCACACTAGGCCGCGGTGGACTACTGGTTATGCTCCTTGCCTCTGGTCCTGAGGGTCGCGGGTTCAAACCCGGCCAGGGTCGATGGATTTTTTAGGACGGAAAAATCCAAGGAGCAAGTCCTCCGGGAGGGATTTTGAGCCGTGGGTCCCGAGTCTAAAGATTTTCAGGCTCGTAAAAAATCCTTAAGCCTGAATGATAAGGCCTCTTAGCAAAATTTACCGAATTTTCCCGTCCAAGTACTACCATGGTTTCCTAGATGTCAGTATGAGGCGGAACGCTGACCACGGACGACTCAAAATGACATCTATACGAGAACAAGTTTAACTAAATTAGCATGGTTCAAATGCTTCCCTGTAGGGGGAGAACGCCTTAATCTCTGTAAGGGGAAAACATGGGCTTATAAAAATACGAGACCACACTAGGCCTATATTTTTTAATGAAATCCTCAAGTGAAGTTTGAACATTTATCTTTAAAATATATATATATATATATATATATATATATAATATGTGAGGGAGAATAGCGTAACGTAGTTGGATAAGGCAATACACTACAAGTCAGGAAGTCGAAGGTTCGAGTCCCGGTGCTGTCGGATTTTTAAATTGACCTTAACCTACTGGTGGCACCATGACCCTAGGGTCGACTTACCTCTAACGTAAATGAGTACCAGACTTAAGAATCGCCATATTAACAATATGTAGTGTTGGAATATGACTATAAATTATGCGTACAACAGAATTGTCAGCTTACAGTAATATCTTAAAAACTAAATTAAACCGGATTAGCCTTAGATTTAAAAGCTAACCAAATAACTATTTTTTTAGTTTAGGTAACATGTATGATTGTGTGCATGTATGGGAAAAAATCAGCTGACATAAGTATATGGCGAAAATGTGAATAAAAATTATGGCAAATATGAATCATATCCATAAAATTAGTAACTTGTTCTCCATTACAGTATTGATGTAAGTAGCATTTTGCTCTAGAATATCCGAACAATGCTACACAGTATTCTAAAAGACGTTGTAAACATGCTTGTCTTAAATTTAAAAAAAAAGTAAAATGTTAAATTAACATTGCTGCCCTAAGCCCACCCTGCTGGCTCGAGTGGTAATAGCATGCCTTCTTCCTGACAAGCAGGCCCTGGTTAGATACCCGATCAGTTTGAAATGTTTAATTGTCGAATTAATTTAATTGTAATTTTGTTTTTAATCTCGGGGTCAGGAGGCGTGATAGTGTACAATTGCGATCACTTGATTGTGTACCAGATTCCTGCATTGAATTGGAAATCCCTCCGCAGTATATAATGTTGAGAAGGCATGTGATAGGCTATTGTTGATACCGATTCATCTATCGGATGTGGCGGCCTATTTAGTCCTTTTCTACAGGAGTTTGTTTTACGTGCCGGCACCGTGTTTCACCTTCTTCTTTCTCTTCATCATAATCTCTCATACAACACACTTTAAACTATGTAAACACACAAACATACACTCATCATGTACTCCTCTCTGTTCTCTGTATACAATACTGTAATGCATCATCTACTTGTTGTGGTCTGCCGAAGTTGTGCGTATATTGATAATAGACCATATTAACGCCGTCTGTCCGACCGAAGCGGAATCTAAAACACGTGAAGTCAGTGGGTGGCATTAGAACACACATATTGTCGCCCCACTTCTACGGAAACTAGGCTGATAATGAACTGAAGTTAGTCGAATATTACATGGCACAAAAGGCGGAACTGTTGGAGCATAACTTGGCTTTTCCGCCCCACGGCATTGCCCAGTATAGACCTCGAATACCCCACTCTGTACTTTTTCCCTGAGCTCGGAAAGCCCACATATTATTGATTTCAGCGATTTTAACCCTTAACTTCACATGTATATTTTAAGACACATTGATTTCGAACAAAGATTGGAAGCAGCTGAGATGCGATTTTTAAGAAATATAGCACGATACACTCTGCTGGATAAGAAAATAAATGAAGATATACGAAAGGAACTAAATATTTTCAAACTTACAGACCGAATAATTAAATATAGGAACGACTGGAAAGAACATATTGATAGAATGCCAGAAGGAAGATTTCCAAAATTATTACTAAATTATAAACCGCGCGAAAGGAGAAATGTTGGTCGCCCACACAGAAGATGGTCTGAACAATTTTAACAATTCTAGCTTTCATGAAACCGGAACGAGTCAACAGACTTAATCCCTGGATGATGATGATGATTTTATTTATCTATTTTTATAAAACAATGAAAAACAAATGATTATAAATTACTAAAGCTTGTGTCAAATTACATTGCAATTTATAATAATTTTGCCTACAGAAGTTGCATTTTTCAAGGTACTGTGGTTCCCTAGATATTTTTCTTTACTTTAAAAACAGGTCATTGCATTATGATAATCCATGTTTTACAGAAAATGAGTATTTAAATATAGAAAGTTTCATGACTAGAGGTAGGGATTCTATGTAATTGCATATTTTGTTCTTGCTATTTGGATTCTGGAAAAAGCTTTATGTTTACAGATCACTATACTAGGTCATAATAAATTAATTTGATTTCACTTATTTTTACACGCTTTTAGTCATATTACATATATTCCTAGTGATATTACATAAAATTGTATATATTAGAATTTTCGTATTGAATTTTATTTAATTATTACTTGTTTATTAAAAAAACAGTTCCATGTATAATAACGTATATAATAAGTAGACAAAACTAAAATTAATTAAAATTATAATTATGGCAATACTAATACCTGGATGAGTGGATGATCGTGTGCGGATGTAGTTCACTACTAAATTAATTAAATGATAATATTAATAGTATAATAATGTAAACATTTTAAGCATAAAGTTATATTGCGATATGTTTCAACTAATTAAAAACAGGAAGTGTAGTAACGCCGTTAATAATAGTACAGAGAGACATGAATGTAAATTGCTCTGTTGAAGTTTAAATCTCAATATGTGGTCTGTTTTCAATATCCACAATAAGTGGATTATGATGCCCGACCGATGATATGTTTCTGAATGAATGATTTGAAAGAAAATGCATCTCTAAAATGGATTTTACCAAAGATTCGAATTAGTTGCATACAACATTCCCAATTAATTCCTTACTTTAATACTAGTACTACACATTTTATGTCAATCTTTACATATTTCACCCCAATTATGTCTTAATTGCTTTAAAAATTAATATAAAATTATAGAATATTCACCTGAAAGGTCCGTCTCCTCAACTTAATTATCATTTAACTCTAGCGCTTTCGGGACTTGTCCCATCATCGGCAGGATTCAAAACTGGTGTTTCACTGAAGATCTGGTAGAGGGGGTTGCATGTATTGGGTTCGTTTTCGTTTATCAGGCTGTCGTTGTGAGCTGCTTTCATGATTTCCATCTCTTCGAGTACGTACTCGAAGAGATGGAAATCATGAAAGCAGCTCACAACGACAGCCTGATAAACGAAAACGAACCCAATACATGCAACCCCCTCTACCAGATCTTCAGTGAAACACCAGTTTTGAATCCTGCCGATGATGGGACAAGTCCCGAAAGCGCTAGAGTTAAATGATAATTAAGTTGAGGAGACGGACCTTTCAGGTGAATATTCTATAATTTTATATTAATTTTGAATAAACCTCAACGGAACACATCATGACTCTTATAAAAGTTGACTAATTGCTTTAGACTAACCAACTGCATATTGAAACTAGCAGCAACATTTTCCTAAGCTAATTTTTGTGATATTGTTGTTACTCTCGAATTTGCGACTCAAATCTAAAAGCATGTGTACTTTTGAAATGTCTCAAGTAGATTTTAATTGCATTTATACAGTTGAAAGAAACAGTTCATTCAACATCAGTTACACCTAGTATTAATATGACACGACTTGCGTCCTCGTTGGCTTCAAAGTTATAATCATGGTTTACACTTGATGAATCTTTCACAACTGATGGTAGTAGTGATTTTTCAAGCAACCAACAAACATGTCTCATGTTCCATGAAATTGCAGCTTGCACTACATGTACGAATTGCTCATAATATATATAAATAATCGTTTAAAAAACTAAAATAACACGCTTTATTAGAAAACCGAAATAAAAAATGAAAAATAATTTTAATATCCAGCACGCTTGGGATAAAATTAAAATGGCCTACAAAAAAAAATATCTCCAGTACTCCAGTACATCTAGAATAAAACTAGAGTTATCTGCAAATATTCACCATTAAAAGCGTGGGGTGCTTTATATAAATTAATATATTTGATAATAAACAGATATTGGTAAAAGTAAAAGTTTCTAAGAAGAAAACGTAAAAACCATAATAAGCACCCCACTTTTTGATGGTAAAATTATTTTTTGTAGATAATTCTAGTTTTATTCTAGATGTGTTGAAGATGATTTCTTTGTTGACCACTTTAATTTTATCCCAAGCGTGTTGGAAATTAAAATTATGTTTCATTTTTAGGTCGGTTTTCTAATAAAGCGTGTTGTTTTAGTTTTTATAAACTATTATTTATTTTTTTTAATTTTTCGTTTAATTGATTGTCATAAACCGGAATCCCATGGAAATTTAATTGCTTACGATATTTTTAGTGTCTAGGCATGAATATAATTATACTTTTTTAAAATTATTATTATCTAACATTATTATAATAATTTTGAATATTTTAATATAGATAAATAGTTACGGGTAATCGTATCCTTCTCATATTTTTTAGATAAATTACAGTGTGGTAAGTTTACAAAACTATCATTAATATTTTACAGAATAAGATAAAAATGTAAGTATCTTTAAATTTGATACTATTGTAGTATGATTTAAAAGTAATACTGTTTTAAAAAAATCTTCCGGGCCGGATTTGAACCAGCTACCTATGGATTACCGAAATTATATAGCCTACCACTACAGTCACCGCTCTACCAACTGAGCTACCAGGGGATATAATATTAATTTCTTACAATGATGGACTAAAAAGTAGATAAGTCCGCAACCTATTATACCGGTCTGTAATTGTTTGATGTCCTGATGATCCTAGCCAGGATCTTAGAAACAATGTATGAAATTATTGTATTGTCATTGGTCCTTTACAAGTATACAAAGTTTCAAGTCGATCCAATGTTTTTAAGTGGGTGAAAATCGTGTTGAAAAATTCCGTTGCACTGATAGGTAGATACGGGTCAAGCTAATATAAAGCGTGTAAAAAACCAGGTCTACAGAAGGAACAAATACTTTTCAAACAGGTGAAAAATTCAAATAACTATTTTATAAAGATTTGTGCAGTGCGATCATCATCATCATCATCATCATCTGCATTCGTGGATTAGGTCTGTTGACCCGTTCCGACTTCAACCCATCTCTTTCAAGGTCTGCCCACATCTCGGGTGCCTTTAGGTTTGAATTTTGTTACTTGTTTTGGATATCTATCTTCATTCATTCTGTATGTGTGTTGCTTCCATTTTTGACTAAATGTATCTATTTTATCAGTTATTGCAAATATTTCAAGTCTCTGTCTTATTTCTGTGTTCTTGATTCTGTCTTCCTTAGTGCACCCTTTAACAGATCTCAAAAATTTCATTTCTGCCGCCGTTATCCTACTTAGATCTTGTTTTTTATGTATCCAGGCTTCTGATCCATAGAGCAGTACCGGTATTGCCAAGTAATTATAAAATTTCAATTGGGTCTCTCTTGTTGTTTTATTATTTAGTGATCGTTTTATCGTTCCACATATTCCCTGGAATTTTGCTATTTTATTAGTTATATCATTATCATAATTAAATGAAATGTCACATCCTAGATAATTGAGATGGTTCACCTGTTCTATGATTTTGTTTCCTATTACTATTTTCGATCTGATTTGATTTTTCCTTTGGAATGCCATTACCTTAGTCTTTTCTATGGATATTTTGAGATTATATTGTTCACATTTATTATGTAATTTAAAAATATTCCTTTGAAGCTCGTCTTCCGTATTTGCTATTATTACCTGGTCATCAGCGTATAATAATGTTTTCAAGTAGTGTGTTTTATCTAATTTTATTCCTATATTTGTTTCTTCGTTCCATTTTTTTATTATATTATTGATGTATAGGTTAAACAAAACTGGAGAGATACTGCATCCTTGTTTAACTCCTTGATTAGTATGAATTTTATTTTTACGTTCTTCATTTCTAGTTTTTATAACAAAATTTGTTTTCCAGTACAAACTCTTTATAGCTGATATTAAGTGCGATTATTGCAGCCAATATTCCATGGTATAAACTTGAAGTGCCAGAATTCACATTTTTCTTGGAAAAATATTACTAGTAACGTAAAGACTGCTTACAACCTTTGACATATCTACACTTCCAAACATTACTATAAATAATATAATTATTCCTTATTCTTCTTCAGTAATAGATCTTGGACTACATATAGACGCAAATTTAACCTGGCAAACACAAGTGAAACACATATGTAAAAAGACTTTCTCCATCTTACATTATCTTAGACGTTTAAAGAATTTTCTCCCAGTTTCGTTAAAACAAATCCTAGTGCAGAATCTTGTGTTACCACACTTCGATTATTGTGACATTATATATAATGATCTAAACTATGCCTTGTCGCAGAGACTGCAGCGTGTTCATAATGCTTGCATTCGATTCATTTTCAATATCCGCCGTTATGACCATATTTCCGAACACTTTAATAACCTCTGTTGGCTCCGTCTTACTGACAGACGTAAATTGCACTCTCTTTCGCTACTTTTCAAGCTTCTGAACTCCTACATTCCTACTTACCTGGCGTCCAGATTTGAGAAGTTATCCTCCTACCACAATATTGACACTAGGTCACAAGATAGCAGTCTGCTAACAATTCCTCTTCATAGCACTTCCTCCTATTCTACTTCCTTCACAGTAGCCTCCGCCCGCTCCTGGAATCTCCTTCCTCAAGATATCAGGGGTTGCCGCACACTTGGCACCTTTAAGTCACGCTTATACAGTTACCTGTTGTCTAATAATTAATTTTTCTCTATTTATTTAATTTTATACTATGTCATTAATCTTTTCCTCGTTTTTTATATATCTTGTACATATTATATATTTAATTCGTTAAATTTAGAGTAAATCAAAATACATTATAAATATTAATTGTATTGTATTCATAACTTGTAATCGTTTATATATATATATATTGTAATTTAGATTTAAGACTTTTCTTTTGTATTTTTTTTAAACCTGGTTGAGTGGTAGACAAGGCCTTAAGGCCTTAACTCTGCCAGGTAAAATAAAGCTATTATTATTATTATTATTATTATACCTCGCCAAATAACACTATACAATAATTATCTTCAACGCTACTATGATAAGACATACAACATAAGAGAGTATATAGGAAAATAGGAAATGCTTTCATATGGGTAGCTGTTGATGAAACGACAGATTCTAAGAGTCTATTTTATTGCAAATATTGTAGTGGAGATGCTAGATCGTAACATAGTTTCAAAGCCACGTTTGATCTACTGTATAGATCTGGACAGTACAAGTTACACAACTACTGCGAGATTTGTGAACGATGGATTCTGTGGCCGGTTGAAATGACAGAGGAGAAGATATTATGCAGTTGTGTATTCCGGTGCTACACCATTATGTTTTAAAGATGCAACTGTTCTGAAAGTGTTTTTATCCCAATATGCTCCTTTTTACGTGCTTGGCTCATGGACTGCAAACTGTTGCCGAAGAAATTAGAGCTAAGCTCACACATGTGAACATATTAATTTTACTAACAGCAGTTTTCTAAAACCCACAACGAATGTTATCTTATAAACAACAATTACCAGAGATAACATGGAACGAATATTAACAAGGTGGGAAACATGGATAAAAGCAGTAGTGAGATTCTAGATGTTCTAAAGAGTGTTTGTAAATTAATTTGATCATGAAAGTGCTATTTCTGTTTGTAAATCCCAGACTACCTTCAATGGCTCGAAAATGATCTTCTCCATTACATATATCAGGATTATCTTCAGCTTCAGCTGGCTTCCAGAAAGCATCAAATGTCTAGAATCGTCAGAACTTCTCCTGCAAGATTAAATTACTGTCATAGAGGGTATTATTGATAAACTAAGTGTTGTGCATGGAGAAAGTGGTACAAGTGCATTGAGTAAATTTCAAAGAGTATTGAAGAAATACTCTGCATATTCAAAATTTCACAGTGAGTGTCAAATTATAAATGTGGATGTTGTTGATTCATCCAAGGACATTTGTCCAGGAATAATTCCTCTCCTAAAATTTCCTCTAGCTACAGTATGATGTGGATTGAACTTCTTCCGCCTGTTAGGATATTCTGAGCGACAAACGACTTTCAATGACTCCAGAGAACATAGAAAAGTAAACAATTGTTTACTGTGCTACAAAATTGAATGGAGGCCTGTAAACGTATTTTGAGTGTTGAAAATTACAAACTGATAGGTTTGTATGACATAAGTGATATTACATTTTTTTCCCCCAATATTACATATCTGACTACATAGTCAACTTTTTTATTGCTAGGTATTTTGTTAAGTGATACTAGGTAAAAATCTCAGTTCTAACCATCACTTATAATTTTTTATCATAAGTAATGCCACGAGTGATTCTCAAATTATCGATAAATTTACGACTCACGAAGTGATGAGTGAATTTATCTAGGGAATTTGGAAATCAAGAGTGGCATTTGTTAGGACTATTTAACGAATAAAATTAAGCTGTTTACCCACAAATCATCATTTAAATAAAGTTATTTAAATATTTATATATTTAATGTAAACGGCAATGTTTAAAAACAAATGAGAAACGTTGTGTTTCATTTGTTCATCACTGCAACTAGATCATATTTATTGCCAAATAGAATCACAATATTGTAAGAATGCACTCTAGTGGAGAAAACATGAAACGCATCATTACATGCTATTAATTAATTTCTGATGTCCTATAATGTAAATATGTCAATTATATTTTTCTGCAACGTCAATTCCTGGGAAATAATACGTTTAAGAAAGTGCAAACAGTGATTTTTTTTTGTGGAATAATCAATTGCTATGAATGTTTGTCTGTTATATCTCGCAAGCAGAATCTGGTTACGTTCGTGCAATACCAGTATACATATAATCCGGGAACCACTTGATAAATGAAAGCGATAAAATGAAAGTGATAAAATCGAGGTGAAAACCGACTGTGATTGGTTGTAAATTCATTGAAATATGATTAGTCCTTGACTGCCATTATGGCATGAGTTAAATAGTCAAATTAAATTTTATTTCAAAATAGAGAAGTCAACAAGTTAATATTATTTTGTTTAAATATATATATATATATATATATATATATATATATATTTTGATTACTAACTAATTTACTGATATTGTCTAACCGTAGGTTCATGGCCACGTGGGCATAACGTCCTCATACAAACGTCCTTACACCCTTATCCTAAGCTAATGTTTTCCAATCATTCCCTGTAAAATCTACTTCTCTCAAATCATGGTTAATGTTATTCTCCCACCTTATTCTTGGTCTATCAACTGGGCATTTTTCCCTCTGGTTTTTCATATCTCTCTATATATATATATATATATATATATATATATATATTAATGTGGCAATATTGTAAACATTTAGGTTTGGTAATTTCGCATTTGTCATGAAATAATTTATTCACTATGTAGCATTTACTATAGCGCTCTCCGTGACATGATTTCTTGATGGCACACGGAGTTGGACCTCATGTCATCACATCTTGATGAATTGTTAACTGACGATATGTCGTCAACATCTGTTACATTCTATGTCACAGGTTGATGTTGCACTAATACAACTTCTATGGATAACTGATTAATATCTTGTAGTTTGTCTTCTGTCGCTGAATTTAACGTAAGAAATCTAGGACATATTTAATTAAGAAATTTATCTTGAAGGAGCGCATGCATTTGCACAAGATCGTTAGATTTTTCGGCACTAAAAATTTAATCATATAATACAAAATGTTCTCTTTTTATTTACTTTCATTAGTTTAACCTCTCCTTTTGTAGGTACTTTAGGCGAACTATGGCACAAGGATCTTATATGTACGTAACCTATCGGAAGAGGATTTTAAACTCGGGATCAGTTACTAATTTTTTTAAATATATTAAGAAATGGTGGACATCCCCAGTGCAATGCCAGGACCATCTCCGAGATTACATGAGGGTTATAAGACACACCATTCAATCACTCATACATTTAACTTATAGGTAAAACGCCCCCCCCCAAAAAAAACACCCAGGGAACTTATCCCGATCGGGGATCAAACCCACGTCCGCTGAGTTTGTGGTAAATACGTTACCCTACACCATATGGGTGGACAAGTATTAGTAAATAATGATAATAATAATAATAATAAATAATAAAAATAATAATAATGATAATAATAATAATGATGACGATGATAATAATTGGTGGGTCCGTGGCTTAAGTTTTTAGATACATGTTCTCGTACCGAGTACGCTCCATGTGGAGTTCGTGGTGGGCGAATTACATACAGGGCATTTTCTTTTAAGTGACCAAAAATTAAAATTCAATGCTTCTCCATATTCACATGTAATCCATTTTCTACCGTTTCATCTGCCACTGAGAAAATAGGACAGGCCTGGTCAGCTGAAATAACGCGAACTTTCAACTATAGGGTCTTCATCTCATTTCATTTTTAAATCTAGTACTACGCCTAACACGAGAATATAAGACTTTTTAATAATAATAATAATAATAATAATAATAATAAATAATAATAATAAATAATAATAATAAATAATAATAAATAATAATAATAAAACCTAATCTCAATTATACGGAATCCACTAATAATGTTATATTACATTATATATTACAGTTTAGTGTTCCATGCATTTAGTTGATACCAGAGAATATGTAAGTAAACGTTTCCTTTTTAAATACATATAAATAATATATAAATCGTTTGACTTTGTTTTTACTGATTAATAGCCTGAAAGTTTAATAAAAATACATCACATTTTTAATACACAATTCTAATCGACATTAAATATTACGATATGTGTAATTATACAGAGAGTAAATTCGCAGATTTTAATTATGAATTTTGAGAATAAAACGAGGTATGTTATCATTAGGCTGTGAATGTAAATTTGTGTGAAATAATGTATTTGTGTATTATTTTTTAATAATTATGAGTAGAAAATGGGAGAAAGATTATAAAATTATAAACCAAGAGGTACATATAAATTACTTTCTTAGGGTTTAAACCAATTTCATGAAGCATACTAATTCTAACATTGTGGCAAGTATAAAAAGTCCATATTGCAGGAACTGCGAAAAATCAGAAAATTTATCACCAAATAGATGGTCCAATTTTGCTGGTATACGGAATATATATTTTTCTTGTGTTAATTAAATCGTATGTATCCAATTTCGTCAAGAGAAAATAAAAATAGTGGTCGTTACGGCTATTTTTATATTACACTTTTCAGGGAAATCCGTACTCCTAATGATTAGATTTCGCGGATGTTTTGAGAATATTTTTATAGGGGTATTCCAATGAAATAGACCAAATTTTGTTGTCTTAAATACAGAATTACGGCAGCTAGAGTTATTTTTAGGAGAACCCCACTCTTAATGGACCACGTTTTCGATTGACTAACTCGACTTCAAACATTTTCATTGATTAGTATGTGCCAAGTTTGGTTCCCATAATAAAAATTGCGGCCACTAGGGCGTAAACAGACATACACACACTATATATATTTAATACAAGCGTTACTGCTATAAAGTAAAAATTCTCTTAAAAATGTCACTTTAAAAAATGCCTACTTGTTATAGTAGCCACTAAATGGCAGTTGGAACGATATCCCGCTGCCTCTCGTGTAAATTGAGAATAATATATATACTACTACTACCACTACTATAAGCCCATGTTTTCCCTTTACAGAGATTTAGGCGCTCTCCCCCTATAGGGAGGAATTTGAACCATACTCGTTTAGTTGCACTTGTTTTCGTATAGATATCATTTTGAGTGGTCCGTGGTCAGCGTCCCGCCTCATACTCGCATCTAGGAAACCTAGGTAGTACTTGGACGGGAAAATTCGGTAAATTTTGCTTAGAGGCCTTTTTATTCTGGCTTAAGGATTTTTTACGAGCCTGAAAATCTTCAGATTCGGGCCCACGGCTTAAAGTCCCTCCCGGAGGACTTACTCCTTGGATTCTTCCGTCCTAAAAAATCCATCGACTCCGCCGGGTTTGAACCCGCGACCCTCAGGACCAGAGGCAAGGAGCATAACCACTAGTCCACCGCGGCCGAGAGAATAATATATATAAAAGAAAAATAAATATTTGTGTTAGAGTTCCTGAGTAGCTCAGTTGGTTAGAGCACTAACGTATAAAGCTAGAGATCTCGGGTTCAAATCCCTACTCAAGCATTTATTTTTTTCTCATGCCATATATATATATATATAGACATATAGTCATATGTAGTCAATCAAATGACATGTATATATATATATATATATATATATATATACATGTCATTTGATTGACTACATATGACTATATGTCAGTAATCATTTTCATTGACTACTGAATGGGAAGAATGAAAGTTTGTAATTTTTTAAATTAATTTCTTGAGAACAAACTCAGTAGCTGCATTCCTTTCGAATTCGTTAAAATTAAATATATTTTGGAGGGAAATTTGCTAGGTTTAATAATTTGTTTAACCCTACTAGATTGGGTACAACATTTTTATGTTTCGGGTGTTTTAAGTCCTAGGGATCACACCTACAGAAACCAATGCAACGTAATCATGTAAGGGAATAGTCAAAGTGACTTTTTTATTTATTTTTTAACAAATACAATTCGAGATAGGTATACTTCAAGATTTTTGAATGTAGCAAAATAAGCACGTTAATTTTTTGTACATTTCGTGAGATTAAAACATCTCTCATCTTACTCCCTTCTTTTTGATCTTTCAGTACTTCGCTTATGACACTATAAAGGTTTTATGTTGAATGAGAATCCAACCTTAAAAATTGCATATACAGTGTCAAGAGATTGGATTTTTCTTTGTTTCAAGATGGAATGAATGGTCGATGAATTAAAATTGTACATCTGCAAATGTCTTGCAAAGACTGTTTTCAAATTGTTAAATCGGCTTGGAATTTTGAGACTCGTATACCAGTATATTAAGGGATTTAACCAACTTAAAATTATTTATAAAAGAGCCAGAACTACCCACGTCGCTGGGAATTAATAAAAATAAATTCGGAAAGAGAGAGAAATTATGTTATGGATCAACAACTCCAAACGTCAAAAATGAGGGTCTCCAAGATACCACGTCATAACCTTGGACTACATTCTTACCGTCGAAGTACAGGATGTCTATTTAACGATCGACTAAAAAATATTAGTTTACGAGTATACTGGATAGATTATTTCATGGTATATGCGTCACCCCCAATCATAAATGTTAGCACTGTTACCACATTTTTCTCCCGTTTATCTTTATAGTATAATATTTAAACTTAATTATACTAACAAGCAGATATATACACCAGCTACAGAACCCTGAAACATCGGACAAAATTATTCTTAATACAGTCTATATTAATGATTTACATAAAATTAACTTAGAAATACATTCTGGTTCATTTAACGCCAATTTTAACTAAGTTTTATATTCACATGCTCCCAATAAGAGGAAATCCAGAATCCCTAAGTCAGTACCTTATCAGACACCTACATATATTTACTTAAAATACTTGTTATAAATTTTAGTTGATTCTGTCGTATTGCTTAACTAATTTTCCAGGAGTATATTATGATTTAAGTAGTATAATTCACCTACAGAATGGAGAAAGAAGTCAAAAGGAGAATTACCAATACTTAGAAAGCTTTCTGGTCTCTCAAATTCATATTATGCAACGAATCCTTAGACTAGAAGCACTCAACACTTGTATATTTCCAGTATCGTTATACGGGTCCCAAACTTTGGCCCTTACGGGCGGACAGTAAAACCATTGCAATATGCCAATGAAAAATGGAGGGGAAAATACTTGGCACAACACCGACAGACAAAATCTCAAATTACAGACTACAAAATCTCACTTCATCAGAAAATGTCGAGCAACGTGCTACAGTGACAAAATAGAAATGAGCTGGCCACTAGCGAGGCAGTAACACGGCTGATGGACACAAGAAACCATCGTGTGGGACCCCTACACAGGAAGAAGATCAGAAAGCAGAAACAGACTCAGATGGACAGACGATTTTAAGCAAGAACTAGGAGTCCAATGGTCCACCACCTCCCGCAGTGGAAGTACGTGGAAGGAGGTATTGCGCAACATAAAAAAGTGCGAATACCCAGTGGCTAAACATAAGTGCAACCAATGTGTTAAACATAATTCATAAATTGCGAGAAAGAAGACAAAAGTACACCATTAAAAAGTTAAAAACATTGAGTCCAATCACAAAGTGCACATAATTGCTAACCTCAAATGTACTTGAAATCACAAGAGTAAACTTAGAACAGTGCTATCCGTTCATGTGGAGTTGTTCCCCACATGAACTATTTGTAGAAATTTGAGCTCATCCCTCTTGTTGGAGGCCCTAGCCTTTTATGGGACACAATGGATCATTCATTCATTCATGTTGTGATTTACGTAATGAAAATGTTTTTGTAAGTATAAATTAATTTTGAGGTGACATTCGTAGTTACATCTTCTTTAGTTATGGGTAAAACCAAACTTATTTATATTTAATAAACATTTTATTTTCAAATAAGTTCATTAACCGCGTCTTTACACATGTTTTCTATTAAAACTTGGTAATATTGATATGGTTATGAAGTTATCCAGACTGTTTTACTCGTGCCCCAAATGGGAGTAAATGACCAATTACGTTTCAATGAGTTTTGTTTTACAGCCAATCACACTCGTGTTTCACCTTGATAATTATCGAATTTTGATTATCAAAATAAAGGAAGCTCCTCCTTTTAATATTCTGAACAGGTCAGAGCATTATTTTTCAGTCGCTGACTCTCTAACAAATACGTTGAATATAGCAAATAATGAACAGATTCCATCGACCTACACATTTGATAATTGTGATTTTAAATACTGATTTGCTGAGTTGCTTCCGAAAAAAATAATTAATAACCTATAATGTTGGTTATAATGTAGAGTTTGATGTGTTTCTTATTTTCTCCACAAGGGTGCATTCTTACAATATTGCGATCCTATTTTGGCAATAAATAGTATGATCAGGTTGCGGTGATGAACAAATGAAACATAACCATACCATTCTCATTTGTTTTCAAACATCGCAGTATACATTAAATATATAAATATTTTAAAACAACTATATTTAAATAATGATTTGTAAGTAAACAGCTTAATTTTATTCGTTCCATAGTCCTAATAATATCACTATTGATTTCCAAATCATCTAGATAAAATGGAAATCACTCGTGGCATTACTTATGATTATTTCTGTTATTGGTCTTGCGTATTGAATCAACCAGACGCGTTTTAGAACTGATTGAGAAATTCTTTGAGAAATGCACAAATTAAATATATTGGTAAGTGGCTTGCTATAGTTCCAACAATAAGTTTAAGACTATTATTTATTTCATCTATACCTGAAGTTATATTCTTCTTACAAGCTTTATATTAGCTTGACCTGTATCTATCTATGTAATTGAATTTTTCAACACGATTTTCACCCACTTAAAAACATTAGATCGACTTGAAACTTTATATACTTGTAAAAGACCAATGACAGTGCAATAATTTCAGAATATTTTTCTAAGATCCTGGCCAGAATCATCAGGACAACAAAAAAATAAAGACCGGTGTAATAGGTTGCGGAAGTATCGACTTTTTAGTCCATCGTTGTAAGAAATTAATATTATGTCCTCTGGTAGCTCACTTGGTAGAGCGGTGGACTGTAGTGATATATAATTTCAGTAATCCATAGGTCGCTGGTTAAAATCCGGCCCGGAGGATCTTTTTAAAAGAGTATTACTTTTAGTTCATACTACATACAATAGTATCGAATTTAAAGATATATACATTGATATCTTATTCTGTAAAATATTAATGACAATGTTGTAAACTTACCACATTGTAATTTATCCAAAAAAATATGAGAAGGATACGATTAACTGTAACTATTTATCTATATTAAAATATTCAAAAATATTATAATAATGTTGGATAATAATAATTTTAAAAAATAATCATATTCGTGCGTAGACACTAAAAATATCGTAAGAAATTGAACTTTCATGGGATTCCGGTTTATGACAATCAATTAAACTAAAAAATAAAAAAATATATATAAAAGTTAAAAAAACTAAAACAACAAGCTTTATTAGAAAATCGAACTTAAAAATGAAAAATGATTTTAATTTTCAACACGCTTGGGATAAAATTAAAATGGTCAACAAAAAGAATCTCCAACACATCTAGAATAAAACTAGAGTTATCTACAAAACAAATAATTTTACCATCAAAAGCGTGGGGTGCTTTATATGGTTTTTACTTTTTCTTCTTAGAGACTTTACTTTTACCAATATCTGCTTATTATAAAATATATTAATTCATATAGAGCACCCCACGCTTTGATGGTAAAATTATTTTTTTGTAGATACGCCAACACGCACACACTATTGAGTAACACTAAGAAATTAGGACTGGAAATAAATATCAGTAAAACTAAATATATGGCCACACGTAGAAATTCAGTATATAATGGAAATGGACAGCTAATGACAAATGAGGGAAATTTTGAGGAAGTGGCTGAATTCAAATACCTAGGAACAATAATCAAAAATAGGAATGAGATGCAAAAAGAATTAAACATAGGCTCAATTCTGGAAATGAATGCTATTATGCATTGCAGAGACTTTTGATGTCCCAACTCCTTTCAAAAAACGTTAAGCTGAAAATATATAAAACTATTATTCTACCAGTTATATTATATGGATGCGAAACCTGGACTCTTACTTTAAGGGAGGAAAGGATATTACGAGTATTTGAGATAAAGTTCTTAGGAAAATTTTTGGACCAAAGAGAGATGAACAGACAGGTGAATGGAGAAGACTACATAACAATGAACTACATGGTCTTTATATGAAACCAGATATAATGGGAACAGTTAAGTCTCGTAGACTGCGATGGGCAGGACATGTTGCGCGTATGGGGAATGAAAGACGTGCATGGAAGCTTCTTGTAAGAAAGCTGAGGGAAAACATCCAATTGGTAGACCAAGAATGAGGTGGGAGAACAACAATAACTATGATTTGAGGGAAGTAGATTATACAGGGAATGATTGGAAAGCATTAGCTCAGGATAGGGATGTATGGAGAGCTTATGTCCGTGCGGCCATGAACCTTCGGGTTCGATAGTGCCAGTGAGTTAGTTAACTCTAGTTTTATTCTAGATGTATTGGAGATGATTTCTTTGTTGACCAATTTAATTTAATTCCAAGCGCGTTGGAAATTAAAATTATTTTTCATTTTTTAGTTCGGTTTTCTAATAAAGCGTGTTGTTTTAGTTTTTTTAAACTACTGTTTATTAATTTTATTTAATGCTGGTAATCCCATTTTCACTTAGATGGAATAAAAACACTTTTCAATATTTTCTATATTGTAGTGGCAAGAAATAAATATTTTCATATTTATTTTAATTATGATTATTTTTATATTTGTACAAAAAATAAAGACATATCATGAGGCCTTCTTGTTTTCATTTTATCTTCATTTGTATTCCGCAGGTATTATTTCTACCGAGTAAAAAGGAGCCAGTTTATAAACAAAATTAGTAAAAAACTCCCTGAATTTCACAATTGTACCCTGCAGATACAACAAAGTTTTGTGAGATTACAACGTATGATGTTACAAACTATATTTGTCCACTACTTTATTTAATAACTATTCGTATGTTGTATAAGCAGTAAAAATATAATGAACTTAAATTATGCATTTACTGTGTCTGCTTGTAGTCGCTGCTAGAAGAGCTTGTGGAGAAATTTTAAATTGAAGTTAAACACTAAGCCATTGTTTTTCAATTTATTGTAACTATATTTAAAGAACTGGTACTAGAGTATATATTATATACTAGTATAATTTTAAAAAGTAATTGAGTCTCCAGGGAAATTGAATTTAGAATTTATATCTAGTGCTTATTTATGGAAGTGAAGTTTGAGTGTTAAATGAGAATATTATTTGCAGACTTCATATTTTTTTTTATGGAAGATATTAAGGAAACTGCAGGGAACAGTTAAAATAGATAACAATTGGGGAAAACCATACGATCACGAATTATTGGAGATATTTCAACATATGATCATAATGCGCTAATTAAAAACAAAATCGATGTTGGTCGGTCTTATGGATAGAATGAATGTAGGTAGAAAGGAGAAACATAATTATTGTTTAGACCTACTTATCCACAAGGATCTAGACCTAGAGGGAGACCTAAGAATAATTGGTTGGTTTGGATAGATCAGGATCTGGTGACGAGAAGCATATGAAATTAGGAGCAAACATAATTGTATAGTCAATACTAATAAAATTCATATTAAATTCCGTTGAGGTGAATAGTCATAAGATAAAAATTAAAAATTAAAATTTACATGTTGGCAGGTGCCGTAGTCCTTAACTTTGCTAAAATAATGTATTTATAATATTATTAATTGAAGGCCTTTCGGAAGTTAACTTCCATCATCAACAGGTTGAGTATGCGCTACTAGTTGTTGTATTTAAGACGCTGTAGACGTTGATGGTCTTGATGCGTCGCCAGTTAAAAACGAGTCTGTTCCTACTGCGACGCATCAAGACCATCAACGTCTCCCAGTGTCTTAAATATAAAAACTAGTAGCGCATATTCATCCTCCTGATGATGGAAGTTAACTTCCGAAAGCCTCCAATTATTAATATTTTAATATTTTTAATTCATTATTTTAACAAAGTTGAGGACGACGGCACCTGCCAACAGGTACATTTAAATTTTCAATTATTATCTTATTATTGTATAGGAATATTTTGAGGTGTATTGAAGACGAGGTCCCGCGCCGTAGCCGAGCGGTTAAGGTAGGAAGCCTTGGCGCAGAGCTACGGGACTTGCGCTGGTTCGAGTCTCCATGGGAGAAGAAATTTTCTCATGGTATTTCGGCCAGTATGGGACCGGTGCCCACCCAGCATCGTGAGGCAATTGGGTAGCTACAATAAGTAGCGGCTCCAGGTTGAGGAACCAGCTATAAACGGCTAGGGGACTCGACATGCTAACCACATGTCACCCCTATACTGGCTGTTGATCATCTACCTCTTTGATTGACACATGTGGATGTGAAGGCCAGTAGCCGGCTGGTAAAAGGGCAACCGCTGAAAAGTGGAAAGACCCTCAATCGGAATGAGTTGAAGACGTGAAGGCCTTTTATGGCTGTAGGTTTACGTAATAAGATAAATAATATCTGTATTAAAATTTAGTATTTAGATTTAACAGAAAAAATTTTAATGGAGTTCTAAACCTATCATTGGTACAGATCAACTCTTGTTTGACAATAGCGAGATCAGTTCTGTGCTATGATAGCGAAGCGTAAACTCTTCGAAATAAAGATGAAAGCAGATTAACATCTATGAAATGGAGTTCATGCTCCGAACATGGGATGTAAATGGGCGAATATAAAATGTAGATATGTTACAAGAACACAAAATATTAACAATTCTCGTCCACATTTCTAAGCATCAGCTGAACTTGAAAAACCATATCATGAGAATAAACACGTCCAGGTTATCTCAGGTACATTTAAAAATCGCCCAAATCGAAAACATTGATCTGATCACCCAATGTCATAAAAATCCATTTATCCGGCCGTAGGAGTTCTTCTAGGACTAACTGACAGGGTTGGTGATGATTTTTATGTAAATAAATTTGAAGATGGAAGCAATAAGCTGAAATTAATGAGATTATTTGTTCATATTTGTTAAATTGTAATAATCGAGGTTGTGAATTGTCTTCTGGATATAAAACAAGAAGGGATATAGACAATAAATTATCAAAATTTTCAATAATATGTGGCACCATTCATAGGACACTAAATTATCAAACAAGGAAGAATATCAGATTGAAGTTCTACAAAACAATGGCGGTACCAGTACTTTTATACGATAGTGAGTCCTGGGTAACAAATAAGAGGAGTTCGAATAGAATACAAAGTGCAGAAATTACCTTTCTAAGAAGGACCAAAGGATGCACAAAATTGGACCACATAAGAAATGAAGAAATAAGAAGTGAATTAGAAATATGTTGAATAAACAATAAAATTGAACAACGCCGCGTCGGCCGGGAAGAGCATGTTCAAAGAATGGAAGAAACAAGATTGTCTTAGATAGCATATAATTATAAACCAAAAGGATCAAGGGATATAAGAAGATCTGGGAAGAGATGGAAGGACTCGTTGTGAATTCGGAACAGGCGATTCGCCTAAACGTTGAAGTGAAGAAGAAGAAGAAGAAGAAGAAGAAGCTGTTCATATTATTATTGAACAATCCAATATACACCGCGTGTCAAGTTGTAGCAGTCACGGTCCACTATCACTGAAATAAAATGTTCCTATAATATATGTGTAATTATTATAATATTTATAAAGGTTCCGGTTGGCCTGAAATTTCTTTAAAAGTTGTATCTTTAAGGGGGGTAGAATTTAAGATGGAATATATTTAACTTGCAATTGTCAATAATTGCAATTGCCGAATTTAAATTTACAGACATAATGCGCAATAGCGAATAGGATATTAGAGGCTGAGTCGATCCCAGGACCTAGTGCCACCCAAGTTTCAGCCCAGTTTAATAATCATTATTCCATCGGGAATTTATCCGTGACCTTCCGGCCTATTGCATATTCCCTTAACCATCTCTGCTCCTGCGTGCCCACAAAAAGAAACTAATATAGGCCTAAATAATAATTAATCAGTGCACACTGAGTCATGGTTCTGATTTGTTATGATCTAGATTTGTATCTTGTTGGTCTATGGATTATATCTTGAAGTTAAATAACTATTGTGGTCTTCATCAAAGCAGTAATTGGTGGCTTTACAAGAAGTTACTTCTGTAGCTCAAACGATTTCAATTATCTCTTGTTGAGAGAGGGATGAAGTAGGTATGACGTCACTACTTTACAAGGCAGTGTTGCTGATTTCAGCCCTCATTATAAATTAAGTTAGGGAACTCCCTGCAGGTGAAGGTCCTCAGCTAATTTCCTATTAATAAGCAACGTTGCCAGTGTCGCGTGTATTGGCCAAGCGAGTTATCAATAAATAAATGGAGAAATACTCCATCCCTTTTTCAACTTTCAAACGGCGTTGAAAGTAAAATACACACACACACACACGCACACACACACACATATATACACACACACACACACATATACACACACACACATATATATGTGTGTGCGTTTGGAGGATATGTATATATACCCTCATACCCTCCATTGTATCTTTACCATGTCGTGGTGGAGTGGCTTGCGTTCTTAAATGATCCCGAGAGCTATACCGGCGGTTGCATTGCTGCCGATAGAGTTACCCATGCCGGACTGGTCGAAGGAGATAAACCAGACGAAAAAAGTACCTTGGTCGAAAGAGTGACGGTACGGTCTTTCACCGTAAAAATACAACCGTCAAGAAATTTGGACATGTGTTCCATTGGGGTAAAATTTTTCGATGCTCTAATAGTTCCCCATTCGGTTCTCCAGGAGGGACTACTTCAGGGAAACCATGGCATTAGCTCAGGATAGGGATGTATGGAGAGCTTATGTCCGCGCGGCCATGAACCTAAGGATTCGATACTGCCAGTGAGTTTTATATATATATATATAAGATGAAGTATATAATGCCTGTCTCATGGTGGTAATCTTTTCCAAGGTATCTCAAATTAATAGAGTTATAATGTTATTTTACTGTATATTCGAGACAACATGTTCTCGAATTTCTTGAGGGTTTCTCCAGTTGATATCTCCCATTTAAAAAAAAAACATCATAATTATTTTCGTGGTATAAACATCTGATTTCCGTAATTTTTTAGACTGGTCGTAAATGATTTAAGTTTTTCTGCAATGAAGGCATTTTTGGTATTTTGATAAGTCTGTTATGTACCACTTGTTGATAAGAATTATTCTGGTTCGGTACAGTTTATAACAATATTACTTTAGTTGTTGTTATAACTATATAATATATAAAATATCCCGAACAGTGCTTCGTCATGAATTTTAAAAGTATTGCCTGTTTTAGCAAATCACAGGTTTTTAAAATCTGTGGTTGTGTTGATCTAATGAGACACGCTCATATATTTCCTCATGACCCACAAACATGTGTGTCAACTTAGGGCAGAATAAGGCCAATGGAAGTGTTGTAGTCCCTCTTCGAAACCTTGGACCCGGTCCAAAAAATGGTATTATGAGTCATGTATGTGAATGCTTGATGTGTCAAATCACGAACAACGTAACAGACTACACATCATCGTAGTGTATGTTTCATCTCAATATTCCATCAAGTAAAAACGGGAAACAAAATGAGCCAAAAATAAAATGTCAGCCGCGGTGGACTAGTGGTTATGCTCCTTGCCTCTGGTTCTGAGATTCGCGGGTTCAAACCCGGCCTTGGTCGATGATTTTTTTTAGGATGGAAAAATCTAAGGAGCAAGTCCTCCGGGAGGGACTTTAAGCCATGGGTCCGGAATCTGAAGATTTTCAGGCTCGTAAAAGATACTTATGCCTGATGAGGTCTTTAAGCAAAAATTTACCGACCTCAAAACATTCTAGTAATACCCTAAGAGCCTACTAGATGCCTCATTGAGTCGGCGTGTTAACCGCATGCCACTCAGAGACAATGGCTCAACAATGGGCTGGGTCATTAATCACACAAAAATAAGATAGCTCTGTTAGAGTCTTAAAACTGGAACATATTTACTAATCTAATATATGTGGAGGATAATATTCGCGATGGAACTAACGAACTAAAAATCGATGATATGAACTGTAATCAATTGTCTGAAGACAGGGACTAATGGAGAGCCTTAAACATGCGGTATGGAACGTGTGCGTTCTATAAATCATATATTTATTATTAATTCTATTGTTTTTATTGTTACTGTAAATAGATAGTTGTATGTCATGTATATTTTATTACTTAAAATTATGCATTTTTTAAAACTAACTCTACGGATATGGAACTGCAATTTCAGTGTGCATCATTAAATCCCTTCTTGAGTGGTCACTTTGCTCAGTCCACTGAATCTACTTTATGTATCCTATATATATCTAATATCCATCCTAACATTATTCACTTATTCCAAGGACCTGCTAATAGTCTTACACTATGGATTTCTTTGTCGAAAAATAAAAAAAAATATACTCTCGGCCTTGACTACTGTTCATGAGGCCTCGGGTTCGATTCCCGGTCAAACCATAAGAAGTTTCTCTTAAAGGGGATTATTCCTGTGGTTGCCCATGGAATTTAGGTTAAGTTTAGGTTAAGAACTCTCCTGGCGCTTAATTATCATTTATCATCCTACTCTATAACATATTACACACATCTTTACCTTATTATTTATCACACCGCTTCACTAAACTCTCTGTTACACATAACTTAGATACCCGATCCCTTGAGCACAGTGTCCTTTATATCCCTCCTCATCATACCACCTATTATTCGAAATCTTTTACAGTTTCTCTTGCTAGAACATGGAATTCACTTCCACCCTATGTCAGAGACTGCCAAACTTTACCATCTTTCAGAAATAAATTGAAAATAAAATCACTAACAGAAACAACTCACTAATACTACTTTTTAAGAATTAATAATGCGTTTTTGCATTATTTAATAAAAATAGACTTAGGATTTGTTAATATATTTACCTAATGCCTTGTATAAAAAGCGTAGATTAATTCATTGTAGTGTTTTTTTTTCTCTTCTTTTTATGCATAGTAGATTCGAGCTGTTATTCCTTTTTTATTCATTGTATCATTAATTTAATTTTAATTGTATTTAGTTTCATTCTATTATTAGACATTAATTTCATTATTATTCAATATGACAGATAATGAATTGTTCAATAACTATTATTGTAACTTTTTTTTGTATTCATATGTAACATGTTTGTCCTGTCTAATATGACTACTATTGTAATTTTTTTGTATTCATGTGTAACATATGTTTGTCCTGTTTTATATGACTATTATTGTATTTTTTTTGTATTCATATGTAACATATGCTTGTTCTGGTGAGTGGAAGAGAAGGCCACATGGCCTTAACTCCCAGGCTAAATAAATAAATCTAAAATCTAAAATCTAAATATCATCGAGGTATCGTAACTCGGTCGTCTGGCGCCCCAACTTCATAAGTGGGTTACAGTTAAGCCAATACCAGGAGAGAACACCAGAAATGTTGAAATGACAACCTGGGGCATTGGGGGGAAAAAATAAATACTCAGCCATTGGAGCTATAACCGATTACAAACATCTAGGGCTAGTAGAGGGACGGATTACACAATATTTTGAATAGGAACCCATGTCAGGAAACGTACCTTTTCCGTGCTACAGCCATTATAATGTGTCGGATTTTGTCGGTGTTGTTTTGCAACAGGATTGGCAGTAGGCCTACTTGGAGTCAGAAGAGCGTCATGTCAACGTAAGGTAAAGAATTAAATGAAGTTTGATTCATTAAAGAAGAAAGTCAAATTTATTTGGTAAAAGTACCAAAGTAACAAAAACGCTTTCATTGATCACAATAACATTTGTGCCAACTGTGGGAAAATAAATGTTTCTGTCTTCTGCTCTGGATGTGTCCCATACGAAACTACTCACTACGATAGAGGCTCGATGTGACGACCACCAACGTCGTTGCACACATTGTACTGACGAATCATGTTCCGGTACACTCGTTTCATCACACCTGGTGTCCCGTTAATCTCTTATACAGCGACCATAACCCGTGACGTATTTTACAATCTATATGGTTGCAAAAAAAAAACTGCTAATCCGACACATTGTAATGGCTATAGCACGGAAACGGTACGTTTCCGGATATGTGTTCCTATTCAGAATATTGTCTACTCACTCAATCTACTAGCCCTAGAAGATTGTAATATGAATTTCCGAAACACCTGTATATATGTTATAATTTAATTTTTGAAATTGAGCAATGCAAGCTTAAAATGATTCGATAAGAAAAATAAATGCCTGAAGAGATTTGAACTCAGACCTCTGAGTTGATACCGCAGCGTGCTATCCATTACACCACCGGGCAGATCCAATACAAACATTTATCTTTCTTACATATTGTCATATTAAGCTTGCATTGCTCAATGTCAAAAATTTAATTATAACATCCATAAAGCGTCAGTGCTATAAAGTAAAAATATTATCTTTAATTTGTTTACTTGTTATAGTAAGCTACCAGATGGCAGTGAAGACCGAGTTCTCGCATATCTCGTAATAATGGAGAATATATATATAAGTCCACCGCTGTGGTCTCGAGGTAGCGTGCTGCCTTGTCACACAGCGGGCCCGAGTTCGATCCCCGGTCGGGGCAGTTTTTCTGGGTGAGGTTTTTATCGGGGTTTTTCCTCACCTGTAAGACAAATGTCAGGAAAACTTTAAGGCCCAAACGGTCCCCGAAATCATATGTCCATCATCCTTATCATTATCATCCTTACCATTATACATCATCATCATCCTTCACCGGTGTGGAAAGCAACGGGAAGCTACCACACCTACACAATTCCCTAGTAAAGCTGCAAGCATAGCATGAAAATGCTATGATTGCAGTGAAGGACCTGCCTTCGGGCAGAATTACTATGGATGGATATATATATATCCACCGCTGTGGTCTCGAGGTATCATGTTGCCTCGTCACGCAGCGGACCCGGGTTCGATTCCCGGTCGGGACAGGCTCCAGGTTTTTTCGTTTTTTTTTCCTCACCTGTAAGACAAATGTCAGGAAGCTTAGGGCCCAACGGTCCCCGAAAATCATCCGGTCGTCATCATCATCCTTATTATCATCATCCTTATTATCATCACAATCCTTCACCGGTGTAGAAAGCAACGGGAAGCAACCGCACCTATAATTCCCTAGTAAAGCTGCAAAGCATAGCATGAAAATGCTGCGATAGCACAGTGAAAGAGCTGCCCTAGGGCAGAATTACTATATATATATATATATATATATATATATATAAGAAAGATAAATGTTTGTAATCGATTTGCCCGGTGGTGTAATGGATAGCATGCTGGGGTATCAACCCAGAGGTCCGGGTTCAAATCCGGTCCAGGCATTTATTTTTTATTATGTCATATATATATATATATCGTCCACCGCTGTGGTCTCGAGGTTGCGTGCTGCTTTGTCACGAAGCGTGCCCGGGTTCGGTCCCCGGTCGGGGCTGTTTATCTGAGTGAGGTTTTTATCGGAGTTTTTCCTCACCTGTAAGACAAATGCCAGGAAAACTTTAAAGCCCAAACGGTCCCCGAAATAATATGGCCATCATCATCATCATCCTTGTCATTAGCATCATCCTTCACCGGTGTAAAGCTGCAAGAATATCATGAAAATGCTATGATTGCAGTGAAGGACCTGCCTTCAGGCAGAATTACTATGGATGGATATATATTTCAGTACCCTAGATGGAGGGTGAAATGCCGTTCCACTTTCTACAGTAATAATTAACATGAGAGCTATTCCATAAATACATAGCCTAAATATTGGAACGTATTCAAGAAAGCGGACTGACAAATTAATATACATTAAGAATTTGGATTGGCCACTGGCTATGAAGAAACTGCCTGCTGACGAATGCCCAAGAAGGAATGGTCAATGGAAAAAAAGTTAGAAGCAGAAAAATACATCATATGATAGACAATATTAAAATAAATAGTTTGTATGCATATGCAAAAAGGAAGGCTGAGGTAAGGAAAGAGTGGAGAATTTTCAGTTTGCAGTGAAAGACCTGCTCTTCGGCAGAACACTATGAATGAATGGTAGTGGTTAAAATATAATTCTATTCTGTATATAAATTAATATTTTTTCATGAACTTATCCATAAAAGATTAATTCGTTATTATTTAAACTTTAAGTGAATTCAGGCTTATTTTGATGCAATGTATTTAACATATTAATTGATAGGTTATTTTAGGTTAGGTAAATTTTAGATTACATTAGGTACGTAAGGTTATGATCAGGGAAAGTACCTTAGTTGGTTGGGAAATTAGGTATACTACACACAGAACCATTGCGTCTGATTCTGTTCACTCTCATATGCACCGCAGCTGTGCACTAGGCTGCGTTGCTGTCTTGCGCCGTCACATCGCATGCATACTCCTGTTTCACTTAACTTGTGCTCACTATTATGCACTACAATCCCAACCAAGGTACTTTCCCGGGTTATGATAGTTAATAATAATATTATTTTTACTGTTACTAAGGCTATTGCAACTTTTTAAAACATAAACATAATAGATGTGTTCCGTTGAATGAGCTAACTAATTTAATCTATTTTAGTACGTATTATTATTGGTAGCTCGTCATCTGTAGATGAAGTCACATGGAGTTACCATAGACGCCACCTTCAGATGTTAGTTAATGAAGTAGAGGTTACTCTTTGTAGTCTGATTTTTGATTATTGTGTATTTGCGCTTGGCGTGTCAGCACTGATGAGGCTCTGTTTAAGAATGAAACACGTGTTGGTATCAACATGGGTATGCTTTTTTGTCATTCTTTTATTTATTTTACTAGTAGGCCTATTTCTGTTTTTTTTTGCGCGATAGTGGGTTTTGTCGTGCTTAAAGCAATGGCGACCATGATTGAAAGTTCAACTTTCGGGGGTTGCCAATCTAATTAACTATACCGGTACTGTAATATAAATAACTGTAATATTACATATTACAAATATGCGTGCGGGAAGTAGAACCACTGCCCTCTAAGTAGAACCACTGCCCTCTATGTATACTACATACAATGTATATACAAAAAATATCCAAAAGATAATGTTAATATACATTTTACGAAACCAATCACTGCATTTTGAATGAACTGAACTTTATTTGAATCAATATAAAACAATAAATACGTACTTGCCGCCATTTTATCACTAAATTGGTCTCACAGCCTCCTGTTGTTTCAACTAATAAAATTGCCCACACTGTTAACGTTAGTCGATTGTTTATAATGAACGCAAATATTTCCAACAAAGATGTTATTATTTCACTATTATTTATTATTTTGAAAACACCATCGCGCAAAAAATATTTTACAACGCAGGTTTGTGAAGAGGTTTACAGATCCTCGATTCTGTAAAAACCACTTCCCAACCTCGCATCGTAATATACCATTAATTGGACAAATCTGCATCCTGATTGTTTACTGACTTTCAGCTGCATTAACACTAAGGTATCTTGTTTTATTTTTATTTCCTATATAAATATTGTGATCTACAAAATGTGTACCACCTGAGTGGGCCTATAGTGTCATATTTTTAATATTAATATACGTAATTGACATATACAGTCATATATATGTTTCATTTTGTTGACATAAATATTAACGCTAGTACAAACATGTCCACCGCTGTGATCTCGAGGTAGGGTACTACCTTGTCACGCAGCGGAACCGGATTCGGTTCCCGGTCGGGACATGCTCCTGGATGAGGATTTTTCTGGGGTTTTCTTCACCTTTAAGACAGATGTCAGAAAAGGTAGGGCCCAAGGGTCCCCGAAAAATCGTCCGGCCATCATCATCATCGCCCTTATCATCATCATCCCTCACCGGCGTGAAAAGCAACGGAAAGCTACCACACCTATAATTCCTTAGTAAAGCTGCAAAGCATAGCATGAAAATGTTATGATTGCTGTGAAGGACCTGCCCTCGGGCAGAATTATTATAGAATAGTACCAACATGATCTTCTTTTAAGTTTCAAATAAATTATCACATAATCGAGCGCATTGGATAAAGTGGTATCGTTCGAGACTCGTATTCAGGAGATCTTAGGCTTAGGCCCCGGTGCTCACCAATTTAACTGAAGTCTCTTCTTGGAATTCCTCAATAAATCAAATGATGGGTTGGAATTTCATTACCAGGATTCATTTCATCATATTCACCTTTCTTAAATAATAATAGAATTAAACATATAAATATTATAAAAAAGTAAATATACGCTTTTTTATGACGTTAGATCTAAAAGCGCGTATAACTCCACGGTTCGAGAGGCCTAGAAAACCCTTGGTCTATCAGTCGGCTGCTGGCCTCACATCCACATGTTAATCAGAGAGGTAGACTATCATCCAACCAGTATCGGAGTGACATGCGGTCAGGATGTCGGGTTCTCCAGCCGTTGTAGCTGGTTTTCTCCACCTAGAGCCGCTATTTAATGTATCTCTCCAAATGCCTCACGATGATGGGTTGATACCGGTCCTATACTGGCCGAAATTCCACGATAAAATGTCTTCCTCCATGGAGACTCGTACCAGTACAAGTCCCGTAGCAATTGCCATGTTGAAACATTGTAGCGCAAACATATTTTAGGGCATTCGCATTGTGGCATAAACATATTCTAATTTGGTGCAATTGCATTGTCGCATAGGATACATTTTGAATATGTTGAAGTATAAATTTATGATATAAAGAGTGTTTGTGTGACAGGGTGTAGCGGTGCCGAACGTGATCAGAAAAGCAATGCTTGTTATTTTTCACCCCACTTCCATATTTATGTCAAACCAGGGTTCCCTCTCTATTCCTCTATCTTGTGAGTACTTCATTCGTTAAGTCCCAACCCCAAGAATTATCCGGGCCTTGTTTTCACTCATGAAGTCCATCACAACTCACACGAATATTATAATAAGCAATGTCACGAGTTATTTCCAAATTATCGATAAATTCACTTCGTGACTCGTGAAAATATCTAGAGGATGGAAATCAAGAGTGGCATTTGATAGGACTATTTAACGAGTAAAATTAAGCTGTTTACTAAAAAATCATTATTTAATATAGTTACCGGTATTTTTTAAATATTTATATATTTAATGTAAACGGCGATATTTGAAAACCAATCAGAAATGTGAGGTTATGTATATTCACTGCAACTTGATCATATTATTTATTGCCAAATAGGATCGCAATATTGTAAGAATGCACCCTAGTGGAGAAATAACGAAAGACATCAAAATGTATATTATAATCAACATTACAGGCTATTAATTTACTTTTTTTTTAGTAAACAACTCGGTAAAATCGAGGAATCTGTTCATTATTAGCTATATTCAATATATTTGCAGGAGAAAAATAATGCTCTGAGCTCTTCAGAATATTAAAAAGGTGGAGCTTTCTTTATCACAAAAGCAGGAGCTGATAAAGAGAAATCGATAAAGAGCGAGGTTAAACAGGACTGTCATTTGTTGTAAAACAAAATTCATTAAAACGTGAATGATCATTGACTACCATTTGGGGCATGAGTTAAATAGTCGCTTCGAGTTTCATTTTGAAGCCTCACAAAGCAACGTTCATCATTGTAAAAGGTAAAGTGATACCTCTATAGACCATAGGGCACCCTTGGGATAGTGGGAGGTTAAGGCTTCCACTTTTTCTAGACAATCGGAACTTGATATCAGTCAGGTTATCAGTCCTGCGTGACGGCCTCCTCTCAGAACAAGCGTCTGTTACTCATTTCCGTTAGAGGCTGAGTCAACCCTAGGGCCACCAGAAAGTTTGGATCCGTTTAAAAATCCTGACTCCACCTGGACTCGAACCTTCGACCTTCCGGTATGTAGCGTATTGCCTTAACCATCTATGCTGTGGCGTACCCCCCGTTGATCATTGTAGGGTTCAAATTTTACGCACTCTGAGTTCTTATAAAATTATATATAAAAGTTCATTAAAACTCAAATTGGCAAAACACAAATTTATGTTTGCAAATGCCCCAGGTTGTCTTTCGACATTCCTGGCGTTCTCTCCTGGCATGCCGAACTTGTAACCCACTTCTGAGGTTGGGGCGCCTGGAAGGCGGGGTTACGTTGCCCCGATGATATGATGGGTGATGATTGATAGTGGTATGCCAGGAGAGTCCCGAATTCTAAGATTAATCTAAGTTGAATATGAATGATGATTGCGATGGCCATATGATTTCGGGGACCGTTTGGGCCTTAAAGTTTTCCTGACATTTGTCTTACAGATGATGTTATTTATTTGAAAGTGGCGGACCGCAGTGAAAACGGATTCTTGTGTAACTGTAGTTATTAGGTATATTGTATAATTTGACACACATTTAAGTGGTTTATATTTGTTCGTTTTCTTCTGATTTATTTAAAATATTAAATTAGTTAAACCAACTGATGTATCCAAATGGTTACTTACGAATTTAAGGGTTAAAATATTAAAATTCGTATGTTTTATACCAGTCGTACCCAACTAAAACAAACTTCTATTTATGAAACATCGTCTAACATTAAAAAGTTTTTAAAAATTGTAATGTTTGACGATGTTTTATAAACTTTTTTTTTAGTTGAGCACGAACGATACAACAGCTACGAATTTTATAATTTTAATATTTTAACCAACAACCTTAACGGTGGTCTATTATGTATTTTAAAATTAATGATACAAGTTCGTTTAAAGAGATGGATATATTATTAAAATGTTTGTCCAAATATTATTTTGAGATTTTAAGAAAGATAAATATTGTAGCACATGAAAATATTATCATGAAACACGGTAATAATAATATTAATAATAATTAAATAATAATAATTATTATTGTTATTATTATTATTATTATTATTATCAATATTATTATTATTATTATAATTATTACTAATTCATTGCCACTATCGAACCTGTAGGTTTATCGCCGCACGGACATAAACTATTTCCACATCCCTAATCTGAGCTAATTCCACCGCAGTGGTCTCGAGGTGGCGTGCTGCCTTGCCACGCTGCGGGCCCGGGTTCGATCCCCGGTCGCGGCAGTTTTTCTGGGTGAGGTTTTTATCGGGGTTTTTCCTCAATGTAGGACAAATGTCAGGAAAACTTTAAGGCCCAAACGATCCCCGAAATCATATGGCCATCATCATCATCATCGTCATCCTTATCATTATCATAATCATCATCATCGTCCTTCACCGGTGTGGAAAGCAACGGGAAGCTACCACACCTACAATTCCGTAGTAAAGCTGCGAGCATAGCATGAAAATGCTATGATTGCAGTGAGGGACCTGCCTTCGGGCAGAATTAATATGGATGGATGGATCCTGAGCTAATGTTTTCCAATCATTCCCTGCATAATCTACTTCCCTCAGATCGTGGTTAATGTTATTCTCCCACCTCAATCTTGGTCTTATAAGAAGAAGGAGCAGTAAATATATCTGTATTTGCTTACCCTGAATACAATGCCTGCTCCTTCTGCTAATGATGGGACTGGTCCCGAAAGGCCTACAGAGAATTAATAGTTTACAAGACTTTTCAAGTAACGATTTTCTAATTTTACCGTGTATTGTAATTTTAATTTTATTCCTAATGTTATTCGCATAGATGAGAAAAGTACATATTCCATGATCAAAATAAAAGTCCCCATATTGAGCGACACGCTGGAATAGAAATAGGTCTACAGTAAAACCCTTAGACTCATCATTATCATCAATTTCACGGATTAGGTATTTGCCTGTCCCGATCTGACAACCCTTCGAGTATTGGAAATATCTCAAACATAGGCTATTAGCTACAGTAATGGCGGGCCTAGTGTTTGAATTAAGTCATAAAAATATTTTTGGGGGAAGAGATTACAAATAATGATAACGGAATACTCGTAGATAATAATATGGTCTATACTACTGTTTAGTTACAATTGTGGATTGATTTCAGAGGAGTGTGGAAGCCATTTGCCTCTCTCTAGATGTTAAACAAATAATGGAGTGTTTAAATCGGAACAAAATTATGAATTTGCCTGTGTCATGAAATCAGCTTGTAGGCGAGAAACACGCAATGCAGTGCAGCCAAATGTCTCTTCGAATTTACCTCATGCAGGGCTATCAAAATAATTTCCTTTATATATATTGGATTTGTTGTCCTTCGATACTTCTGAATTGTTTTGCGTTATAAACATTTCTACTGTCGTTACCTCGGACAGTAAGATTATATGTGTAACTTATACATCTAACTAGCTAATACTGGTCGTGCGCTGCTACGCCTAAATAATTAAAAAAATAATGTGCTTTTATGTTTAGTTGAACAAGTAAAAGGAAAAATAATTATAAATTAAAATTTTTTAGACACCCCGTGCTGATTACCCGGCGTTGCCCGGGAATCTACTTATCCCGATCTTCTTGGCATAAATAAGCTGAAATACGAAAATTAATGTGTACTATGTTTAGTTAAATAAGTGAGAGGAATCATTTACATCGTAATTATTTTTAGATATCCCGTGCTGTTTACCCGGTTTGTCCGGAAATCTACTCATCCCGATCTTCTTGGCATAAATGAGCTGAAAGACAAAAATTAATGTACTTCTTATGATTAGTTGAATAAGTAAAATGATTTAAAAAATATTAAATGTTTTAATGTATGCTGACGATGTGGTTATTATTCAAGAAAATGCAAATAATTTGCACTACTCCTTACATCAATTAAATAAGTTATGCCAAGAATATAATTTTAAAATATTAAAGGAAAAAACGAAAATAATGGCATTTTAGGGAAGTGAACATATAAGATCAAAAATCATAATAGACAACAAACCTCTGGAGCAAGTAAGAAATTTTAATTATTTGGGTAGTAATTTTACCATAAACATAAAAACTGAAAGAGACGTAAATGTAAAACTGTCAAGATTTTAAATTATATGTGGAACTATACATAGAACATTAAAGAACAAAACAAGAAGAGACACTAGATTGAAGTTTTATAAAACATTGGCAGTTCCTGCATTACTTTATGGAAATGAAACTTGGGCAACGACCAAAAAATTACAAAGCAGAATACAAATCGTAGAAATGAACTTCCTTAGAAGAACAAAAGGCTGCACAAGAATGGATCTGTTAAAGAATGAATATACAAGAACAGAGTTAAATATATATCCATTAAATGATAAAATCAAAGAATATAGAGAAAAATAGTTTATACATGTAGAAAGGAAGAACGTAACAAGAATACCAAAAGCAGCATTTAACTACAAGCCAAGAGGTTTAAGGAATGTAGGAAGGCCAGTGAAAAGATGGATAGAACAACTGTGAGGCGGAATAGGTATTTTGCCTAGCCCGTGAAGTGAAGAAGAAGTAAAATGAAAAATAATTCTAAATGTATTTCGTAATTATTTTAAGATTCCCCGTGCTGATTACCCGGTGTTGCCCGTGAATCTACTTATCTGGATCTTCTTGGCATAAATGAGCTAAAAGGCAAAATTCGTTCTTCTGAGTTATCCGTAAAAGGCCATGTGGTGCTGTGCTTGCACAGAAATCTACGTACTTGTCTCGATCTTCTTGGCATCAATGCTATCATTGATGGTTATTGTGAGTTATCCGTAAGAGATAAACATTTGCTGTCGCGGTCTTTTTTGTAGAGTTTTTGAGATATTCAATTCTGTGTACATTAATTTTGTGTATTTGTTATGGTTTAGGCAGCAGCCATTTAAGCGTCCAAAGAGATACTTTTTTCACGTTTTCCAATACAAAGGGCGATTTTTAAGGGTGTAGGAGTTGAGTAACACAACTCTTTTATAGCCCATGTTCATTCCGGGATTCTCCTGAACATTTTGCAAAAAGCCCGATCATAATCGGATGAACGGTATGGCCGCGCATAAAAGTAGGAACAAACAAACAAATATTAATTTTTATATATTAGATAACTCAATATTGGTTTCATGATAAACGAAATGGAGCTTGGACAGTATTTTGTCGGCGTTTCTCCCGTTTTTCTCTGCCACAAATTTCTTTCTACAATTTCTCCATACTCATTTCATCCATTTCGTTTCATTTCGTTTCGTTTCGTTAATCCGCTCCTGTCAGATGTGATCCGCCATCACCCTTATCGTTCACATTCCTGTATAAATAAATATAGAGACTTCATCTCATCTTGTCCTTCGAACTAATCATGAGTTTGATACGAGTTAAATATATATATCCATAAATATCCATAAACAATTGACCTGTTTAACTTAAGTACAATTATCAGATGTGATTTACTGTATCAATGTTGGGACAGAAATATATTGCTAGGAAGATTCCTATAACAAGTTGGATGACTGAATATACATAGTCCTAAAAGGGACCTGGAATTTCATCATCTTATAATGTTGGAGGGGAAAGATAAATCAATTAGGGCATACAAAATTGATGTAAGTATCCGACATATAGTAAGTGCTTGATAAGTTAATGTATTTGGTTTGAAAAAAATGTTTGCTTTATGTTTAAACTATTATTAATTTTTTATCTCTTATTCTCGTTTTGTTCTCTCTTTTCTTACTTTCAATCTTCATTTATTTTCGTTATCTTCTTTTCTTTGTTATTCTCATGTTTATCTCGCCAATTCTGGTTTATAAAGAGTTCGTCCATAGAAAGAGAGTAATCTGTTGACTATCGACATTTGAAAAATCATGGAAGTAATCATATAAAAAAAACATTTAGGGAAAAAAAGCAAAGAGAGTATATACATTCAATAAAGGAGAGATTTTGGATGGTTGAACTAAATTCCAGTTCTGCGTTCTTCTTAGACTTTTTAAAAAATCCAAACATAATTATATAGTTGTTTAAGCAGAGGTCGTTGTAAATTATCATCTCCTGAATTTTCGTTCCCAAGTATTAAACTCTTCTGGTTTACAAAATTTAAAGAAATCAAATATGTGGTAATACTCTGCTCAAAACAATTAGAGGAACACTATGAAATATGCAAATATTTTTTCATTGGATAAAGGTACAAACATGAAATTAATAAAGTACATTATTTATGGTTATTTATTTATTTATTTATTTATTTATTTATTTATTTATTTATTGCTCATGTCAGTAAAAACAAATGAATAACGCTGACAATTAACTTTTCAAATAATTCCGTTATGTAAGCAATTGAATCTTGTGCTTATTTTTCAAAGTTAAACACTCGTTATATAGAGTTAGTATCGTGTATGGCCTCCACGACATTCGATGACAGTTTGGCACCTTCGTGGCATGCTCCCAATAAGATTCTGGATTTCCTCTTGCGGGATATTCTCTCATTCCTCCTTCAGAGCATCTCCAAGTTGCTGCAGAGTTTGTGGAGCTTGATGTCGGTTCCTGACCTTCCTGTCTAGAAGATCCCACAAGTGTTCAATAGGGTTGAGGTCTGGGCTGACCGCTGGCCACTCCATTACCTCAATTTCATTCCTCCTCAGGAAATCCCTGGTGACAGCCGCAGAATGTGCCCTGGCATTATCTTGCATAAACAGAAATCCAGGGCCAACTCCAATGCCAGCAGGTACTACATGCTCTTGCAGAACGTGCTCGATATACCGGACAGCATTCAGTCGCTGGGGAAAAAGTACAAGGTCCGTACGATTATTGTACATAACTCCGGCCCACACCATTATGGAACCTCCTCCGAATCTATCAATTTCCTGTACAGCCTCTGCAGAAAATCTTTCTCCTGGCCGTCTCCACATCCTCAATCGACCATCACAACGTGTAAGACGATACCTGGATTCGTCCGAGAAGAGCACAGACTCCCACTGGTTCAGGTTCCAATCACCATAGTTTTCAGCATACGTACGTCTTGCTGCCTTATGCCCATTTGTTAAGCGTGGTTTTTTAACGGGCCTTTTTGGACGAATATTCTCTTTCCTTAATCTGTTCCTTATGGTTTGGTCTGAAACCCGGATTCCGGAAGCCATATGAAGATCATTCTGCAGGTCTTTTGCAGTTTTTGTACGCTGTCGAAGAGCAGAAAGAACAACGTATCTATCATCCTGGGGGCTTGTTTTAAATTTAAGGGGCTGGCCACGTCTTCTACAATACTGACCTGTCTCTCTGTGCCTGTTGCGTAACCTGGACACCACGGAAGGAGAAACCCCAAGCTCTCTAGCCACTTGTCGCAGATATTCACCTTGTCGTAAAAGATGTAGAGCATGATACACTTCAAACTCATTTAAATGCCTCATTTTGTCAGAGACTTCAATAAACAAGGCAATAATCAACATTCGTCACTATAGCAACATCAGGAAGCTTACCAATTAGAAGTGGCCAGTGCCTTCCAAAATAAAAAAATTCCTCTATATTTGTTATTTGAGGTAATTTCTCTGTATTTAGGCCATGGATCTTTAAAATTTGTATCCAATGATAAAATTAATAATTACATTTACATATTGTCCAACTTTCAGCATCACAGCTTTAAAAAACAATTAATTATTCAATTTATTACAAGTGTTCCTCTAATTGTTTTGAGCAGTGTATATTTAGCATATCGTACTGTGATTTAAAAAAATGAACATAGATTCGTAACCACACACTCTGTA
>JASPKZ010010301.1:0-66892 GCA_030220185.1 Diploptera punctata | reverse complement strand
ATCATAAGTAATGCCACGAGTGATTTCCAATTTATCTAGACAATTTGGAAATCAAGAGTGGCATTTGTTAGGACTATTTAACGAATAAAATTAAGCTGTTTACTCACAAATAATTATTTAACTATAGTTATTTTAAAATATTTATATATTTAATGTAAACGGCGATGTTTGAAAACAAATGAGAAGCGATAGGTACGCTTCATCTGCTTCTTTTGTTTATCACTGCAACCAGATCATACTATTTATTGCCAAAGGAAAGCAATATCGTAAGAATGCTCTCTAGTGGAGAAAAAATGAAACACATCAAACTGTATATTAATTCATTTCTGATGTCGTATGATGTAAATATGACAATTATATTTTTCTGGATTGTTACCTGGGAAAAAATACATTTAAGAAAGTGCAAACAGTGGTTTCTTTTTTTGGTGGTATAATCAATTGCTACAAATGTTTTTATATTAACTCCCGCATGCGGCATGTGTTGACATTCATGCACTATATATACAATGTGGTTAGCCGTATTTTCTGGGTGAGGTTTTTCTCGGGGTTTTCCTCACCTCTTCTGGGTGACCAAAAAATCAAAATAAATGTTGATATAAAATGGGATCCCCTCCCCCCGCAGGGTCAAAGACAATTGTGTTTACCAAAAATTTCGGTCTGTTAATAGTAGTGTAATTTTGTAATTGCTATGTAACAATGTCAGGAAAACTTTAAGGCCCAAACGGTCCCCGAAATCATAGGGCCCTCGCACATCATCATCAGTTATATTCATCTTAGGTTAAGCCTTAGGATTGGGGACGCTCCTGGCGAACCACGATCATCATCATCACCCATCATATCATCGGGGCCACGTAACCCCCCCCAGTCCAGGCGCCCCAACCTCAGAAGTGGGTTACACGTACGCCATAGCCAGGAGAGAAACCAGGAATGTCGAAAGACACACACCAATGGGGGCATTTGAGAACACAAATTAATTCTGAAAAGCCCTTTTCATTAGCTTCTTTATTTGATTATATTATATTTATACAGCCAGATATCCTCATCATCACCCCCTCATATCATCGGTGCAAACGTAACCCATTCCCCCCAACCTCAGAATTTGGGTTTACAAGTACGCCATTCCATGAGAGTAAACCAGGAAATGTCGAAATACAAACCTGGGGCTATTTGAGATACAAAAAAAAAAAAAAATAATTCGTGATAGAGCTCTTAGCTCATATTAATTTTGATTTATATCATAGGCATACAAACCATTTTTTTAAAAATCGAACCGTAAGCACATTTTTTTAAGAACGACTGCATAATGCTAATATCTGTGATCAGATCCAAAAATCAATGCAAAGCAATTATGAGCAAATAAAACGGCTGTAGTTATTGAATTAGTTTTCAACTGACAGAACACATTTCCACATGCAGCACGAGCTCGCATAATTTTCATACTGCGTCATGATAAGTTTTTACATTCCGCCTGTACGAATCTAATTATTCCATCTGTACATTCCATCATCCGCCTCTGTTTTTTTGTTTCCCCTTTGTGATATGTATCCACGAGACTTACTAATCATACTAAATATAATATAATAATAATAATAATAATAATAATAATAATAATAATAATAATAATATAATAATAATAATAATAATAATAATAATAATAATAATATAATAATAGTCATAAAATAATACTAATAATAATAATAATAATATACTACTACAATAATAATAATAATAATAATAATAGTAATAATAATAATAGTAACAATAACAATAATAATAATTAATAATAACAATAAATAATAATAATAATAATAATAAATAATAATAACAATAATAATAATAATAATAATGGCAATAACAATGATAGTATATTATGTAAACAAAAAATTAAGAATGACAATAAGCTTAAAAAATTGTTTATATTTGACAACACTGAGCAACGAAAAATAAACTTTTTTTGTCTCAGAAAGAAAACATTTGAGATTCTGATAGTATTTTTTCTCCTGAAATCAAATATGATATAGATTTTTCTCCATCACGCAAGGTTTCTGAGAGACAGGAATTTATAATTTCAAACACTCTAATATTTTCTATATTCGTAACTATACAATATTCGAACATTCGGACTCACCTAGAAAGTAAGAAATGACGATTTTCTGCTATATTTCGCCGTGGAGCATCCCTCTTGATGATCCAACAATAATCGGCCAGCATATTAGGATTCCGTTTGCCTTGATATCTCTTTTCCATAGCTGAAATCATTTGAGTTAGCTTATTTGGTTTATTTTACAATGGACAAATGGACGAAAAAACGTTTATTAAAAAATAATTATTTAAATTCATTAATTGAAATTGAAATAAAAAAACTGTGGGTGATGGAGAAAACACGGTAAAAAAACTGCATTAAGTACAACTATTGGTACTCATGACACAAAAAACATATTGACCAGTGTATTTTATAGGAGATTTAACGTGTTGTTCCGACTGGGATCACAGGTTCAAATTCTGGTTGTTCCAGAAGGGTATTGATGGTGGGATATTTTAACATATCTGTTGGTAATAATTTATTTCAGTTTCCTCTTTATGTTATGATATCAATTCTAAGTCAGAGGGCAAGTTCTAGGCATATGTTTCGTAAATATCATTTCTTTATTTCAATTTCCACACATCTCTAACACGTGGCAACTTTACCATTTTCTCTCAGAAGAAAAACACGTCCTACAGTTATCTTCCGCGGGAAAAAAAATAATAACTAGTCGGCCGCGATGGTCTAGTGGTTATGTTCCTTGCCTCTGGTACCGAGGGTCGCGGGTTCAAGCCCAGCCAAGGTCGGTGGATTTTTTAGGATGGAAAAATTCAAGGTGAAAATCCTCCGAGAGAGACTTTAAGCCGTGGGTCCTGAGTTTGAAGATTTTCAGGCTGGTAAAAGAACCGCACGTCCCGCGCCTTAGCCGAATGGTTAAGGCGATATACCTTGGCGCAGAGCTACGGGACTTGCGCTGATTGGAATTCTCATGGGGGAAAATTTTTCTCATGGAATTTAGGCCAGTATGGGATCGGTGCCCATCCAGCATCGTGAGGCATTTGGGTAGCAATAATAAGTAGCGGATCCAAGTTGAGAAAACAACGGCTGGAGGTCCGAAAATGCTGACCATATGTTGCCCCTAGACTGGCTGAATGATCGTCTATCTCTGCGATTAACATCGGTGGATGTGCCCAGCAGCTGGCTGGTAGGCCAAGGACTTTCTAGGCCTGTCGCGCCATGGAGTTTTTTAAAAGAACCGCAAGCCTGAATAAAAATACCTCTGTGTAAAATTTACCGAACTTCATCCTAGTAGTACCTTAGTTACCTACTAGATGTCTCATTAGGTCGATATGTTGATCCCATATCATTCATGACATCTAGGAAAATATTCATTCATTTTGAGAATTTTCCTCATCATTGAGGGTTTTCCCAACCAATCTTAGTAATTAACATGAATTTAAAATAATAAATAAATGTAAATGACTACTGACTTACAGACTATCAGTTTGCAACAAACATTCACAAATTTTCCTTAATTAAAATTCTCCATCGTTCTCTGTCCTCTGTGTCTTCATCTGTTACACCAAATTTCCACATTGAATTTTGAATGTTGTTCTTCCAGGTTGTTCTAAGTCTTCCATTTCTGTTCCTTCTTTCAATTTTCCATGCATAGACGGCCTTTGGCAGTCTTCCATTCTGCATTCTTCTTACATGTCCATACCATTTTAGCCTTCTGTGTTCAATCTCATCCATTATATTTCTTTCTGCATTCATCCATTTTCTAATTACTGTATTTCTAATTTTTTCCAGTAGAGATTTTCTGGCAGCTCTTCTCCAAAAATCCATTTCAACGGAGGTTATTCTGTTGACATGTTGTTGTGTCATTGTCCAAGCTTCCGATCCATATAACATTATTACAGGAAAACCAGCTAATACGCCCAAATAAATGAAAATTAATGTGCTTTTATGTTTAGTTGAATAAGTAAATGAAAAATAATTAAACATTTATATTTTTTAGATACCCCGTGCTGATTACCCGGCGTTGCCCGATAATCTACTATCCCGATCTTCTTGACAAAAATGAGCTGAAATACGAAAATGAATGTATTTTACGTTTAGTTAAATAAGTAACAGGAAACATTTGTATCATAATTATTTTTAGACACCCCGTGCTGTTTACTCGGCGTTGTCAGGGAATCTACTCATCCCGATCTTCTTGGCATAAATGAGCTGAAAGACAAACATTAATGTACTTCTTGTGATTAGTTGAATAAGTAAAGTGAAAAATAATTATAAATATATATCGTAATTATTTTAAGATTCCCCGTGCTGATTACCCGGTGTTGCCCGGGAATCTACTTATCTCGATCTTCTTGGCATAAATGAAAGACAAAAATGGTTATTGAGAGTTATCCGTAAGACAAACATATACTGTGGCGGACTTTTTTGTAGAGCTTTTTGGGATATTCGATTCTGTGTAGCCTACATTAATTTTGTGTATTTATTATGGTTTAGGCAGCGTAAGCCATTTAAGCGTGCAAAGAACTACTTTTTTCACGTTTTCCACTATAAAGGGCGATTTTTAAGGGTGTAGCAGTTGAGTATCACAACTCTCTTATGACCTATGTTCATCCCGGGAATCTCCTGAGCATTTTGCAAAAAGCCCCATTACAATCGGATTAACCGTATGGCCGAGCATAAAGTACAAACAAACAAACAAACAAACAAACATTCATTTTATATATTAGATAATGTTTACTAAATTAAATTGGTCTAGTAACTCCTGGCAAAGGAGAGGTCATCATCATCATCATCATCATCATCATCATCATCATCATAATCAACAACAACAACAACAACAAGGATTAAGCCCAATGGCCTGTTCCGATCTCATTATAGGTCGAATTGGTCCTTCCATCTCTTCAATGGTCTTCCCAACATTCTTCTCCCTTTTGGTTTATAATTATACATTCTTCTTGGTATGCGCTGTTCATTCATTCGTAATACGTGCTGAAGATAAGCATTTTGATAATATTTTATTCTTTCACAGAGATTAAATACATTAAGTTCTGTTTTTATATCTTCGTTTTTCTTTTATCGATCCTTTAGTATCCTGCTATTGCTCTCAACATCTTCATTTCAGCAGCCTCTATTTGTTTACTATCTGCCTTTGTTAATGTCCAGGTTTCACATCCATAGATAAGAGATGGAACTGCCAGTACTTTGTAAAACTTCAAAATAGTTTATTTTCTAGTCTTATTCAATAAACTGCGTTTAATTGTGCCACATAGATAATTGAATCGTTGTATTTTAATGTGTACAAAGGAGAGGTAAGATTGAATTTGGGATGTTACACTATTGTAGATGTAGAAAAAAAGCGCTATCGATTTTGACTGTAACTGAACGTACAAATAACGTATATTAATTGCATTCTCGTATGTAATTTTGATACATATATTACATTTTATGACGTTAGGAGTATTGTATGAGGGAAAGTTCGTGATATAGTGGTTTAATTTGTCCAACAAATAGGCCTAGTATCATTTCGTGTTTACTGCTGTCGACGTAAAGTATATGTTTATATAAGGGCCAATGAAGCGCATTTCTCCCCCTAAGAGATAACTTTTATGGTATTAAAGCAATACACTTGAATCCAGTGGTACATTTTCTTCCCCCGGGAGGGCGGAGGGTGAGGTGGAAGACTCCTTTATAAGCTGAAACCGACTCTGTGTCTCTATCGCTATTTGTTGATTATCATTTGTTTTGTTTTATAATACTCTCATATTTTCATTTCATAAAGGAATCAAATTACTCGCTTTTTTATTGCAATTCACTTGTTTTTATGTTTGTGACATTTTTATTGTTTTCTTTTGTTACTATTTGTATCAAATCTACTTTTTTAAATGATGGTTTCAATTTATCATATATTACAATTGAAGATATTAATGACAAATAAATACATTTAATCTAATGTGTGGCACTATTAAAAGAATCCTTAAAACACAAGAAAAGAAACAAAAATGAAATTTTATAAAGTAATGGCTGTTCCTGTATTGATGTAGGCCTATGGATCAGAATGTTGGACGATCACTAAAAGACAAGAACAAAGATTGGAAGCAGCTGAGATGAGATTTTTAAGAAATATAGCAGGATATAGGCTACTCTGCTGGATAAGAAAAGAAATGAAGATATAAAAAAAGGAAAATGCCAGTTTTCAAACTGACAGACCAAATAATTAAATATAGAAACGCCTGAAAGAACATGTTGATAGAATGCCAGAAGAAAGATTTCCAAAATTATTGCTAAATTATAAACCACACTCCGAAGAAGAAATGATGGACGCCCACATAGAAGATGGTCTGAACAATTTTAACAATTCTAGCTTTCATGAAACCGAAAAAAAAGAGCCAAAAGGCTTAAAATCTCTGGATGATGATGATGATGATGAATTTATAACTATAGTCTGTCCGTAGAATCTGTAGAGAAATTCCCCCAGCTTTCAGATTAGATATTTTTCTCGCCTGAAGCTGAAGAGCGAAATGAGCAATGTCACGTGATATGTTTCTCCCTCTGCACTTCCTTTCGTTGCCTCATTGGACGTGCATTTTTGGCCGCCTCCTGCGTACCTGGCTTATTTTGAACAACTTCTCTACAGATTCTACGAACAGACTGTACGTGTGCTCAAATATTGTTTTGTATCGCGATATCGTGTTGGAAAATGCCGGCATTTCTTTAGTGGCGGCAGTTTGTCTCGGCCAAACGCATGCTTACAATTTCATAAACATTTCTTCCAAGAAATATTCCAATATCTGCAAACATTTTTTAGAATATCGATTGCCATTCTATTTTATTTGAATACAAGTTGGTTGCACATATCTTGACGATTTCCCGTCTATTTCCTGGTTGCTTTCAAATTTCCCGACTTATTCCCAGGTTTCAAGATTTTTCCGAATGCCGGACACTCTGTAGAAGTAAATTATTTCACGTTTGTAAAATTATCTTTAACGGTTACGCTATTTTTTATTTTGTCAGTTGGCAATAGTGGTTGAATCAGTCTTCATTTATTACATTGTTGTAGGTAGGCCTAATATTAAAAATGCCTGAATACACATTCATTAGCTGCGAGTTTATACAATCTTTATATAGGCCTATAAAAATTCAGTCTGCGTATGTTTGTGATTACTAAACCCTGCAACCAATCTTTATAAAAATGTGTACATAGACCTACACGTTTTCAAGTAGGCCTACGTCGAGTATTTGGCCGCGATCCATTAGTGACTATTAAGCTACAGCCCTCAATCGATCTTCATAAAAATTTGTACATACACGTTTTCAAGTACGCCGAGTGTTTAGCCGCGATCTATATGTTCTAAAACCTTTAGGTGTAGGAATTCACCTGAAACGAAAATTAAAAATTGGCTCTAGCGGCCCCAATTTTCCATTTTTCACAACAAAACTAAGTATATGCAATTAGAATAAAACGTGGTAGATATTATCCAAAACTCAGCGAAATCCGACCATTAGAGGTGAGAATTTACCTGAAACCCGAAAATAAGAATCGACTCTAAGCAAACCGCCATGTTTGGTTAATCACAATGTATAATTTTGTGTGTACGTATTTTGACGTTAAACTGAAAATATATAAAACTATTATTCTACCAGTTATATTATATGGATGCGAAACATGGACTCTTACTTTAAGGGAGGAAACGAGATTTCGAGTATTTGATCAATAAAGTTCTTAGGAACATTTTTGGACAAAAGAGAGATGAACAGACAGGTGAATGGAGAAGACTTGCATAACAGTGAATTACATGGTCTTTATAGGAAGCCAGATATAATGAGAAGAGTTAAGTCTCGTAGACTGCGATGGGCAGGACATGTGACACGAATGGGAAATGAAAGACGTGCATGGAAGCTTCTTGTAGGAAAACCAGAGGGAAAACGCCCAGTTGGTAGGCCAAGAAAGAGGTGGGAGAATAACATTAACTATGATTTGAGGGAAGTAGATTATACAGGGGATGTTTGGAAAACATTGGCTCAGGATAGCGATGTATGGACAGCTTATGTCCGTGCGGCCATGAACCTACGGGTTCGATAGTGCCAGTTAGTTAGTTAGTTATACGCATTTTGAGGTACGGCGAGTGTTTAGCTGCTATTATGCTTTAAAAGTATCTGGTGTATAAGTTTACCTGAAACGAAAATTTAAAAATCACGCGTATTTAACTTATTTAGGCGCTGCAGCGCACGCCGGGTATTAGCTAGTGATTCATATTTTGTAGCATATATTTTAAATCCAGGCGACTCCTTGGCGCAAGTGGTTAGACACTCGCCTCTGACCGCTAGGATCCCGAAATCGAATCTCGGTCACTCCATGTGGGTTTCGTGGTGGACAAAACGGAGCTCGGGCAGGTTTTTCTCGGGGGATTCTCCCATTTCCCCATGTCATAATTTCATTCCACAATTTCTCCATACTCATCTCGTGCATTTCGTTTCATTTCGTTCTTCTGCCCCCGTGATGGCGTGTCAGGGGTGCTCGGCCGGCACTCTTGTCATTGACAGACCTCTATATAGGGACTTCATCTCATCTCATCCCTCGACCCGAACCTGGGTTGGAAACGAATTGAGGATATTTAATATTTTAAATCCAAATTAAGAAAATCATCTATAACGGCTGGGGGAGCCGACATGTTGACCGTATGTTACCCTTGTACTTGCCGGACATCCACTTTTGAGATTAAAAGACGCGAATGTGAGACCAGCAGCCAGGTGGTAGCGCAAGGGCGTTCTAGACCTTTCGCACCATGGAGTTGGTTAGTTTTTATATATTTTTAATTTGTTATTTTTCATTGCTATAGGTCTATCAGATTAACTAACTAACTAACTCACTGGCACTATCGAACCAGTATGTTCATGGCCGCGCGGATATAAGCTCTCCATATATCCCTATCCTGAGCCAATGTTTTCCAATCATCTCCTGTATAATCTACTTCCCTCAAATCATAGTTAATGTTATTCTCAAACCCCATTCTTGGTCAACAACTGGGCGTTTTCCCTCTGGATTTCCTACAAGAATCTTCCATGCACGTCTTTCATTCCCAATTCGTGCCACATGTCCTGCCCATCGCAGTCTACGAGACTTAACTGTTCTCATTATATCTGGCTTCCTATAAAGACCATGTAATTCACTGTTATGCAGTCTTCTCCATTCACCTGTCTGTTCATCTCTCTTTGGTCCAAAATTTTTTCTAAGAACTTTATTCTCAAATACTCGTAATCTCCTTTCCTGCCTTAAAGTAAGAGTCCGTGTTTCGCATCCATATAATATAACTGGTAGAATAATAGTTTTATATATTTTCAGTTTAACGTTTTTTGAAAGGAGTTGGGAAGTCAAGAGTCTCTGTAGTCCATAATAGCACGCATTTCCAGAATATAGCCCTACCAGATACGCATTAATTTCGAACCTCCGATGGAAACGAACTTAATCCTTAGAACTATGTTTTCAAAATCCTTGTAACGCAACTAACTACTGTGACAAAGGGATTTTCAGTTAGATATTGGACAAAATATAAATTTTGTGAAAATGGCACCAGTTGTACTGCAGAGAGGTTGTGAGTTTCCAGGGATACATAGAGAAAGATGCAGAGCTAAACGTTGGTTTTTATCGAATTCAACAACTCTCAAACTTTGTGTTTATAGCCGAGTTGTTTGTGCAAATGCGCGCTCCACATTCCACTCCTATATGTGTTCATTACGTCAGCCAAATAGCGCCACAAAAACTACTCAATTCTACTAACGTCCATTTCATGCACTTAAAAGTTTCAAGAATACTTCAGATATAGTATATTACAACGTTAATGATTAGCTTAATATGGCTGCTGTTGCCAGATCCTTAAAAACCGTTGGAATGTCGATTTAATCAGTTAATACAGGACGTTTATAAACTGTTCCGATAAACTTTCAGAGGTTGATCAGCAGCAATAGTAATACTAGATTTGATTAGATGAATAGAAATGCGTGCTATTATGCAATACAGAGACTCTCGACTTTCCAACTCCTTTCAAAAAATGTAAAAATGAAAATATATAAAACTATAAGAATAAAATTAGAACAGTTGAATTTGTTTATTTTAGAAGAAGCCTCCAAAAAACAAGACAGGATAAAATAAATGAATTCCTTTGGAGAGAAATTAATGTCACCACATCTATTGTTAAGAGGATTGAAAATCAAACGCTTAAATGGTATGGCCATGTACAAAGAATGTAAAATGAAATATGGCCAAAAAATATATACCAATGGTCACCACCTGGAAGAAATAAACGTGGCAGATCAAGATGGAAATGGAAAACCTACGTCAGAACTATAATGGATGATAGGAATTTGGAAGAGGGAGTTTTGGAATGATAGAGATAAATGGAAACTGTAGACGGCAAACCTATAAGTGGGGGAAAGCCGAAGAAGAAGAGAAGAATATTCTACCAGTTATATTATATGGATGCGAAACATACTCTTACTTTAAGAGAGGAAAGGAGATTACGATTATTTGAGGATAAAGTTCTTAGGAACATTTTTGGACCAAAGAGAGATGAACTGACAGGTGAATGGAGAAGACTACATAACAGTGAACTACATGGTCTTTATAGGAAGCCAGATATAATAAGAACAGTTAAGTCTCATAGACTGCGATGGGCAGGACATGTGGCACCAATGGGGAATGAAAGACGTGCATAGAAGCGTTATGTAAGAAAACCAGAGGGAAAACGCCCAGTTGGTAGACCAAGAATGACGTGGGAGAATAACATTAACTATGATTTGAGGGAAGTGGATTATACATGGAATGATTGGAAAACATTAGCTCAGGATGTATGGAGAGCTTATGTCCTCGCGGCCATGAACCTACGTGTTCGATAGTGCCGGTGAGTTAGTTAGAATAGAAATGAGTTCAGACTTTAAGACCCTAACAGAATAACCTTATTTTAGGTTAATTATATTTACCCATATTATTTTAAGGAATAAATCGGATGAAATCTGCTCTACGGTGATAGTAATCTGTTATATATTCATGGTTCGACACGCATCATGCATTCACGCACATGACTCATACTACCATTTATTTGGGCTGGAGGAGCAGAAAAACTCTTTTTTTTATCGGCCCTTATTTTTCGGGTTTCCTCCCGTTTCCCACTACCAAAATCTTTATTCCATCGTTTCTCTATACTCAAGTAATCTATTTCGTTCAATTTAATTCCAACTGTCCTCTGACAGTACTACAGGCCTGGTCAGGAGGCATCCTCATTTATCACATAACTAACTACTACTAACTAACTAACTAACTAACTAACTAACTAATAACTAACTAACTAACTAACTAACTAACTACTAACTAACTAACTAATAACTAACTAACTAACTAACTAACTAACTAACTAACTAACTAACTAACTAACTAACTAACTAACTAACTAACTAACTAACTAACTAACTAACTAACTAAACTAACTACTAACTAACTAACTAATAACTGGTACTATCGAACCTAAGTTCAAGGTCACGCGATATAACTCTTAATACATGCCTATTTCCGAACTAATGTTTTCCAATCCTACCTATATAACCGAATTTCCCTCAAAATCATAGTTAATATTATTCTACCAGCCCCATTCTTTGTCTGCATACTGGGCGCTCTCCCTCTTGATTTTACTACAAGAAAACGTCCATGTTTCCTATTTCAGCCCCATTCGCTACCAAAAAATGTTTTATGCTCAAGACAGTCTGAACTTAACTGTTCTTATTATATCTGGTTTCCCATAAAGATCAAGTAGCTCACTGTTATGCAGTCTTCTCCATTCGACTATATATCACATATTTTCAATAATATCTCATCTTGACTTGCCAATACACAGGATACTAACTAACTCACTGGCACTATCGAACCCGCAGATTCATGGCCGCGCGGACATAAGCTCTCCATACATATAATGAAAGTAGACAAATTGCCAGAAGAATACTAGAATGGGTGGCAAATGGTAGCAGAAGAAGAAGAAGTGGACGGCTAAAAATAACATGGATTGATGGCGTTTTGAGCAGCATGAGAGAATAAGGATTGGGCGCTCAAGATTGGAATGACAGAGAGATGTTGAGTAGACTTGTTTGGCGCAGGAAGATTATGTGAAACATTGTGAATCTTGCTAAATAAATAAATAAATAAATAAATAAATATATATATATATATATATATATATATATATATTCCACCGCTGTGGTCTCGAGGTTTCGTGCTGCCTTGTCACGCAGCGGGCTCGGGTTCGATTGTAATAATTAAAACATTATAGTAAAATTTCAAAATAAAAAAAAAGAAATATTTTAAGTAAAATTTTGGGGACAAGCTTCTGGGTGATGTTTTTTTTTCGGGGTTTTTCCTCATCTGTAAGACAAATGTCAGGAAGCTTAGGGCCCAACGGTCCCCGAAAATCATCCGACCATCATCATCAACCTTATCATTATCATCATCATCCTTCACCGTCGTGGAAAGCAACGGGAAGCTACCACACCTACAACTACCTAGTAAAGCTGCAAATCATAGCATAGCATGAAAAATGCTATGATTGCAGTGAAAGACCTGCCCTCTGGCAGAATTACTATGGATGGATGGAAATACACACACACTTACATATAGAAGACTACTTAACAGTGTACTACATGATCTTTATAGGAAACCAGATATAACAAGAACAGTTAAGTCTCGTAGACTGCGATGGACAGGACATGTGGCACGAATTGGCAATGGAAGAGAGACATGGAAGCTTCTTGTAGGAAGATCAGGGGAGAAAACGCCCAGTTGGTAGACCAAGAATGAGGTGGGAGAATAACATTACCTATGATTTGAGGGATTATACAAGGGATGACAGGAAAGCATTAGCTCAGGATAGATATGTGCGGAGAGCTTATGTCCGCGCGGCCATGAACCTATGGGTTCAATAGTGCCAGTGAGTTAGTTAGTTAATTATACCTACTTACATATTGGAGGCTTATCATAAGTAATGCCAACAGTGATTTCCAAATTATCGATAAATTCACGACTCACTAAGTGAGGAGTGAATTTATCTAGACTATTTAACTCATGCCCCAAATGGGAGTCAATGACCAATCACGTTTCAATGATTTCTGTTTTACAACCAATCAGAGTCGTGTTTCACCAAATATTTATCAGTGTTGTAATTACCATATTAAAGAAAGCTCCTCCTTACAATATTGCGTTCCTTTGGCAATAAATAGTATGATCTGGTTGCAGTGATAAACAAATGAAGCAGTAGAAGCGTACCTATCGTTTCTCATTTGTTTTCAAACATCGCCGTTTACATTAAATATATAAATATTTTAAAATAACTATAGTTAAATAATGATTTGTGAGTAAACAGCTTAATTTTATTCGTTAAATAGTCCTAACAAATGCCACTCTTGATTTCCAAATTCTCTAGATAAATTGGAAATCACTCGTGGCATTACTTATGACTATTTAACTCATGCCCCAAATGGGAGTCAATGGCCAATCACATTTCAATGATTTCTATTTTACAACCAATCAGAGTCGTGTTTCACCAAATATTTATCAGTGTTATAATTACCATATTAAAGAAAGCTCCTCCTTACAATATTGCGTTCCTTTGGCAATAAATAGTATGATCTGGTTGCAGTGATAAACAAAAGAAGCAGTAGAAGCGTACCTATCGTTTCTCATTTGTTTTCAAAAATCGCCGTTTACATTAAATATATAACTATTTTAAAATAACTATAGTTAAATAATGATTTGTGAGTAAACAGCTTAATGTTATTCGTTAAATAGTCCTAACAAATGCCACTCTTGATTTCCAAATTCTCTAGATAAATTCACTCGTGGCATTACTTATGAGAATTTGGAAATCAAGAGTGACATTTGTTAGGGCTATTTAGTAAAGTGATCCCACAACAGGCTCGGAGGCCCTTGGGGTAGTGGGAGGTTAAGGCTCCCACTTTTTCTAGACAATCGGCACTTTATGTCAGCCGGGTTGTCAGCCCTGCGTGACGGTCGCCTTTACCCCAGAACAAGCGTCTGGTACTCATTTCCGTTAGAGGCTGAGTCGACCCCAGGGCCATAGTGCCGCCAGAGAGTTTGGGTCAGTTTAAAAATCCTGACCCCAACGGGACTTGAACCCTCGACCCTCCGGCTTGTAGCTCAGTGCCTTAGCCACTACGCTACGAAAATTAAGCTGTTTACTCACAAATCATTATTTAACTATAGTTATTTTAAAATATTTATATATTTAATGTAAACGGCGATGTTTGAAAACAAATGAGAAGCGATAGGTACGCTTCATCTGCTTCTTTTGTTAATCACTGCAACCAGATCATACTATTTATTGCCAAAAGAACGCAATATTGTAAGAATGCTCTCTAGTGGAGAAAAAATGAAACACATAAAACTGTATATTAATTCATTTCTGATGTCGTATGATGTAAATATGACATTTATATTTTTCTGGATTGTTACCTGGGAAAAAATACATTTAAGAAAGTGCAAAACAGTGGTTTCTTTTTTTGGTGGTATAATCAATTGACTACAAATGTTTTTATATTAACTCCCGCATGCTGCATGTGTTCACATTCATGACATATACATACAATCTGGTAGCCGTATTTCTTATAGGCTCAGTCACTGCAAAATAATGGTCAGACCTGTTCAGAATATTAAAAAGGAGGAGCCTTTCTTTCATATGGTAATTATGACACTGATAAAATATTTCGTAAAAACACGACTCTGATTGGTTGTAAAACAGAAATCATTGAAACGTGATTGGCCATTGAGTCCCATTTGGGGCATGAGTTAAATAGTCTACATAATTGACTTAGAACCTTTTAGCTCCTAATGAATCAGTTTTAATCAACGTAAAGCGGAATTGAAGGTTTTTTTTTTTTTTTTTTTTTTTTTTTTTTTTTTTTTCGGGTGAAAAGTAAAGTTGCGTGAATGAGAGAGTGACCAAGATTAGAATTAGAAGAGGCTCTTGTTTTATCTCTAATGCAGTACAAATGTGTGCACAATTCAATTTGCTAGAAAACAATACGTGAATCCCCTCTGAGATTGAGCTGCTAGCGTATTCGGCCACCCGGCAAATAGAATTTTATTATCAACACCAGCGCCTCTACTCGACGCTCTTATAAATTATCCGACTTCATCACGGCCCAATGCGACTTTTTAAAAACTTTATGTATTCATTCATAGTGTTCTGCTCAAGAGAGGTCTTTCACTGCAAACTCACATTCTCCACTCTTTCCTTAACTCAGCTTTCCCTTTTTTGTATCTGCATACAAACCTTCTTCTTCTTCGTCAGACTCTACGACTTTAAGTGGAATGTCTTGGCCTTCTCAACCAGTTTACGCCACTTCTTCCTATCTTGTGCAGTGGATTTCAAATCAAAAATCCCCATCTCTCTCAAATCTTCCAATTACGTCATCTTCCCATCGATTCCTTGGGCCTTAACCTTGGTCTTGTTCCTTGTGGCTTCCAATTCAAAATATCATTCGGGCAATCTTCCCTTTGGCATTCTTAGTGTATGTCCAAACCATTGTCCTCTTTTGGATTTTGAAGTAAGGAAAAACTAACTATTTCTTTATTATTCTTGAGGTCTAAGTCGTCATTCCTTCTCAACCTCCAATTTCCATTTTCCTTTACTGGCCTAAATCTTTTCATCTCAAACGGTTATTAGTATTACTGCATAAAAACCATTTTATTGCTAATATTGTCTGTCATCTGATGTCTTTTTCTGCCTCTAACTTTATTTCCGTTGACCATTCCTTCTAGGCATCCTGCACTAGGCCAGTTCTTCTTAGCCAGTGGCCAATCCAATTTCTTTTCCTCTTCTTTATGAGTTCCCAACATGGTTCTTCTTTCACCCAACTCTGTCTAGCACATCTTTATTTCTTACTTTGTCTGCCCATTTTATACGTTCCATTCTTCTCCATATCCACATCTCAAAAGCTTCCAGTCGCTTTGCCTCATTACGAAGTAATGTCCAAGTCTCTGCCCCACCATACAATGCTACACGCAATACAAAGCAATTCACTAGCATCTTCAGTAATTCTTTTGCCAAAGGTCCGCAGAAAATGCTTTCTCTTCTTGTTGAAAGCTTTCTTTTGCCATGGCTATCCTCTCCTTTACTTCTTGACCGCAGTTCATGTTACTACTGATAGTAACAACCTAAGTTTTTGAAGCTCTCCTCTTGCTCAATGGCCTCATCTTTAATCCTCATGTTTCTCTTCCTTGGTTTCTTTCCTATAATCGTGAACTTCGTTTTATTCTATTTATCTACATCCCATTAATCCACGCACTTATCATTTAGCTCCATCAGCATGTTCCTCTGTGGTCATAGCATCTTCTGCTAGCAAAGCCATATTATCAGCAAAATCTTATGCACTTAATTCTTCTTCCTCCATGTTTACACCCCTCCGTATTGCTGACGCAGTTCTTCATTAGGTCTTCCAGGTAGATGTTGAAAAGGGTAGGAGGTGACAACGGACATCCTTCCCTTACCAACCCTTCCAATTTCTCTTCCCTCTGATATTTCTTCTTCTATCTTCACTTTTATTCGCTGTTTCATATAAAGCCTACCTATGAGCCTCCTCTCCTTCCAGTTCACGCCAATTTTCTTCAAGATCTTCAGGAGTATTATTCCAATTTACTCTGTTAAAGGCCTTTTCCAGGTCAAACAAATACTGCATAAACGTCTTTATCTTTTTTTATATATCTGTCTCCTATTGTTCGTATCAATCCAATTGCATCTCTTGTACCCTTTCCCTTTCTGAAACCAAACTGTTCTTGTTCCATATAGGGTATAAATTCATGAAATCGGATATATGTTTCTTATTATAGAGGAATTGCAAACAGGCAGTATGAGATAGAAATCCAGGGCCTTCTTTTTTATCGTAGTTTAACCTCTCACTTTATAGGTAGAGATCCGTGAAATTCACGAGTCGCGATAACGCGAAATGCTCTAATTTTGTCATTTTCTTGTACCATTTTTAAACGCCACTTCCCATAACCTCAAAAAAGGCATTTAGAATCGGGAAATAAAGCGAAATCCTACGATAACGCGAAATAATACCGAAATTTAAAATTTTCAACGAATTCCGGATTTTTTTTTTGTCCTATTCGCGAAATTTTTATAATGCAATTTAAACACTTTTCGGATACCATCTTCTTTTTAACTGTCATGTCGGATGGCGCCATACCTGATTCCTCCATGCACTCTTGCAAAGCAAATGGTTGCAACACAGTTCACAACATAGAGATAATATTTTCTGTCCTTGTCATACTCAAAGTCCTTGGATTAGTTGGAGGTTAAGGCTCCGACTTTTCTGGACAATCAGGACTTGATGTAGCAGGGATGTCAGCCATTCGTTACGGCCGCCTTTATCCCCGAACAAGCATTTGGCGTTAATTTCGGTAGAGGCTGAGTAGACCCCGGACCCATGGTGCCTCCTATAATTATTGGATCAGTTTAAAAATTATGAACCCATTTGGACTTGCACTCTCTACTTTCCGGCTTGTATATATGTCTTAACCAATTACTCTACAGCATGCCACAAATGTTTTTCTCTTGATACTTGATTCATTTATAAATTAGGAATATTTCGTTTCGATAGACATGTTAGGGAAAAATCAATGGACACTCTTTACATAAAACCTGTAATATAAGATCTTTGAATGGGATGTGTAAGGGAACATAGGATTCAATTACACTGGTCAACATGATTTTTGTCTCATGTGTACCAAGAGTTGTACTTAATGTAGTTTTTACCATGTTTTCAAATATGTATTCGGATTTTACTCCATCACCCACAATTTTTTAATTTCAATTTCAATTAATGGATTTGAATAATTATTTTTTAATAAACGTTTTTCGTCCATTTGTCCATTGTAAAATAAAACCAAATGAGCTAACTCAGGGGATTTCAGCTATGAAAAAGAGATATCAAGGCAAATTGAATCCTGATATGCTGACCGATTATTGTTGGACCATCATGAAAGATATGCTCCACAGGCGAAATATAGCAGAAAATCGTCATTTCTTACTTTCTAGGTGAGTCCAAATGTTCGAATATTGTGTAGTTACGAATGTAGAAAATATTAAAGTGTTTGAAATTATAAATTCCTGTCTCTCGGAAACCTTGCGTGGTGGAGAAAAACCGATATCATATTTGAATTCAGGAGAAAAAATACTATCAGAATCACATATTTTTCTTTGTGAGACAAAAAAAAAGTTTATTTTTTGTGCTCAGTGTAACCAATTGTAAACTGATTGAGAACGTAACTCGCGAATCTAATATAAAGGTAATTTGTTTCAGCCCATATGTGGCAAGAATGTTTCCACAGAATTTTGACGTACATTTTGTTGCACCCTGCATTAGTAAAGTGTGTGTTCTCGGTTTAATAATTGCCGGTAAATTTGTGTTTGAGATGGAAGATATTACACTGTCACAAAGGTTTCCATGGAAGTGCGCTCTGGCGCTTCAATAAATCTCCACGTGAACTTCCCCTCTTTGTCTTCTCTGTCCCCATCCCATCCCTTTTTATTTGTATATCAAACTTCCAATATCAGCCTACTACTTCAATTGTAATTAAACCTTTCAATCGGAATTCCCGGGTTCTAGTTTAGGCAAACCAGAATAAACATTTTGTGATTTTCTTAATTTTTTCTTATTTTTTGTCTGTTTTCATTTATATTGTCACAGATGACCAGAGTTCTTCCTTCGGTGTAAATGAACACGCAGATGTTGTTTAAAATCTCACTTAACACTTTATTTCTTTCTAAAAATTATCAGTAAACTTTTAATCATAATTTTCATTCACAATCTACTTTCAATGTTAATCTCAGTCACAATTATTTCACAGTTTCTGATGAATCCGGTCACTACAATTTGTCTTACACTTTACCTTTGCTTCTCGCTCTCAAAAAAGACTAACTGACCTGCGTCCTCACCGGATGTTATATAGGTGCGAGGAAATTGCAAGACTTAAGTTCGAGAAACTTCTAACTGTAGAAGCTTCTGGCCACCGATCTTTCCCGAAAGGGGAGGGAGACGTCTGGAATGACAACCTAGAAATTTCGGTGGTTTTTGCGAGTCTTTCAATTCGTGAGTTGGCGTCTCGTAGATCTATTCTAACCAATGCGAGACAAATATTCTCGCATTGCCCGTGTAATTTAAACGTCGCTACTAGGACGCGTCACAATGCACACTTTATTACCTAACATCGCGAATGTAAAAAGAGGCATATTATAGTGGGGATAATGTGTGTAAAATGATAATTTCTTGTATTTATTTATTTAGTCTGTTGGATTTAAGGAGATGTGGATTTCTCTTCAATTCATCCACGTTATATTAAAATTCAACAATCGTAATAATAACATTAGATACGGCCGACCAGCCTCGTGGGCTAGTGGTCAGCGTTACTGATACTGTTCGTGAGGTCCCGGGTTCGATTCCCGGTCAGACCATAGGATTTTTTCTTAAAGGGAATTATACCTATGGTTGCCCATGGTCTGAAATTTAGGTTAAGAACTCTCCTGGTGCTTCATTATCATTTATCATCCATCATATCATCGGGGTAACCTAACTCCGGCTTCCAGGTGCCCCAACCTAAGAAATGGATTACAATTCCGCCAATGCCAGGGGAGAAAGCCAGAAATGTCATAAAAGACAACCTGGTGGCATTAGAAAAAAATTAGATACTATACCAATTCCGAGCTAATTTCCAGTTATACTGTAAACAAACTTGTATAAGCATTACTTCGCCGACACCGTCTATTGGAGGAACCATGGTGCTACATTTATCCATCATGTGACAGAGTTATATAGGAACCGTCTTCGATAGAAACATTGTTCTTATAGGGTTTTTCATATCTAGAAAATAGTGTTGCTCTTATGGGAACGCTGTAGCCACTTGACGCCGCAGACTGAGTGACAAAGATGGAAATACAGCTCCCTCTTTCTCTTCTAACACAAGTACAATATTTACATAAGTTTACGACACAATTATCTTCACTAATGCTAATAAAATCCAAATCGTAATCATTCTAATGTGGTTACTAAAGAATAACAATAACATTATTTGGAAGCGAGTTCTTAATTTAATTTTTATAAATTATAACCATTCACAAAAAAACAGGTTGTATACTCAAATTACGGTATTTAAGAAATATTCATGTAAATAAAACCAACAATATGTATACCATATAACAGTATAATATAAAAAATTGAGATAGTTAGCTATGACGACAAGATAAAATATTTTCCCTCTCAAACAACAAGTTTTTTTTTTTCCATTTTCCTCATAAATAAAATTTAGCAGACAATTGAGGAGTTTACAGAAGGCACGCAGCATCTCCTGACGATGTCTACCGCAGCAGTAGATGAAACGTCGAGTTTAAATGAAACTGGACCTTGGTCTGTCAGCCCGGAAGATCAACTTGAGAGTCAATTCTATTTTTTATATAAGCACATATTGTTACGTGTCGCAAACCGCCGAATTGTCTGGAGTGTGTTACCAGACGGTTCTACTAGTATCTCCCTTCCCCATGCAGAAAGATCGGAAGCCAGAGGCTTCCGGACTTCGAAGTTACTCGAAGCTGTTTCTAGAGCTTTCCTCCAGCCTTAGAAAGGGCGCAGGCTGGAGCCCGCAGTCAGTCTGCGATAGCGAGTATAGTGGTGAACAGTGTGACGATAAGTTGTGGCGAATTTTATTTATCAGTGAGTGGAAAAAATGTTCTAACTGAGATAACAATTAAAAGAAGATTATTTCGGAATTGTAATTGTGAATAGAAGTTTGTTGATAATTAAAGAGTTAAATAAAGTGTTTAGTGAAATTTTTAACCAATTAATTATGCTTATTTACGGATAAATAACCTAGAAGAAAAATCAAGGCTATCCTGTGACAATGGGGGCACGCCGTAGCGTAGTGGTTAAGGCACTGAGCTACAAGCCGGAGGGTCGAGGGTTCGAGTCCCGGTGGGGTCAGGATTTTTAAACTGACCCAAACCTTCTGGCGGCACTATGGCCCTGGGGTCGACTCAGCCTCTAACTGAAATGAGTACCAGACGCTTGTTCTGGGGTAAAGGCGGCCGTCACGCAGGGCTGACACCCCGGCTGACATCAAGTGCCGATTGTCAAGAAAAAGTGGGAGCCCTAACCTCCTACTACCCCAAGGGCCTCCTGAGGCCTGTAGTGGGATCACTTTACCTTTACCTTATCCTGTGACAATATACAAGCTTGTTAAGTGCTGTACCTGGTGTTGCATAAATCTTGAACCCGATTGTACGGTAACTTGGCGCAATTTGAAAGGCGAAAAGGAATGAATCATGTTTTGAGCGCTGCTATAAATTGGTTTAGCATAGCATAGCAACGAATACGGAGGGTTGTCGAATTTAGTTTAAAACAAGTCTTTGTGCCGGTAATCAGAGTGGTAGGAGGGTAGAGTTGCCTGCTAAATTGAATGTGCAGCCAAGCGAGGATAAGTAGCTTTAATCCCTGCGCGCGCAGCTCCTATCACATCCTTTTTTTTTACACTTCATCCCCAACAATTACTTTGTGCGTATCTTCTTTTGTCTTAGTTCTAACTTCTTGTTGTTTCCATATCAGACCAAAAACCTGTCCTCAACTCTCTGAAATTAGACATTTCACGGTCATTAGATTTCACGGTCGTATACGTAGAACCTTTGAATTCTTAACACATTTATTGATTATTAATCCACATTTACTTGTAAATATAACTGTATATCTCATATATTTTTAAATAATGTATTCGTGTATAATTAACTTATTGAAATATATTATTTATTATATACAATATGGTGACTCCTCCCCCAGAAGATTCTTTTGTTTTTTTTGTTGCTTATTTATTTTTCAACAGTACGATTTAACTGGAAAAGTATAGAAAAAGCCATGAAATTCAAATAGTTAGGAGTAGAAATTAATAGCAACAACAGAATAACAGATGAAATCCTCCATCAAGCAAATGATGCAAACAAAATATCGGGATGTTTAAACAATACTGTTTGGAAAAATAAAAATTTAAGAATAGATACAAAACTAAGAATTTACAAATAAGTCATAAGACCAGTTCTAACGTATGGTTGTGAATGCCGAACAGAAACTCAAAAAACAAAACAAATCAATGAAACAACCGAAATTAAGGTTTTAAGGAAAATCGTAGGAAAATCGCTGAGAGAGAAAATTCGCAGCTCTGTTATTAGAGAAGAATGTGAAATTTTAACCTATAAACCTTTGGATAAACGATAGAAGATTAAATTGGAACGATCACATAGATAGAATGGAGAACAGTAGATTAGTGAAGAAAGTACGTGACTGGACACCTCAACAGAAAATGCCATTAGGAAGACCAGAACTACGATGCAAGAATGTCACCATACCCCGGACCTGTAGTGAATGAACACGCAACAAGCTGCCAGCTTTCATGCGTAGAGGAAGGAGAAGAAGATTTAACTGGGATAAGAACTACAGGCAAGTCAAACGATGGACCCGATTTCATAAATTTATTCTGTGAAATCTACTGAACGTATCATAATGTGATATATATGCCCTGAAAGGCAAACAATCAAAGTTTAACCACCCTACCGCGTGGTTTCATTTTCTACCGCTACGGTGCGCAGGAAGCGACGTTTCACCTTTCCAGGAAAGTGAAAGACATAACGTAAGAATTTGGGGAACTGCTAATCCCAATTGTTGGAACACCAACGCAATTCACCCAAAATGAATGGGTTTTGTGCCATTTCCCATGAAAATATTTATGGGCCCTTCTTCTTCCTTGAATCTACTGTGGCAGGACATGTTTTTCTGGATATGCTGCAACAATGGCTCCTTCTACAGCTCGAAGAGGATAGTGCAGATTTCATTCTTCAACTGAATGGTGCCCATCCGCATTACCATGATAGTGTTCGGGACCATCTCAATGAGGTATTGGAACAATGCTGGATAGGCCTTGCATCTCAGGATGATCAACCCTCTCATTCGTTGACTACCTCGTTCCCCCAACTTGACCCCGTGCCATTTCTTCTTGTGAGGTTTCGTAAACGATCTTGTTTACGTACCACCACTTCCAGCAATATTGGGTGACCTTCATATCTGCATCACTGCAGCCATTGCAGAGATTGACCGCAACACATGCACAAAGTTTGGCAGGGATAGACTATCGGCTTGATGTGTGTCGTGTTACACGAGGTGCTCACATAGAACACTTGTGATATGACTGAAAAAAACTTTGAGAATTTGCCTTTCTGAGCATATATCTCACATTATGATACGTTCAGTAGATTTCACAGAATACATTTATGACAGCGGGTCCACCATTTTGACTTGTATAATGGATTTGTGCCTTTCTACACAAATGAAATACGGAAATTCTGTTATCTAATTTTTTTACTAAATTAACAAAGTAAAAATAAACTAAAGAAATCATGAGACAATATATATATATATATATGGAAATTATCAGCTTTTTGGCTCTGAGGCGAATTAGCTGGCGGAATCACCGTTAATAGGAGCTCATTTTGCGTAGCTTGGATTTTTTTAAATAAAGGATCGGTATAATAATATTTAATTTTGGTTTTAAATTTATTATTTTTGTGATTAAAATCGATTGGTATTTTAATTGAATTGGCTTCATATGAGAGTTTTGTTTGATAGTTGGTTTGTGATTTGGTAGGGGTCTGGATGCTTTGTCTGGTTTTGAAACTGGACTATAATCATCTGATTGTGAGGACATGTATTCCCGGGATCTTTTTTCTGTTCTCGATACTTCGTTTGTTGCCTTTGTGCTTCTATCCATTGTCTCTGGAGGAGGCTTTGGCGAAGTTTAGAATTGGGTTGAGTGAGCACCAGGGATTGTGACCATGCGAGGGGCCGTTGGCTCAACTGACCGTCTTTTGTTGTACCGGAGGATCATACGCAACTATCCCTGCATGTGAAAAAATTATCTTCTTAATAGTTCATTAAACCAAATATTCCTTTAATGCAGAATGTACACGTGTACTGATTCCACTTTGTGGACTATTTAACTCATGCCACGAATGCTAGTCAATCCAAAGGCTGAGGTTACATAATCCACAACCACTACTTGATAGCCACAAAGGAATTTGCTGCCATGTTTATCCCATTGGGAAACAGTATGCAGCACACTGGACGGTGCAAGTCACCGTCAACAATCAGTCAGTCAGCTAGTCAATGACCAATCACGTTTCAATGAATGTTCTTTTACAACCAATGACAGTCGTGTTTCACCTCGCTCTTTATCGATTTTTCTTTATCAGCTCCTGCTTTTGTGATAAAGAAAGCTCCTCCTTTTTAATGTTCTGAACAGGTCAAAGCATTATTTTCTCCAACAAATACATTGAATATAGCAAATAATGAAAAGATTCCTTGATTTTACTGAGTTGTTTACTAAAAAAATAAAAAAAATAACCCGTAATGTTGATTATGATATAGAGTTTGATGTGTTTCATTATTTCTCCACTTGGGTGCACTCTTACAATATGCGATCTTATTTGGCAATAAATAATATGATCAAGCAGCAGTGAATGAACATAACCTCACATTTCTGATTTGTTTTCAAACATCGCCGTTTACATTAAATATATAAATATTTTCAAATAACTATAGTTAAACAATAATTTGTGAGTAAATAGCTTAATTTTATTCGTTAAATAGTCCTAACAAATGCCACTCTTGATTTCCAAATTCTCTAGATAAATTCACTCCTCACTTCGTGAGTCGTGAATTTATCGATAATTTGGAAATCACTCGTGGCATTACTTATGACAATCTGTGCCAGATACTAGGAGGAGATGGAAAGGAAGTGATAGAGTAGGAAATGATAAAAGATACAAAAGTAAATGAAAATAAGAAACAGCAGATTTGAGTAATTTCTTAAGTGTAAATGAAGGGAAGGTACATCTGAGAGAGGGTGATTTAGATCAAAGCAAAGTTCCCTCTCAATACAAGTGGCAGTAGGGGTTTCATATTGACCCTCGCAGGAACTAGGGATGCCAGCATCACTGTGTGTGTGTCTGCATATTGTTGCAAATTACACATTTCACACCACCCCTCCTCTCTCTAACTGATACCCTATCTGCAAAGTGTTTCATAAAAGTGCAACTGTGAATGGTAGCTTAAAAAGAGCCTAAAATCATAAATACCGTCTTCAGTACAAATGAACGAGAAGAGGGCATAGAAGAATATCTAGAGTAAAAAGAAAAGTAAATCATTTTGTGTTGGATATAGTATAAATAGTTTAGTTTATTAATATAATTTTCCGTAAACCTAATTGACAACAGACCTAATTAAAAAGCGAAGTTAAATAAATATATTCTAACTCATGTGTAAGTTGAAATGATCTAATGTATAATACTATTATCGATCAAAGTTAAAACCGGATATTTATCCCCATATAATATTAAAGGTTTTTTTTTAAATATTTAAATATGATTATATTTATTTCTAGTAAGAATGGAAAACTAAGAAATTAGGACTGGAAGTAAATATAATAAAACTAAATATATGGTCACACGTAGAAATTCATTATATAATGGAAATGGACAGCTAATGACAAATGAGGGAAATTTTGAGGAGGTGGCTGAATTCAAATACCTAGGAACAATAATCACAAATAGGAATGAGATGCACAAAGAAATTAAACATAGGCTTAATTCTGGAAATGCGTGCTATTATGCATTGCAGAGACTTTTGATGTCCCAACTCCTTTCAAAAAACGTTAAACTGAAATATTATATATATATATATATATATATATATATATATATATATATAAAACTATTATTCTACCAGTTATATTATATGGGTGCGAAACATGGACTCTTACTTTAAGGGAGGAAAGGAGATTACAAGTATTTGAGAATAAAGTACTTAGGAAAATTTTTGGACCAAAGAGAGATGAACAGACAGGTGAATGGAGAAGACTACATAACAATGAACTACATGGTCTTTATAGGAAGCCAGATATAATAAGAACAGTTAAGTCTCGTAGACTGCGATGGGCAGGACATGTTGCACGTATGGGGAATGAAAGACTTGCATGGAAGCTTCTTGTAGGAAAGCCAGAGGGAAAACACCCAGTTGTTAGACCAAGAATGAGGTGGGAGAATAACATTAACTATGATTTGAGGGAAGTAGATTATACATGGAATGATTGGAAATCATTAGCTCAGGATAGGGATGTATGGAGAGCTTATGTCTGCGCGGCCATGAACCTACGGGTTCGATAGTGCCAGTTAGTAAGTAAGAATGGAAATAAGATTGATTTAGAGAATTCAAATTTGTTATTAAGTATATAAAAAAAATTTAAACTGGTCAATATAAACTGTTAATACAGTTGGATATTTTTCAAACTGATTTAATATATGTAAAAATACTTTAAATATTTGAATTTATATTTTTTATAAACAAATAAATGGGATTGGACGAATTGGATGTGAGTCAGCCAGTATTACTCATTCCTTTTCAGTTGGATCAATCAGAACTTCCAGATTATAACAGAACGGAAATGGGATTTTTCCCAGAACAACAAGATGGTTACAATACTTGAAATAAGTTGGATGTGTAAAATAATGAGTAATCGAAAAATAAGATAATTAGTGTACATTTCTTGATATTAGTTGACAAAATGGTGTCAAAGTTATGGAAAATAATATTGTAGTATACATTTAATTCATATGGAGTATAAATAATCCATAAAGTGAAAATAAAGTGTTAGTGAGTGAAAAAGTGACCGTTGGAAATAGTCATCCATTACATATATGAAGTAATAATCTTCTATAAGTGAAATTTTATTAATTTAAGCCGGAATATTTTAAATTATTGATCATTTACAAGATTCATCTAAACAGAAGTGAAAACTTTAATAAAGTAACATTTAATTTAACTGTTAACAAAGTGTCGTTATTTGTTTATGTAAGACATTTTTCCCCATTCCCCTGAAGGGAGTCATCAGTGCCGAGGCAAATAATAGTGATCTAAATTATTACAATCATATATATCTACAACGTGGGACATCACATCCAACACCAACCTTCAAAGTCAGTATGAAGTCCAAAATGTAATGAAGGTCTAAACAATGTAACCATATACAGATATATGGTTTGTATAACTAATTAATTCACTCTCTGACACTATCGAACTTTTAGATTCATACCCGCGCGGACATAAGCTGTCCACACATCCGTATCCTGAGATAAAGTTTACCAATCATCCCTTATATAATTTACTTCCCTCAAATCATCTTCTTCTTCTTCTTCACTTCACGGGCTAGGCAAATTGCCTATCCCGCCTCACATTTGTTCTGTCTATCTTTTCACTGGCCTTCCTACATTCCTTGAACCTCTTGGCTTGTAGTTGAATGCTGCTCTTGGTAATCTTGTTACATTCATTCTCTCCACATGTGTAAACCATTTCTCTCTATATTCTCTGATTTTCTCATCCAATGGATATATATTTAACTCTGTTCTTATATCTTTATTCCTTATCCGATCCAATCTTGTGAAGCCTTTTGTTCATCTAAGGAAGTTCATTTCTGCGCTTTGTATTCTACTTTGCAATTTTTTGGTCATTACCCAAATTTCGCTCCCATAAAGTAATGCAGGAACTGCCAATGTTTTATAAAATTTCAATCTAGTATCTCTTCTTGTTTTGTTCTTTAATGTTTTATGTATAGTTCCGCATATCATTTGACATTTCGACAGTTTTATATGTATGTCTCTTTCAGTTTTTGTGTTTATAGTAAAATTTGAACCCAAATAATTAAAATCATGGTTAATGTAATTCTCCCCCTCATTCTTGGTCTACCAACTGGGCGTTTTCCCTCTTTTTCCTACAAGAATCTTTTCAAGAAGCTTCTCTCCATTCATGCAACATGCCCTTCCCATTGCAGTCTACGAGACTTAACTGTTCTTATTATATCAGGCTTCCTATAAAGACTTTTGGTTCACTGTTATGCAGTCTTCTCCATTCACCTGTCTGTTCATTTATCTTTGGTCCAAACATTTTCCTAAGAACTTTATTCTCAAATACTCGTAATCTCCTTTCCTCCCTTAAAGTAAAAGTCCATGTTTAACATCCATATAATATAACTGGGAGAATAATAGTTTTATATATTTTTCAGTTTAACATTTTTTTGAAAGGAGTTGGGACGACAAGAGTCCCTGTAAATTTACAATGACATGCATTTCCAGAATTGAACCTATGTTTAATTTCTTTGTGCATCTCATTCTTATTTGTAATTAGGTATTTGTTCCTAGGTATTTAAATTCAGCCACTTCTTCAAAATTTTCCTCATTTGCCGTTACTTGTCCGCTTCAATTATATAATTTATTTTTATGCGTGCAAATATAAGTTATTTACTTTTATTCCCATAATAATTCTGCCCGAAGGCTGGTCCTTCACTGCAATCATAGCATTTTCATGCTATGCTTGCAGCTTTACTAGGGAATTGTGTAGGTGTGGTAGCTTCCCGTTGCTTTCCACACCGGTGAAGGATGATGGTAATGATAAGGATGATGATGATGATGGCCATATGATTTCGGGGACCGTTTGGGCCTTAAAGTTTTCCTGACATTTGTCTTACAGGTGAAGAAAAACCCCGATAAAAACCTCACCCAGAAAAACTGCCCCGACCGGGGATCGAACCCGGGCCCGCTGCGTGACAAGGCAGCACGCTACCTCGAGACCACAGCGGTGGGTTTACTTTTATTGATATACTTAAATAATACGCAGATACTGTACCAAGAATCGCAAGGCGTGCATTTTCAGTGCAGTGGCATGTTTGTTACGGATTATTATTTACATAAAATGTTCTTGAAGTTTTTTTAAGCAAGGGTTTGTGTATATGCTTCCATATAACTGAATGTGATGGAACCACCTTAAGCAAAAGAAAGCTAATCTCTTTGTTGTGACGTCATTTGGCATGAATATGGGATTTTGCTATTGCTCTGGGCGTTTCAATTTCCTTGGAATTTTATTTCGGCCAGTTTGTTATTGGCGTCCCGGGGCTATACAAGTATCTTTGAAGGAATTCCTGTGTTGACGTTGAATTTATTTCCCTAGCTACTCTCATCCCTTGTAGATTAGCCGAATTCTAACCCTCCCAATATAAGTCAAGTTTCCTGCCGCCTTCAGCCATCTTGTTTCCTTAAGTTTTATATCAGTTTTGCATTCATTTACAATCTGTAACATCTCAAAGAATCAAAATCGTATAAAATATTTTCATTGCTTTTTATTTATTTTTTCCTTCTTTTTTCTTCCTTTAGGTTCTTCATTTTGTATATTTTAAACGTGTTTATATTTTAATTTTCATGTTCTTTATCTTTTTTCTTACGTTTGATTTCCACTTTAATCTCCTTTACTAAATTATTTTGTTGTTGTTTTTCTCCTTCTGTTTTCCTTTTTTTGACATTTTATTTTAAGTAATCAATACAAAAAAAATTAAGTAATCATTGATTTGGCATTTACTTGATGAAAATCTATGATGTAGGCCTATTTAATAAATTAAACTCTGATTTATTAAATAGTCGACCGCGGTGGACTAGTGGTTATGCTCCTTGCCTCTGGTCCCGAGGTTCGCGGGTTCAAACCCGGCCGGGGTCGATGGATTTTTTAGGACGGAAAAATCCAAGGAGCAAGTCCTCCGGGAGGGACTTTAAGCCGTGGGTCCCGAGTCTGAAGATTTCCAGGCTCATAAAAAATCCTTAAGCCTGAATGAAAAGGCCTCTAAGCAAAATTTACTGAATTTTCCCGTCCTAGTACTACCTTGGTTTCCTAGATGTCAGTATGAGGAGGAACGCTGACCACGTACCACTCAAAATGACATCTATACGAAAACAAGTATAACTAAATTAGTATGGTTCAAATTCTTCCCTGTAGGGGGAGAGCGCCTAAATCTCTGTAAAGGGAAAACATAGGCTTACAATACAAGGCAACAATTTATTAAATATTACATTACTTTTTTTATTTTTTATATTAGTTCTATTTTTTGTTATTTATTCACAATTATTATCATTATTCTACATCATGGAGTTAGGCCATATACCTGTTTTCACATCAAGTAACTGTATTCCTCCATCTAGTTATGGGGCGCCCAATATTTCTTCTTCCTTTGGGTTGATAGTGAAGCAAAATTTGTGGCAGTCTATTGGGTGTCAATCTTCCTACATGTTGAATCCTCTTAGATCTCGAATTTTATTCATTATATTTCTTATCTAACATTGCATAGCCTGCTACTGTACCTAAGAATTTCATTTCAGCTACTTCTATTTTATTTTTATATTTTATTATTATTATATTATTATTATTATTATTATTATTATTATTATTATTATTATTATTATTAGGCTTTTTAGCAATGCATTTTTTCTGGTGGGAGGGAGCTGGCCTATCGAATCAACCCCCAACCTGGAGGACCAGGGATTTTTTTTTCAGGTGTCCATCCTTAGATCGGTTGCTTTCACTACAGCTAAGAGCCTGATCTGCCCTTAATAGGAAGAATTTGACAGAAAATGTAAGATGAAATGATCCCATAGGCCCCGAATACTCTAATATCATCGGGGAGAAAATTAAGATTGGATACACTATTTTAGATTATATTAAAACTCAGCAATTAAGATGGCACGGACATGTTCAGCGAATGGAAGAGGATCGGCTACCAAAATCTGTTTTGGAATGGTAACCTGAGGGAAGACGAGGCAGGGGAAGACCTAAAACCTCCTGGAGTTAGGGAATATATTTATACATGAAGGAGAAACATCTACAACCAGGAGATTGGATGGGCCGACAAAATTGGCTATTGGGAATCGGACGATGCCAAAGACATTAATCAACGGATGATATATTTATATATTATTATTATTATTATTATTATTATTATTATTATTATTATTATTAATAGTTTTGTTTACTTTTTGGTTATATTTTCCAGTTTTCTCTTCCATTTCAGGTCTTTTATATTTCCTTTAACTTCTTCTTTGTTTCGCTTCATTTTCTTGTTTAGTTGTTATTCCTTAATAATGTAGCCTACTCAGGCTAGCCATTTGCATGCGATTGTTAATACAACTAAAGAGACAAATGATACAAAGTATGAAATAAATCAATAAAACAACAATCTCTCTCAAGAACAAGGCTTAGACTATTTCATAACATGCGTTTAACTTAGGAATAAATTATGGGAGATATGGATTGTAATAATTACAGGGCGGATTTCTGCATATTTGCATGTTTTATTTCTTCAAAGATCAACATATGCATGGAAGAGGAAAATGCGTTTCATGTCATTTGGAATCAATTGGCAAAATTTTATAGTGCATATAAATGCATATTCACGGGATTAGGGCATATTTCACTAATATGTGCATATGGGTGCATATATTATACTTTTTTCACTATTTAATATCAAATTATTAGTTTGTAACCCCATGAAATGACACGTTTATGCTTTATTGTCATGTTTTTGCAAATTAAGACAATTTTGTTTTCATAGAAAGCCAGCATCCCAATTTCGCATTTTCGCACAACAGTGACAATGTCGAGCAGGGGGTCTGCAGTTTTAAATCTCAACAGGTCAATAAAGCAATCTGGCCTAAACCATTTCCTGAAAGGAAGATTTCGGGAAGAGATGAACGTGCTTGCCAACAATGGACAGTTTATTGGTGGTAATTTCCTTGTTTTCGTTTTCAACCAGCAATATTCTTTGAAGTTTGAACATCAGCTTTATTGAGACTGTCGGCATACACGACAAAGACTCAAAATATACTTTCATGTGTGCAAAATATACTACTTATTTCACACAAAGGAAGCCTGTTGTACATTATTGACCACGGTGACAAAACAAATCGGGAATCGAAGTTTAAATTCTTTTCTCAAATACCATTTTGTGAGTGTTAGTGGACAAGTGACCAAGACAAGTGTTTTCATATTACAGACAAGATTAATGAGAATGACACTATAAAATACAATTATTAACTTCAATTAGGAGCGAAAAAAGTAAAAATATTACAATTGTTGCTTCATAAAAAATTAATAAAATTATGTGAGAAAATAGTGTATTTTACTATAAGAAGAAAATTAATTTTTGTGCATATTTTTTAATTTTAAGAGCATATTTTCAACTTTTTTGCTGCATAGTTGGCATGCATATATTTATGGTTTTTAGTGCATATAAATCCGCCCTCTAGTCATAATAATAATTTCAAAATATCAATAAGTAAAACGAAAATCTTAGCTTTTAAAGGATCAGCTACTCTAAGAGCTAAAATAATTCTGGAGGGGAAACCCATTGAACAAGTGAACTATTTTAAATACCTGGGTTATGAAATCTCCTATTTTAAAAATTAAGATCGTTTTAACAAACTTAATAAATTTAATTATATATGTGGCACAATTAAGACAATATTAAAAAAAATACAAGAAAGAAAACATAACTGAAATTTTATAAAGCAATGGCAGTTCCCTTAGCTACTATTGTATTATAGCGAATTTTGGGTTTTAACTAAAAGAGAAGAGAACATTATTGAAACAGCTGAAATGAGATTTCTGAGAAGTGTACCTGACTGAAAACTTCTAGATAAAAGAAGAAACAAAAATATTAGAAATGAGCTAAACATTTTTAAACTTTTAGATAAAATAAAAGAATCTAGAGAAAACTGGAAAGAACATGTTCAATGAATGAAAGATGAAGGAAAACCACAAATTATACTTAATTACAAACCAAAACGAGACAGGAATGTTGGTAGACCGAAAAGAGATGGGTTCAACTTTCTGAATGAGAATCTATGAGACCGGAACAAGCCACATGGCCTTAAGATGAGACGGTAGGCCCTATCCCATCAATGTTAAACCATGTGAATTAGAGACCCATTTTCTCAGGAACTACTAGATGGATTGTAATGAATTTTTACAGCGTATTAAATGAGGTTTGTAAAGACCACTGAACCTCAGTCAAACTTTTATCCAAATATTCATGTTCTATATATATTTTTTGCCACTAGTCTCTTTTTTTATTTAAAAATACTTTTAAAAATCACAACTGAGGATTTATAGAAGAGATCATCGTGATTGTGGTTCCATATCTTTAGTATAACTAGGTTTACCGCCTGTAAACATTTCATGTAAATATCTCTAATAGTTCCTGAGATAATGGGGCAAATGTTCGAAAATTTTTACTTTTGAGAAAACAAGGTTTAAAGTATTACAGTCTGACAGCTGTCAAGTTAAAAAAAATAATTAACACACTTATAATTGGCGTTCAGTAAAAAATAATATACAGAAATGTTCAGAAAAGAATAGACTATTCAATTATAAAAACATTTTTTTTTTTTTTTTTTCAAATTTTGACATACCGTATAATTATATTACAGTCTGACAGCTGTCAAGTTTAAAAAAATAACATACTTAGCCTATAAATTGGCGTTCAGTAAAAATAATATACATAAATGTGCAGAAAATAATAGATTATTTAATTATGAAAAAAAAAACAAAAACTTTTTTTTTTTAAATTTTGGCCTATCATCTTACCTTGTTATTGTTGATAAATGATCCTTAAAATAATTCTCTACGAATCATGTGAGTTTTTACACGGACTTTACGATCTTAAGTTGTTATTTTATAAGTGATAGAACTAAAAATTTAAGACTAAGTGACAAAGTAGGAGTTTCTCTTACCTGGGAGAGGTGCGTGAGCTGTGAAGAAGCGTAGTAAGACACTCTGGATGGACAGTAGGTCGAAGCTGGTTTAGAGTAGATGTGATGACTATATTCACTGCCGTTTGTGGAAGTTATGTAAGTGGCTGATCCAACAGCTGATCCGATGTTCGCCGTAGCATAGGGACATGGTGACGGCGACGTGCGACGCGATACGGGTAGTGGCAGTTTGTGGAAGCTTGCTATTGTTGCGTAACTTCCACTCCCGATGCTGCCGTGTTCTTCCCACCGAATCTAACCGAATAAATACGTTCGGTGGTTGCTGCCATAACGCTGCTGTAGTGTACGTCGTGCTGGAATGGAGCACACATAAAGTAATTGTTATAAGTAGTTCGTAATTTGAGCAACTTGTACATGTTATACAAATTACAGTGGCTAAAATGACGTGAACAGATTGTTTAAAAATCTTAAAAATATTAATACAAGTGCCTCATATATCACCCGTCCTCAATTTAAATAGATTCATGATTAAAAACTTCGTCAATTAGTTAAAACCATGTAGGACATTCAGAACATGTTCCATCTTCGGCATGTCATTTGGTACTTGTTCTGAAAGGACTACATGGTTTAACTGACGAAGATCTTTTTTATAAACATAAATCAATTTTAATTGAGGACGACTGATTTATTAGGTATATATTTTAATATTAAAAACACTATATAACCTCAATTATGATTTACAATGGATTTTAGAATTACTGATAGATTGTTTAGACATTACGATATATATATATATATATATATATGTCCACCGCTGTGGTCTCAAGGTGGCGTGCTGCCTTGTCACGCAGCGGGCCCGGGTTCGATCCACGGTCGGGGCAGTTTTTCTGGGTGAGTTTTTATCGGGAGTTTTCCTCACCTGTAAGACAAATGTCAGGAAAACTTTAAGGCCCAAACGGTCCCCGAAATCATATGGTCATCATCATCATCATATCCTTATCATTATCAACATCACCATCATCATCTTTCACCGGTGTGGAAAGCAACGGGAAGCTACCGCACCTATAATTCCATAGTAAAGCTGCAAGTATAGAATGAAAATGCTATGATTGCTGTGAAGGACCTGCCCTCGGGCAGAATTACTATGGATATATATATATATATATATATATATATATGTATATATGTATATGTGTGATTAAGGAAGTTTTTATTTGGTTTTCCGCGTCATGGATTCAAAGTCGGCATCTGGCCACTGATTCCGACGTTTCGGCATGATTCCATATGTCATTGCCACTCATTTCGACGTTTCGGCATGATCCCACATGTCATTATCATGCCGAAACGTCGGAATCAGTGGCCAGAGGCCTTTGATAATGACATGTGGGATCATGCCGAAACATCGGAAACAGTGGCCAGAGGCCGACATTAAATCCATGACGCGGAAAACCCAAGTAAACTTTCTTAATCATACTTATATTCGCGAAAATCTACAATATATTTTTTTTTGAGAGAAGAAAAAACAAAAGAGCAAACGGAGGAAATTGGATGGAGGATAAAATAGGGAGAAAAGGAGGAAATTTTGATCCAATAATAGATCTTTGCTTAAAAAAAAATTATAAGGCAAAAATCAAATAAACATTTGTTATTTATTAATAAAGGACGGAGAAATATGTATCTTATACGCCTTGCAGGGAAGGGTGTTATGGTACATCCTACGTAACAAAAATGCTCTATTTGAAAAATCCACATTTTAGAGGTTTTCTGCAGAAATATTTGACGCAACATACTCCACATGAGACTATAGATCGTAAAGAATTCAATTACTTTCGCCGAATGTACAGGAAAACGCTGACTGTGTTTACAAAGAGACCTAAAACAAGTCTGGGGAAAATAATCGTATATACTCAATCTAGGATTTAAGGAGAGATCAGGGCTTGCTTGGTTTAGGCTAGGGGCATGGAAATTTCTAAAAATTAGCGACGATCACGATATGCGAATATGTCCAATGTGCGGGAACTTTGAAGATGAGATACATATATTAGGAAAATGTAATGATTTAGAATATTGGAGACGTCAGTTATTACCGGAAAGATTTCTAAATTCAAATCGGGAAAGATTGGCATGCTACGAGTTATTGCTAAATCCAGAAAATTGGATAAACCTCGGTAAATTTCTGGACAAAACGCGGAAAATAAGGACAACACTCATTCATGAATAAATATATGTTATCAAAATGCAATAACATTAATTATTAACAATTATATATAAATTAATTAGTGTATTGTGTTATTATTTAATTGTAATATTGTGTTTTCTTTATATAATTGTAATGTTAATGTTTTTTAGTGTATAATGCTATTGTGTTATTATTTAATTGTAATATTATTGTGTTTTCTTTATGTAATTGTAATGTTATTGCTTTTTTTGTTGTTTATTTTTCTTTACACTAGTACCAATTATTACTTTATTGTAACGGACTGTCAACAGCACGTACGGCTTACTGCCCGTGCGACCCATATTTGTAAATAATATTGTAAATATCTTACTTTTTGTCTAATAAATTCCTACTACTACTGCTACTACTACTATTCATAACTATGCTCTCATCATCTGACTGTACTCTCTTGCCGCTGTTTATGTGAACAAATCTGATCAGTACAATCCATTGATACATAAGGATGCCGCATTTTGACTACTGTGACGTTCTACTAACTGACATAAGTGACGGATTGTCGGACAAACTGCAGCGTGTCCATAATATGTGTATCAGATTCATATTTAATGTTCGAAAATACGATCACATTTCTCCATTATTCCACGAATTGTCATGGCTACATCTAAAAGAGAGAAGAAAATCGCACTGTCTAATTCTCCTATTTAAGATCCTACATACCTCGATTCCCAATTATTTATCATCCCGTTTCCAGTATCTATCCTCAAACCATAACCTAAACACAAGATCACAACATAGTCTCTTACTTAATATACCGCAACATAGGACATCACATCACTCCATGTCATATACCATCTCCACTTCTCGCAACTGGAATTCCCTACCACAAGAAATAAGGGGCTGCCGGACATTGGCATCTTTTAAAAGAAATCTAAATTTATATTTGCTCTAAACTCTACTTCATTGTTATCCAGTGTAAGATATATATATATATATATATATATATATATATATATATATATATATATATATTAATTGGTGTTTCCCGAATAATGTATCATATTTATATTATTATTATTATTAATATTATTATTATTATCGTATAATTATTGTTATTACCCTATAAAATGTTGTTTGTACATGACATTTACATTGCTACATTTATTGTATCTTTAACTGTTTATAATTAGTATAGTGTAAATCTATATTTGTCGTATATTTATTTGTATTTGTGCTGGTTGAGTGGAAGAGAGGGCCTTATAGCCTTAACTCTGCCAGAATAAATAAAGTATTATTATTATTATTATTATTATTATTATTATTATTATTATTAGAATAATGCACATTTTCCTGTCCTTTAGTTATCAATTTTACGCATGGATAATTGCAGTAGTAGTGCTAGTATTTCTATTGTAATTACATATTTTATTCCTTGCTATTTACACGCTACAAAATTGTATATTCACAAATAATTATGCTAACTGCAAATTAATTTCATTTCACATTTTTTACATGTTTTTAGCCATTTTAAATATACCTCGTAATATGACATACAGTAGAATTACGTATTATATCATTTTCGTATTAATTTTTTGAACTATTGGTTATTTCTTTAAAAAACTTTACAATATAGAAAAACATATCTGGAAAAAACTAAAATTAATTAAAATAATAATAATTCTGGTAGTAATAATGAAAATATATTCGTGTGCGGGTGCAGATTAGTACTACAATAATTAATTAGTTAATAATGATAATAATAATAACTATCGAACCCATAGGTTCATGGCCACGCGAACATAAGCTCTCCACACATCCCTATCCTGAGTTAATGTTTTTCAATCATCACCTGTATAATCTACTTCCCTCAAATTATGGTTAATTATATTCTCTCACCTCATTCTCGGTTTACCAACTGGTCGTTTTCCCTCTGGTTTTCCTACAAGAAACTTCTATACAGCTCTTTCATTACTCATTCAGGCCACATGTCCTGCCCATCGTCGTCTACGACACTTAACTGTTTTTATTATATTTTCTTTTTCATAAAGATTATGTAGCTCACTGTTATGTAGTCTTCTCCATTCACCAGTCTACTCATGTCTCGGTCCAAAAAATTTCCCGACAACGTTATTCTCAAATACACGTAATTCTTTCTCCTCCCTTAGAGTAGGAGTCCATGTTTCGCAGCCATATAATATAACTGGGAGAATAACAGTTTTATATATTTTCAGTTTAACTTTTTTAAGAGCAGTTGAGACGACAGAATAGCATGCATTTCCAGAATTGAGCCTATGTTTAATTTCTGTGTGCATCTTATTCCTATGTGTGATTATTGTTCCTAGGTAATTGAATTCACCCAATATAATAATAATAATAATAATAATAATAATAATAATAATAATAATAATAATAATAATAATAATCTATTCTATTTTCGGGTTTATACAGCTGCTGCCGTCTTCCCATGCCAAACCTCCAAAGCCTACGATCTTGGGCATCTTCAATGCTTAGCCCTCTTGCTTGCATTTATCTTCATGATTTCCTTACATGTTAATTTTGGTCTCTCTCTTTTCTTCTTTCTGTCCGGTTGCCTTTGATATACCTAGTGGTTTCGGCCATCGCTCATCTTCCATTCTTAAAATATGTCCTAATCATTTTAATTCCTTCTCCTCAGTTCTTTCAAATATGCTTTCTTCTGCTTCCATTATGTTTCTAACAACAACAACAACAACATAAATAACAACAACAACAACAACAACAATAATAATAATAATAATAATAATAATAATAATAATAATAATAATAATAATAATAATAATAGATAGATAGATCATCGGTTGATTAATGTCTTTGACATCGTCCGATTCCTAATAGCCAATAATAATAATAATAATAATAATAATAATAATAATAATAATAATAATAATAATAATAATAATAATAAATAATAATAATATAACAACAATAATAACAATGAAAATAAAATAATAATATAACAATCATAATAATAATAATATTAATATTAATAAAATAATAATAATGTAAACAATTGAAGGATACAATTGTACTGAGATAATATGATTAAATTAATTATAAAAACAGGAAATACAGTGACATCGTTAATAATAATACAGTTTTACCATCTGAGCTAGCGCAGCGGGCATTTATAACTCAGCAATTCGCAGTCAGAAATAGAAGAAATTAATGCGTTTCAGCCACACTAAGCCACGAAAGATTTGTGATTGTGTTTTGGAGTTCAATTGAAACATGACGTGATATGTTATTTTAAATAGCATAGGCCTGCTGTGTATGTAGGTAAACCATTTTCAATATTACACTGGATTAAAGCAAGCAGATGTTCCTCTGCTATTCAATTTTTATTGCTAGAGTATACAATAAAATCTTTATTGAGTGAAGGCGTATAATTAAATTGTATTAATCAGCTGTTGGTATATGCTGATGATATTGTACAAGGTGGGGCATAAATACCAGACGGTTTAAAAAAAAACGTCAACACTGTGAGCTTGGAACAAGATATATTTGAGTCATGTTGAAATAATGTAAAGAAATAAAAGTATATTACGATGGGAGGTTGGGAAGTGGTTTTTACAGAATCGAAGACAATTTTTAAAAAACCAAGCTATAGCCAGGTTTTTAACTTCCGAGATTCTGTAAAACACTTCACAAACGTGCGTTGTACATTATTTTTTTCGCGATGGTGTTTTCAAAATAATAAATAATAGTAAAATAATAACGTATTTGTTGGAAATATTTGCATTCATTATAAACAATTGACTAACGTTAACATTGTGGGCAATGTTTATTAGTTGAAACAACAGGAGGCCTTGAGAACAATTATTGATAACATGGCCGCATGTACGTATTTATTGTTTTATATTGTTTCAAATCAAGAAGAGAAAAAATTAGGAACTCAGTTATAAGGGAGAAAATGAAGATTGAAGACACTATTTTAGATTATATCAAAACTCAGCAATTAAGATGGTACGGACGTGTCCATCGAATGGAAGAGGATCGACTACCGAAATCTGTTTTGGAATGGAAATCTGAGGAAAGACGAAGCAGAGGAAGACCTAAAACCTCCTGGAGTCAGGGAATATGTTTATATATGAAGGAGAAACATCTACAACCAGGAGATTGGATGGACCGACAAAACTGGTTATTAGGAATTGGACGATGTCCGATCCGATTGAGGGTCTTTCCACTTTTCAGCGGTTGCCCTTTTACCAGCCGGCTGCTGGCCCTTCACATCCACATGTGTCAATCACAGAGGTAGATGATCAACAGCCAGTGTAGGGGTGACATGTGGTTAGCATGTCGAGTCCCCCAGCCGTTATAGCTGGTTCCTCAACCTGGAGCCGCTACTTATTGTAGCTACCCAATTGCCTCACGATGCTGGGTGGGCACCGGTCCCATACTGGCCGAAATACCATGAGAAAATTTCTTCTCCCATGGAGACTCGAACCAGCGCAAGTCCCGTAGCTCTGCGCCAAGGCTTCCTACCTTAACCGCTCGGCTACAATGTCAAAGACATTAATCAACCGATGATCTATCTATATTGTTTCAAATAAAGTTAAGTTAATTTAATATGCAGTGTATAATATAATGTATATTAACACTACCTTTTGGATATTTTCTGTATGTACATTGTACGTAGTATACATGGTGGGCAGTGGTTTTACTTCCCGCACGTGGGTGTGAATGTAATATTACAGTATAGTTATTTAGGTTGGCAACCCCGAAATGTAGGAAGTTCAACTATCAATAGTGGTCGCCATTGCTGATAAGAACGAACAAACGCACTATCGTGCAAAAAATTTCTTACACGCGGAACAGAAACCAGATTATATAAAAACATTAATTAAACCCGTGGTTACTTAGGTGAATGAAACCTGGATTCTGAATGAATGCAACATATCTTGATTGACTGTTTTGAAAGAAAGATATTAAGGAAAATGGAGAGTGTCGATTGAGATACAACAGGGAATTGTATGCGTTGTATAAATCATCAGATATCATTACAGATATTAATATATAAGTAATAGAATTTATTGACATTTCAAAAGAAAGGAAATGCATTTGCATTTACATTGCGCACGGGCCTGTTTGGCCGTACATGCATTTTTTCCATCTACAGATATTAAAGTAAACAGATTGAGATGGACGGGACACGCAGAGGATGAACAATAATGAAGTAAAGTTAAATAAATAATGAAGTAGTTGGAAGAATTATAGATGGTAAGCCACAGGGAAAACAGAGCTGGAAGACCGAATTTGAGATGGATGTTTGATACAGAGGTACAGCTAGAATTACATTTTCTCTCGAATATGCGTTTAATTTATGGTTGGAAGGTCCTAACATTCCATGCTCCTAGGAACATGTCCCTGTGTTTGAGCCTTGGCATGGGTTTCCTGAAGTAGTCCCCACCCGGAGAACCGAATGGGGGACTATTTGACCTCCGGATAATTTTACCCCAGTTCAACCTATGTCCGCATTTCTTGACAGTTGTATTTTTACGGTGAAAGATCGTCACTCTTTCGACCAAGGTACTTTTTTCGTCTGGCTTATCACCTTCGACCAGTCCGGCAAGGGTAACCCTATCGGCAGCAATGCCACCGCCGGCATAGCTCTCAGGATCATTTAAGCACGCAAGCCACTCCATCACGACATGGTTGGAAGGTAGTGAATGGAAATGAGTTAGAGGGGCGATGAGGTGGACAAAGTGTTGTATAAGAAACAGTGGCAATGTATCTTTCTCCTGTCTTTCAATCGTAGCCAAGATAACATTTGAAATGCAAGAGTTAATGTCATCTGATTTACTGAGGTTGCGTATATAATGTGCACAAATATTATGAACTCGTTGCATCATTGTCCAAATATGATATCGAAATACAGATGTATGGAGAGCTTATATCAGCGCGGCCATGAACCTCCAGGCTAGATAGTGCCAGAGATTTGGTTATACTGTTTGAAATTCGTTAATATAGAAAAGAGCCCGCTTGTTGGGTACGTAAAATAGTGGCCATTTTAAATGTCAGAATGTACTGAAGAGTTTCTAACCGTGACTATTTAACTCATGCCCCAAATGGGATTCAATGACCAATCACATTTCAATGATTTTTTAATTACAACCAATCATAGTCGTGTTTCACCTCGAATTTATCGAATAAATCTATCATATTAAAGAATTCACCTCCTTTTTGACATTATGAATAGGTCATGACGTTATTTTGCAGTGACTGACTCAGAAAGAAATATGGCTACCAGATTGTATATATATATATATATATATATATATATATATATATATATTGCACGAATGTCAGCTGATATGCCTGCGGGAGATAATATAAAAACATTTGTAGCAATTGATTATACTACGAAAATAAGGAACCACTGTTTGCACTTTCTTAAATGAATTATTTCCCAGGATAATAACGTTGCAGAAAAATATAAATGAAATATTTATATCATAGGACATCAGAAATTAATTAATACCTATAATATTGGTTATAAATGTCTCCACTAGGGTGCATTCTTAAAATATTGCGATCCTTTGGCAATAAATAATATGATCTGGTTGCAGTGATGAACAAGCGTAACAATCGTTTCTCATTTGTTATCAAACATCGCTTCTCATTTGTTTTCAAACATCGCCGTTTACATTAAATAAATAAATATTTTAAAATAACTATATTTAAATAATGATTTGTGAGTAAACAGCTTAATTTTATTTGTTAAATAGTCCTAACAAATGCCACTCTTGATTTCCAAATTCTCATAAGTAATGCCACGAGTGATTTCCAAATTATCGATAAATTCACGACTCACGAAGTGAGGAGTGAATTTATCTAGAGAATTTGGAAATCAAGAGTGGCATTTGTTAGGACTATTTAACGAATAAATTAACCTCTTTACTAAAAAATAATTATTTGAATATAGCTACCGGTGTTTTAAAATATTTATATAGTTAATGTAAACGGCGATGTTTGAAAACAAATTAGAAATGTGAGGTTATGTATATTCACTGCAACTCGATCATATTATTTATTGCCAAATAGGATCGCAATATTGTAAGAATGCACTCTAGTGGAGAAATAATGAAACACATCAAACTATTGTAATCAACATTATAGGTTAATCATTTATATTTTGAATAAACTCAGTAAATAACTGAATCTATTCATTATTTGCTATATCCAATGTATTTGTTGGAGAAAAATAATGGTCTAACCTATTCAGAATATTAAAAAAGAGTAGCTTTCTTTATCACAAAAGCAGGAGCTGATAAAGAGAAATCGATAAAGAGCGAGGTGAAACACGACTGTCATTGGTGTAAAACAGAATTCATTGAAACGTGATTGGTCATTGACTACCATTTGCGACATGAGTTAAATAGTCTAGATAAATTCACTCCTCACTTCGTGAGTCATGAATTTATCGATATTTGGAAATCATTCATGTTATTACTTATGATAAAGCTGCTACTGGACTCTATACTATATCCGAGCTAAGTTCCAGTTGTACTGTAAGCAAACTTGGATATGGTATTACTCCATCGACTCCGTCTACTGGGGGAACCTTGGTGCTACTTTTACATATAACTGAATTTGTACTGAACTGTCATCGATAGAAATATTGTTCTTAGGAAAAGTCAAATTTAACGGGAAATAAGACTGACTATAAGTTAAGATGGACCAATAATTAGGAACTTCCATTCCTTATTTCTTATGACAAAAATGTAATATGAGTCTACCTAATCTGACGTTTACGCTTTTTTTCCACGATATCGATGGATATCCTTTATTTACAATTTCATTACGAATAAAACTTATGTTCTATTTTGACTCACCTGCAAATTCTGCAGTTATTTTCACCACATCCTCAATGGTTAATGTAGGATTATTTCACTCAACTGTTTGAAAACATTCAAAATAATTTGTTTTTTTTTTTTTCCGTTTTTCAAATATCTTTTCCGGTATTTTAAGAAATTATACAGCGACAATTTTAAAGAAATACCATCGTATAATGTGCGTGCATTTAATTAAACATTGCAATTTTATTTATTTAATCTATTAAAATTGTAATTATATACAGGGCTGTTTAAAAAGAAGGAACAGACTTCAAACGTTTATTTTTTCCAAACTACAAAAATAGAAACACAATTCCAACGTTCCTAGAAAGAGAAAAGTTTGAAGTTCCGATCACGGCCGCATTGGAGCAGAAAATCAACTTCATTACCGGTGGCCTCCCAGGTCTCCAGAGCTAGCCCCGTGTGATTTTTAACTGCGGGGATATGTAAAAGACCGTGTTTTTATGTCTGACACTCTTAAAAATCTGCGACATAGAATTGTTGAAGCTGTGAATTCGATAGCTAGAGACAAGCTGATTCGTGTGTGGCAAGAAATGAACCACCGTTTTGATATTTGTCGTGTAACACATGGTGCTCATATTGAATGCATAAAATAGTGAAATTTTAACTTTTCTCTTTCCAGCAACGTTGGAATTTTGTTTATCTTTTTTTGTAGTTTGGAAGAAATAAATGTTTGAAGTCTGTTCCTTCTTTCTGAATAGCGCTGTATTTTAATATTCTCCCATATAGAATAATTAAACAATGAAATGCTATATATTTCAATCTATTAAAATTGTAAAGTGATCCCACTACAGGCCTTTGGGGTAGTAGGAGTTTAAGGATCCCACTTTTTCTGAACAATCGGCACTTGATGTCAGCCGGGTTGTCAGCCCTGCGTGACGGCCGCCTTTATACCCAGAACAAGCGCCCGGTACTCATTTCAGCTGGAGGCTGAGTCGACCCCAGGGCCATAGTGCCGCCAGAAGGTTTGGGTCAGTACCTATTAAAATGGTAATTATATGTTTTAATATTCTCCCATATTATAGATAAGTCCACCGCTGTGGTCTCGAGGTAGCGTGCTGACTTGTCACGCAGTGGGGCCGGGTTCGATTCAGTATTCAACACCCTCATTATCCGATCACTGAGACAAAGACATTCTTCATGAAGACGAAAATAAACGGAAATTTCTGGGTGAGGTTTTTATGGTTTTTTTCTCACTTGTAAGGCAAATGTTAGGTAGCTTTGATGATAAAACGGTCCCCAAACATCATCAGGCCATCATCATCATCCGCCGGTGTGGAAACCAACGGGAAGCTATCACACCTCTAATTCCTTAGTAAAGCTGTACAGCATCACATGAGTGCAGTGAAAGACCTGCCCTAGGGCAGAACACTATAGATAGATTTTAGATAATACATGTTTTTATTTTATTTATTTGGGGTGTTAGAGAGTGAACTACATTTTCTTACACGCTTTAAGGAAAACGTTATTCGACCAATGAAAATGCAGTCATATACCGGTATCTGATCTGTTTACAATACAATTGGAACTTAGCTCGGAGGAGGTACTGTATAATATGATTATGCGACATAATGCACCGTGATGCAGTGCTTGTATGCACAGAACAGGGTACAAAGCAGAGCCCTCCGGATAAGAATCCCCCCGAGCTGACCACTAAACCATATCGCTATACACGCTTTATTTCACTTGATGATATTAAAAATTAAAGCGAGACTGAACAGGGGGTGGGTTAAAAGGGTTGATATATTATTTAGGGAACCCCATGTGACATTCTTTATAGGGCGATCATGAGGGGATTAAGTGGTCAACCGCATGGGAAATCGGAGCAACAAGATGGATGGCAGCTCTTACAAATTAAAACTCCTTTTAAATGACTGCCTGTTACTCCACAGGAGCTCCCGGAAATCACAGCTTCCAGACACTTAATACACCAAATGCGCTGGCAGATAAATTTCCAGAGAGGCAACAATAATAATCTATATTCGAGACACATACAGTTTTAAAAATGTACTTCTTTAACTTGATGGACGGTAATATGCTTAGGTATTTATAGCGACACTACAAATTATCATAAGTAATGCCACGAGTGATTTCCAAATTATCGATAAATTCACGACTCACGAAGTGAGGAGTGAATTTATCCAGAGAATTTGGAAATCAAGAGTGGCATTTGTTAGGACTATTTAACAAATACAATTAAGCTGTTTACTCACAAAACATTATTTAACCATAGTTATTTTAAAATATTTATATATTTAATGTAAACGGCGATGTTTGAAAACAAATGAAAAGCGATAGGTACGCTTCATCTGCTTCTTTTGTTTATCACTGCAACCAGATCATACTATTTATTGCCAAAGGAACGCAATATTATAAGAAAGCTCTCTAGTGGAGAAAAAATGAAACACATCAAACTGTATATTAATTCATTTCCGATGTCGTATGATGTAAATATGACAATTATATCTTTCTGGATAGTTACCTGGGAAAAAATACATTTAAGAAAGTGCAAACAGTGGTTTCTTTTTTTGGTGGTATAATCAATTGCTACAAATGTTTTTATATTAACTCCCACATGCGGCATGTGTTGACATTCATGCACTATATATACAATCTGGTAGCCGTATTTCTCACGGGCTCAGTCACTGCAAAATAATGGTCAGACCTGTTCAGAATATTAAAAAGGAGGAGCCTTCTTTAATATGGTAATTATAACACTTTTTATTTCGTGAAACACGACTCTGATTGGTTGTAAAACAGAAATCATTGAAACGTGATTGGCCACTGAGTCCCATTCGGGGCATGAGTTAAATAGTCTCCGTGATATTATTATAATTGAGTAACATTAAGAAATTGTGACTGGAATAAACATCAATAAAACTAAATATATATTCACACATAGTTGTACATTATATAAAGGATATGGACAGTTAATGACAAATGAGGGAAAATGGTTTGAATTCAAATAACTAGGAACAATAATTACAAATAGGTATGAGATGCACAATATTATATTACGATGCGAGGTTGGGAAGTAGTTTTAACAGAAGCGAGGAAATGTTTAAAAACCGAGCGATAGCAAGGTTTTTAATTTCCGAGATTCTGTAAAACACTTCACAAACGTGCGTTGTACATTATTTTTTGCGCGATGGTGTTTTCAAAATAATAAATAGTAGTAAAATAATAACATCTTTGTTGGAAATATTTGCGTTCATTACTAAACAATTGACTAACGTTAACAATGTGGGCAATGTTTATTAGTTGAAACAACAGGAGGCCTTGAAAACAATTAGTGATACATTGGCGGAAAGTACGTATTTATTGTTTTATTTTGTTTCAGATAAAGTTCAGTTCATTTAAAATTCAGTGATTTGTTCCGTATAATGTATATTAACACTACTTTTTGGATATATTTTTGTATACGCATTGTATGTAGTATAGGCTACATAAAGGGCAGTGGTTTTACTTCCCGCACGAGGTTTGTAATATGTAATATTACAGTATAGTTATTTAGGTTGGCAATCCTGAAATGTAGGAAGTTGAACTTTCAATCATGGTCGCCATTGCTGTAAGTACGACAAAAATATGTTAAACATAGGCTCAATTCTGGAAATGGATGCTATATTGCCATTACAGGGAGTCTTGTTGTCACAAGTTCTCTCAAAATACTTAAACTGAAAATCACAGATCTTACCATCTAACTAGAGAAAGCGATGAAGAATGCCTATAGTAGGCCTAATTGACTTTACATAATAATATGCCTCCATCCATAGTAATTCTGCCCCGAGTGCACATCCTTTACTGCAATCATAACATTCCCATACTATGCTTTTGCAGCTTTACTAGGGAATTATAGGTGTGGAAGATTCCCGTTGGGTTTTCCACACCGGTGAAGGATGATGATAATGAACAGGATGATGATGATGGCCGGATGATTTTCGGGGACCGTTGGGCCCTAAGCTTTCTGACATTTGTCTTACAGGTGAGGGAAAACCCCGAATAAACCTCACCCAGGAGACTGTCCCGACCGGAAATCGAACCCGGGTCCGCTGCGTGACAATGCAGCACGCTACCTTAGGACCACAGCGGTGGAATAATATGCCTATTATTCTACAAATTAGTTTATAGACCTTGAAATTATATGAGTGATTTGACGTAACAAATGCAACAAAATAAAATAACGATTTATTGTTTTTTACTATTCAGATAGTAGGACAGTACTTGTTTTTCTCCTTCAAAACATGTAGGCCTATATATAAATTTCAATCTCCTTAACAGAAAATATGGCTTTTTTATCTTTATTAATTGTACTTAAAATGTACAATATTTTATATCCATAACTGACGTAACTGCAGAATGACATGTTTTATAGAGTGAGAGTAAAATAATCTCTGTGAATTTTTCAATTTTATTTCACAATAATTGTGAATATAGAATGTATATAGTAGGAGTTATAAAAACATGTTTTAAGTTCTATGTTCTAATAAACTTTAGTTACCAATCATAAATACAAAAATAAAGGCAACTGAAGTAAAACCAATGCTTTTGTGTAGTGTAATATTTTAAACAAATAAATTACAATTATTTGTTACGCATGAGTTCATTCAATTCTACAATATGAAAATATTTGTAATAGTCCATACACTACTTCGGAAAGCACGGAAGAAACTTTAATTTTCATATGTTATGCAGCAGTAAGCTACGGTCCGGCACCGGGTTTCATATTCTCCATTCTGTTTATGATCACGCCTCATACAACACTTTGCACTACACAAAACATAAACATACACTCATCCTACACTCCTTTCTGCACACAATACAAGAATACATCATTACGTAAACTGGTGTGCCGAAGTGGTGCGTAAAAATTTAAAATAAACTATAGGCCTACTAACGCCATCTATCTGCCTAGTGCGGAACTCGAAGCACGTAAAATGCAGTGAATGGCATTAGAACACACTCAAACACAGAACAACAATGACAACAACAACAATAATAATAATAATAATAATAATAATAATAATAATAATAATAATAATAATAATAATAATAATAATAATAATAATAATAATAATAATAATAATAATAATAATAATAATAATAATAAGTAATAACGATAGTAATAATGTAGCACGACAGAAAGAGAAAGATATTCATTTATTTCTGTCTGGTTACCAAGGAGGCACGAAATCGTGGAAGGCCCCACAATGAAGCCAATCTGTTCAGGTAGTTTTTCCCTCCACAGTATCACCTAACGACTTTCCCGGAGCCGATATTAAAAAGAAAAGGGCAATAAATGCATGGAAAAACGATATATCTTCCCCTTCTTTCGACTGTTATATCATCCATTTAACGGAAAATATTCCCTTCTTCGCTAGTTTCCAGGGTAATTAGTTCTTAGCTTATGCAGAATTTGGACAGATAATCACTAGGCTCATTGGCCTAACTTATATCCTTAAATCAGTTACAACAAGCTTTTTTATCTAATAAATATGTATAAATGCTTTATTATTAAGTAATATTGCATCTAGGAACTTCATGTGATTCCAGTAGGCTGTGTATTTCTATTATGTAACGTGTTTTGTGTAGAAAATCGACGATTTACTATATTTTTTGTTTAATATATGGTCAACGTTTCTGACTACAGTTCTTGAGGTCCCGGGTTCGATTCCCGGTCAGATCGTAGGGATTCTTCCATAAAGAGAATTATTCATATAGTTGCTGTTGGTTTGAAATTTAGGTTAAGTATCTCCTGGCGATACATATAATTTATCACCCATCTTATCATTCGGGTAACGTAATTCCGCCTTCCAGGTGCCCCAAACTAGCAACTTATTTCAATTCCGCCAATGCCAGGAGAGAAAACCAGAAATTATGATCTTGTCGATTTCCGGGCTATTGGCGGTGGTCTTGAGGCTAGTAGTCCCCCGAAGTTTCGCCAGAAACTTTTGCGTCCGGCATCCTCTAGCGTTGTGTTGAGAATGGCAATTTTGTCGATTGCCTGCCCGATTTATAATGTTAACAGTGATGTGTTCTCCGCGCGGTTAACTGTACAAATAGGGCAGGCAACCGACAAAGTTGCCAATCTCAAGATAACCCTTGATAATGCCGGACACTGTCTCTGGCGAAATGTTGGGGATCTACAAGCCTCAAGACCACGGCCAACCGCCCGGAAATATTTTACAAGATAATTATACTAACTCCGGCAGTGAAAGCCTAAGTCAATATAAAAGCCAGAGATGTTACAAAAGACAACCTGGAGATACTGGACAAAAAATATACTTTTTTTAACCATCAGAATGGGTTCAACGTAGAAGCTATAAAACTACTGTAGTCCAGTCACTGAGTCTTCGGCCTTGATGTTTTCACGACAGTGTTGCCGATATGGATATTCAGTACAGTATACCACGCGGAATATCAAATCATGACTGTTAGCAGAAATACAGCCGACAACATTGCAGCAATTTCAGACCTTACTAGCGGCGTCAAGAGCAGTGATTGGTTGTGGCAGACGTTCACTCCAACTCCAACTGTTTCCTTATTGGCAGTAGAAGGCAAGTTTCTCCCTTTATCCCTCGTACAAGCTACACGTCTCATCGGCTGTAATGTAAGTACATAGTGGAAAGCAACGGGAAGCTATCACACCTATAATTCCTTAGTAAAGCTGCAAAGCATAGCATGACAACACTATAATTGCAGTGAAACACGTGCCCTCAGGCAGAATTACTATAGAAAGACCTATGCAAGTATGTAGGAAATCAAGTAATAGTGTAGAAATTTCAATGTTGCACTTTAGATATATCGTATTTAAGCTCCTGATTTAACTAAATAACTCACTAACTCACTGACACTATAGAATCGTAGATTCATGGCCGCAGGGACATACGCTCTCCACAAATCCATATCCCTGAGTTGTTTTCTAATCATATAATCTACTTCCCTCAAATCATGGTTAATGTTATTCTCCCATCTTATTCTTGATCTACCAACTGGATGTTTTCCCTCTGGTTTTCCTACAAGAAGCTTCAAATCTCTTGTTTCATTCCCCATTAATGCCATATTTCCTGTCCAATGCAATCTACGAGACTTAGCTGTTCTTATTATATATGGTGTCCTATAAAGGTCATGTCGCTCTTCAGCCATCTCTCTTTGATCCAAAATTTTTCCTACAAACTTTATTCTGAAATATTAGTAATATTTTCTCCTCCCTTAAAGTAAGAGTCCATGTTTCGCATCCATATAATATAACTGGGAGAATAAGAATTCTATATATTTTCAGTTAATAATAAAGCTCCTGATTTATTGAAGTAAATTCATCATCAACGTAAAATATCAAGCACATATATTTACAGTATATTTATAAGTTTACATTTAGTGATTTAAACATCGCGTCATATGGAAGGGTAACTGAAACCGAATGGGTGAGCTTCTACAACTACTACTTTTCCAGGGTTATGGCTAGGATATGTAAGGATTCTATAACATGTCACCATCTCTGTGAAATATAAATTATAGCGTTTATTTTCCTCTATGATAAAAAAACGATTTTTGGAATTTTCATCATACGAAAAATTTTATTGATCTTAACCGGAATCAAACTTATGACTTTCGGGTCCTGAGGACGACCGCGGTATCATTATATAAATGTTTTAAATAAGAAAATCATAAATATTAGATCCAAGAAAATTTGCACTGACTTATACCATTGTTGCATGGAATTGCATACGAATGTCCGGTCACAATATTGGTCTCCAGATTAAACCAATATGACAGGCTTAAACCACTGCTGACGTAATACCTTGCAGGGGAAAAACCTAGTCCAACGTTTCTTCAAGTCTACTTATTCTCGGGCCTTCATAAAATACATCCATTTCTTTTTTTTCAAATCTTACAATATTCATATCATTACATTACATTCCTCATGCAGTAACACGATACCATTTTATTATGTACAGTCTGCTTATAAAGAGTGAGAATACATGCTATAGAAATGATCCTGTGAAGTATGTATAATGTAATTGTATTGTTATCTAATTGTAATATTATTGTTCTTTTTTTGTTTTATGTATATTATTACCAAACATCAACTTATTGTAACGGACTGTCAACAGCACGTACGGCTTACTGCCCGTGCGACCCGTATTTGTAAATAACATTGTATGTATCTTACTTTTAGTTTAATAAAGTCCTTATGTATGTATGTTTATAAAGAGTGTTACACATTTTTTACATGTTTTCTTTTCTTTCCTCTTTCATATAAGAATCGATCGTCTCATGGTGTGAAGGTTAGCGTGTCTAAATCTCCAGAGATCCTGGAGTCTGATTTCCGGTTATATTGTAGATTTTTTTTTAGTCAGATCAGGATCGGGTCAACTCAGCATCATAAGAAAGGGCAAGTAAATAGAGAAATAATAATAATAAAAAAGATTAAGAAACGAGCTTTTGTATATCTGGCTTAATTTGCAAAGAGAGAGAGATGGAGATATAAGGGTAGATCCCTGACCGCTTTCGCCCAATTACAAAGGAAAGAACCCACCCTGTTGTCAGTTTTCGTCTTCCACATTGACCCTATTAACATCTGGTGAAGAAACACCGACAACATTGGTGCGAGTGAGAGAGGTGAGCACAGCTGTCTCTTTCTACAAATTTCTTGCAAAGTCAAGCCAGACGAATAATAACTACTACATTATGCTAACACAGCGACTCCCAACATTGTCATGTGATAAACAGCAATAGCAATATTAATTCAATCGTTCTTGGTTTTCGGAAACCCTTCTCATGACACGGATTATCTTCTTCTTTATATATAATATTTTACTGTCCTTTATAGACTCAAAAACTATTTGATCGATTTGAATGGGGTTTTTACCATTATTTAATAGATTTTTTGGGACCATTAACGTATATAACATATTACCGTATGTACTATAGGGCCGGAGCTAAAAATAATGGCATAGGTGCACTAAAAAAAATATCTTTTTGAATGCTTAAATGGCTTACGCTGCATAATCCATAACAAATACATCAAATTAATGTACACAGAATTGAATAGGTATCTAAAGAAAGAAAAATCTACAAAAAGTCCGCAAATGCATATATCTATCTTTTACGGATAAAACACAATAACAACTTTTGTAATTCAGCTCGTTGATGCCTAGAGGATCGGGATAAGTAGATTCCCGGGAAATGCAAGGTAATCAGCACAGGGTATCTAAAAATAACTACGATATAAATTTATAATTTTTTTTACTTATTCAACTAAACATAAAAAATATATTTAATTTATTTAGGCGTAGCAGTACACATCTGGTTTTGCTAGTTTTCATATCCATCCATAGTAATTCTGCCCGAGGGCAGGTCTTTCTCTGCAATCATAGCATTTTCATGCTATGCTTTGCAGCTTTACTAGGGAATTGTAAGTGTAGTAGGTTCCCGTTGCTTTCCACACCGGTGAAGGATGATGATGGTAATGATAAGGATGATGATGATGATGATGGCCGGATGATTTTCGGGGACCGTTGGGCCCTAAGCTTTCTGACATGTCTTACAGGTGAGGAAAAACCCCGAAAAAACCTCACCCAGGAGCCTGTCCCGACCGGGAATCGAACCCGGGCCCGCTGCGTGACAAGGCAGCACGCTACAAAACCGGAAAATTATATATTATATAGGTCATAAGTGGAGATTAGTTTAAGGGAAAAATATGATCTGAAATGGCTTAAAAGTAAGCATGTTAGGAAATTGTTTCAGTAGATTATGGAACAAACAAAATTACAAATAGGAATTACATGAACAAAGAAAATAATTGTAGACTCAGTTATGGAAATGCATGCTATTATGTATTACAGGGGTTCACCGCTATGGTCTCAGGATAGCGTGCTGCCTTGTCAGCGGGCCCGGGTTTTATCTCCAGTCTAGAAAAGTTTCCTAAGTGAGTTTTTTTGGGGGTTTTCATTACCTTTAAGAAAAATGGCAGAAAACTGTACGGCCCAAACTTCCCTTAATACCATCTGACTATCATTATCATAATTGTCATATTCGTCTCATTAGATTTAGTTAAGCCTCTCCTGGTGCATCACCACCTCTCATATCATCGGAGCAGCGTACCCCTGCCTTCCTGGCGCCCCATCCTAGAAGGGGTTACAAGTATGCCATACCAGGAGAGAATATCAGAAATATCCTAATTAAAATATGGTGGCCTTTATTTAAAAAAAATGTATTGCAGGGATTCTTGTCGTCCCAACTTATTTAAAAAAATGTTACTGCTAGGAAATACCCACCAAGAAATTAGGACTGGGAGTAAATATCAATAAACTGAATATATGGTCGCACGTAGAAATTCATTATATAATGGAAATGGACAGCTAATGACAAATGAGGGAAATTTTGAGGAAGTGGCTGAATTCAAATACCTAGGAACAATAATCACAAATAGGAATGAGATGCACAAAGAAATTAAACATAGGCTCAATTCTGGAAATGCGTGCTATTATGCATTGCAGAGACTCTTGATGTATCAACTCCTTTCAAAAAACGTTAAACTGAAAATATATGGAACTATTATTCTACCAGTTATATTATATGGGTGCGAAACATGTACTCTTACTTTAAGGGAGGAAAGGAGATTACAAATATTTGAGAATAAAGTACTTAGGAAAATGTTTGGACTAAAGAGAGATGAACAGACAGGTGAATGGAGAAGACTTCATAACAATGAACTACATGGTCTTTATAGGAAGCCAGATATAATAAGAACAGTTAAGTCTCGTAGACTGTGATGGGCAGGACATGTTGCACGTATGGGGAATGGAAGACTTGCATGGAAGCTTATTGTAGGAAAGCCAGAGGGAAAATGCCCAGTTGGCAGACCAAGAATGAGGTGGGAGAATAACATTAACTATGATTTGAGGGAAGTAGATTATACAGGGAATGATTGGAAAGCATTATCTCAGGATAGGGATGTATGGAGAGCTTATGTCCGCGCGGCCATGAACCTACGGGTTTGATAGTGCCAGTGAGTAAGTAAGCAAGTAAGCTAGGAAATACCATGTTGCTATCAAAGTTTGCTGTGATAGATCGTGTTATTACTGTTAATATATCTGTATCTGTATCGGACGTGCACAAGCAGAGAGATACTAGGATGTCGCTAGAGCGAAAACATAACGTTGACTTAAGGGTTGGAAGAGGGAGGGGGATGTTTACTCCCGCAACCACACACTAATTTCTTGCGTCTTCTGCCAAATGTTAACAAGTACATTAAAACTGTCTTCTCTAGCGCCACTTGTTACAGTTGGTAACACATCCTCTTCTTCATAACTGTGCGCTACAGTTGTGTCCAAAATTATTAACAACCAACACATTACACGTACTACATCTGTATTCTTAAGTAAGCTGAGTAAAAGTGATCCCACAACAGGCCCGGAGGCCCTTGGGGTAGTAGGAGGCTCCCACTTTTTCTAGACAATCGGCACTGTCAGCCCTGCGTGACGGCCGCCTTTACCCCCAGAACAAGCGTCTGGTACTCATTTCCGTTAGAGGCTGAGTCGACCCCAGGGCCATAATGCCGCCAGAGGGTTTGGGTCAGTTTAAAAATCCTAACCCCAACGGGACTTGAACCCTCGACCCTCCGGCTTGTAGCTCAGTGCCTTAACCACTACGCTACGGCTTAAGTAAGCTGAGATGTAAGGATTTCGTGTCCACTCTTGATAAATGTGGCAAACCATCTTTAGTTAACAAGTTACATGTATTTACAACTAGCGCATCCGGTAGAGTTGTCCTGCCCGAAGTTTCAATTCTCGTGTCATGGTCGGACGATAAAAATATAACTTACTATCACCATCATCAATCATCATCATCATCATCATCATCATCATCATCATCATCATCATCATCATCATCATCATCATCATCATCATCATCATCATCATCATCATCATCATCATCATCATCATCATCATCATCACCATCTTCAAGATATGGGCCTGTTGGCCCGTTTCGCTCCCCGGCGCACTATATGCCGCAGGCGCAGGTAGTCCTTCCAACGACGTTTTGGTCTTCCTACATTTCTTCGGCCTAGAGGCCTATAATGAAGCAGGTGTTTTGATAAACGATTATTTGGCCTGATCGTTTATCCTTTAGTTTTGCTGTGGTCGTCGTCGTTCGATCTGTCCGTATATTGCTTTGGGGAGTTCGAGTTTTTTTTTATAATTCCTCGTAGCAGGTAACCGGCCTGCTGCCGAGTAGTCCAATGGTGGGGCTGCCACCTCAAAGCATTTGAACATGCTTCCATCTGTAGAAACCCCAGGTGGAGGGCTGCCTCTTCCGCTTGTCTCGCCTTTATTGAAGCTTGTTCTTTTTGCCGATCCAACCTTTGAGGTCTTCACCCGTATCCCTGGGCAGGGGCCCTCGTTATACCCTGAGAGATTGGGTCCTTGACAGAACTTAGTCACTAAGATTCTTAGTGTTCACCCCCGCGACGAGAACGCGCCTGTCAAGAATTACCCAGCTGTATACAGTTCCGGCTTATGCCCCCTGTACACACTGGGCCGGGTTAATAGCCTCGTCTAAAACCAAGGCTAAAGGCTATATATAACTTACTATTTACCATAATATTCACTAATTAATAAATTCGCAAGAAAACTCCTCATTGCCATGTGTTGTGGCTCAAGAAGTGTGCATTATGACGGCATTGTTGTCGCGAGAATATGTCGGTAATGCAGATGACTACACATCTGACATAAAAAATATTTTTACCCGATCGCAGCGCCACTTACCAGGTCTAATTCTAAATCTAAACCATCCAGGGACCCACTCAAAAAAATCATCAAAATCGGTCCAGTCATTTAGGTAATTATTTAATTTCGGATTTCAAGTAAACCTCCACTTCTAATTGTCGGATTTCGCTCATTTTTTGATACTATATCGGTTTATTTTAATACGTTATACTGTTTCGATGTAAAACATAAGAAAAATGTGACCGCTAGAGCGATTTTTAAATTTTCACTTCAGGTGAACTCCTGCACCTAATGGTTTTAGAGGGCCCAATTGTGAATCTAAACCATTGAAGTTTGCTAATCAGTTTTTAATTTCCGAATTCAAGTAAACCTCCACTTTTAATTGTCGGATTTCGTTCATTTTTGTATAACATCTACCTCGATTTATTTTAATAGGATATACTGAGTTTCGTTGTGAAACATTGGAAATTGTGACCACTAGAGCGATTTGTAAATTTTCACTTCAGGTGAACTCATACAAATAATTGTTTTAGAGGGTCCAATTGTGCATCTAAACCATCCTGAGTCACACTCAAACACACACAAAAAATTTCAATAAAATCGGTCCAGTAATTTAGGCAATTTTTTTAATTTCGGATTTTCAAGTAAACTTTCTCTTTCAATTGCACATAACTCATAAACGAAATGTTTGCGACTATACGTTCCTTCACAAAAAAAAAATGATCCTCTCTGCATGGCCTATCATCTCTATCATTTTGTCGGCGAGGTCCTGTTACACTCTGTATACACCAGTTTAAGTTTTTTAAGACGAATTGGGACGATAAAAGCCCCTGTGAAGTATAATAGAACGCATATCCAGAACTGAGCCAATGTTTAATTTCTTTGTGCATCCCATTCCTATATCTAATTATTGTTCCTAGGTATTTGAATTCAGCCACATCTTCAAGATTTCCTTCATTTGTTATTAACTATTTCCATTATATAATGTATTTCTATGTGTGAACAAATATTTAGTTTTATTAAAATCGTGATAATAATAATAATAATAAAAATAATAATAATAATAATAATAATAATATTTTTTTGCCAGGTTGTCTTTCGACATTCCTGGTATTCTCTCCTGGCATGGCATACTTGGGGCGCCTGGAAGGTGAGGTTACGTTGCCCCGATGATATGATGGGTGATGATGATAGTGGTGTGCCAGGAGAGCCCTAAGATGAATATGAATGATGATGATTGCGATGGGCATATGATTTCGGGGACCGTTTGGGCCTTAACGTTTTCCTGACATTTGTCTCACAGGTGAGGAAAAACCTCGATAAAAACCTCACCCAGAAAAACTGTCCCGACCGGGGAATGAACCTGGGCCCGCTGCGTGACAAGACAGCACGCTACCTCGAAACCACAGCGGTGGACAAATAATAATAATAATAATAATAATAATAATAATAATAATAATAATAATAATAATAATAATAATAATAATAATAATAATACTAATAATGTGATTTGTGTGGAATATTTCTCATAAGTAATGCCACGAGTGATTTCCAAATTATCGATAAATTCACGACTCACGAAGTGAGGAGTGAATTTATCTAGAGAATTTGGAAATCAAGAGTGGCATTTGTTAGGACTATTTAACGAATAAAATTAAGCTGTTTACTCACAAATCATTATTTAACTATAGTTATTTTAAAATATTTATATATTTAATGTAAACGGCGATGTTTGAAAACAAATGAGAAACGATAGGTACGCTTCTACTGCTTCATTTGTTTATCACTGCAACCAGATCACACTATTTATTGCCAAAGGAACGCAATATTGTAAGGAGGAGCTTTCTTTAATATGGTAATCATAACACTGATAAATATTTGGTGAAACACGATTCTGATTGGTTGTAAAACAGAAATCATTGAAACGTGATTGGTCATTGACTCCCATTTGGGACATGAGTTAAATAGTCTATTTAATGTTTCATATATCTATTTATTTTGATGAATTCAAGTAATGTAATCTGAAATCAACGACTGTGAGGAGAGCACATCCACCAGGCAGAACGATGTAAACAATTTAAGATGAGATATAAGTTATTTGAATAACGTTCTTAGCGACTACATTTGCTGTTAGTCTGGTGTATTGTAATTTTGAGTTAATTGTCAATTAGAAGTTATTGGAAATTCCGTGCGTGTTATGCTGCCTTACCTATTACGTCCAACTTCCCCAGTCGAGATAACTTAGCAACCACATTCCACCCCTTCCACCATCACATTAAGAGGCCATAAAATACAAAAATCGAAAGGGAGTCACACATCAAGGCATGAAACATCAAATCCAACTGCAGATTGGGAAGAATACAAATTCCCTGATTTCTGCGACTTGTGTTTTGTGTGTTTTTTTAAATACTTTATTTCGTTCTATGTCCCATTTCAGTAATACACGATTTTACAAAAAAAAAGTCGGAAAATGAAAAAAAAATATAGTAGGCCTATCATGTACCTATAAATATCACAAAACGGATTCAACTTACAATAACTAACTAACTAACTAACTCACTGCAACTATCGAATCCGTAGGTTCACGGCCGCTCAGATATAAGCTCTTCATATATCTCTATCCTGGGTTAAAGTTTTCCAATATTCCTTGTATAACTTACTTCTCTCAAATCATGGTTAATATTTTTATTATTTCCCACTTCATTCTTGGCCTAACTACTTGGCGTTTTCGGAAAAACTGCACTTAAACTTACTGATATATTTTCAACGTCCTATAGAACAACAGCGCGCATGCGCCAAAATTTATAGAGCCAGCGATAACCCACCATCGAACCACATATCGACTATTGTACTAAAGTTCATACAGCCTATGCTAGATGGCAGCACGTCGCTATGAAATTTAAGTGAGTAATCTTTGCAATAAATCCCCAATTCTATGTTATATATGAATAATATTAAAATTACCAAACGTTTATTAAAAATAGGTGTACACTTACTTATCACTTCCAAACCCTGTTCCAACCAGCGATAACCCAAACCAGTGATAGAAAAATCATAGACTAAGTAATATACTTTGTGGAGAAAAATAGCAGTTAGAATCACAATGTTGTTTAATAGTCTTTTTTTTTGTGATTTGCGTATCTATATAAATACTTGAAAATTGTCTAATAATGTATAAAAATTGTTTGAAAAATTTTAAAATATTAAAATATGTTAGTAAATACAGAAGAAGAGTTATAGTTTACAACAATAAACTGAAAAGTCAAGAGTTAGTAGAAGTGTACTTCAGCCGCGTTTTCACTTCTGCTTTTCGTACACGGTGTTTCCATGTCCTCTTTCGTTCCCCATTCTTGTCACACATACTGCCCATCGCTGTCAACGAGACTTAACTGTTCTTATTGTATCTGATTTCCCGCAAAGATTGTATGAATAAACAATGTTCAAACTTAATTAAAATGTTCAAATAAACAAGCAAGGGTAACCCTGAGCAACAAAAAGAAATTTTTTTTGTCTCAGAAAGAAAAATATGCGATTCTGATAGTATTTTTTCTCCTGAATTCAAATATGATATCGGTTTTTCTCCATCACGCAAGATTTCCGAGAGACAGGCATTTATAATTTCAAACACTTTAATATTTTCTACATTCGTAACTACACAATATTCGAACATTCGGACTCACCTCGAAAGTAAGAAATGACGATTTTCTGCTATATTTCGCCTGTGAAGCATCCCTCTTGATGATCCAACAATAATTGGCCAGCATATTAGGATTCCATTTGCCTTGATATCTCTTTTCCATAGCTGAAATCTCCTGAGTTAGCTCATTTGGTTTTATTTTACAATGGACAAATGGACGAAAAGACGTTTATTAAAATAATAATTATTTAAATCCATTAACTGAAATTGAAATAAAAAACGCTGTGGGTGATGGAGAAATTCCGAATACATATTTGAAAGCACGATAAAAAACTGCATTAAGTACAACTACTGGTACTCATGGAACAAAAAACATGTTGACCAGTGTTATTGACAGAAATTATATGGCAATTAATAATAACAATACCATGCGTATTTATTGTATCACAAGCTGTGCTCAGATGTTGAGAATTAATCTTTTTTTTTTTTTAAATTTGTGTCTGGAGAAGAGGCCCAACATAATACATATACATTTTTTGTCGTTGCAGGCCAGAAAATGGTGGGTTTTATAAGACTTATTTGTGATTTTTCGAGTTTTTTTAGGCATACTGGTTCTTTTTTTTAGCATATTTTTAAGTCTCAGCGGCTTTTTTTACAACTTTACCTTCCTTTGACTATATTTATACCATTCAATTTGTATAGTTTAAGAATACGCAGAGGCTACTCTCAATTCGAACTACTTTTTACAGTACTACCTACTTTTACTTTAAAAATGTTCACATTACAAATACTTTTGTTCCGTGAGAAACTATTGAACACTCACAAAACATCTCTTTATTTTTAACCATCTGTCTACTGACCGCCTGAACTACTTCGACATAAATTTCTAAGAAGCAGACGGTGAATGAAGGCAGCGAGGTTGTCTTTATCCACTCGTTAGCAATTGCAACACTTTTTACGTCCTTTTTACAGTTTTTAGGTTTTTAGGACATCTTTAGGTCTTTTTAAAGGTCTTTTATACGTCCTCAACACCCGAGCCCTAATCATAAGGCAACATAAAACTGAATGATTTCAAATTGTATCGAAATGGATATTTCGATACAGGAATTACGTCTTACTGCGCAAACTATACGTCATCGAGTCTCCATTTCGAGTGTCATCTTTATGAACAGTGCCAAATGCTGTCCTATCTATCCCTTCCTTTCCTAGTGCGCACCCTGTGCTATCGCGCATTCCCCCTCTCCCTGTGAACTCTCATAAATAGCTGTGTTTTGTAACATCGAATGATCATCTACTTAGTCACCATTGGAGTCTGGACAGAGCAGCTCAGGATAGCTGGTTTTGTTTGTTTAGTCCAGTAAGCCAGGGTGGGGACGCTAGGACAGTATTTCCCCCAACCCGAGGCTGGACTAGAGTGAGTGATAATGTATGTATGTATGTTGATTTATATCATATTTTATTTTTGTATAGATGATCTATTATGATTTCTTTTCTTTGTAAATTGAATATTTATTTATTTATCTTTATATTATATCTGACTACATAAGGGTCGTATGTTAGAACATTACTCTCTACTCAAATTACTTCCAATCACTAGTGAGCTGATTCACCGTGAGCAATTGCTGAGAACGAATTAACGACCGACTTATCGGTCATGCACGAGCGTCGACGTTTTCGTAATATTGGCAACGAATTACCCAGAATTCTCAGCGATAAAACCACTTCCGTTATTTTCGTCTGCTATAGAGGAATGCATTTATGCTTGCATCCCGCAAATAATACCGTATACAAACACGTCTGCGACACGCAATATTACGCCGATTCTCCGGTTCTTCCAGTTGAATTCTTTGGTAGACTCTATCAAATTCCTCTTCTCCGTGTATACCGAAAGCATGATCGAAGTCTTCAAGGTCCGACATCTTGGATAAATGTTGGATAAAGCAGCAAAGTACATCGATTACCATCGGTTCCCGTTCGGTTCCCTTCGGGATTTTAATTGAGTTGCTCATGTAAGGTACCTCCGCAGGTAGCTTACAAATTTAACCAATTATTATCGCCATGAACAGATTTCTGAGTAAGCAAAATCGTATTAGCATACAACTTGCTCAGCAGAGAAGGCATTTTACTGTCTAATGCGTCCAAACATGCGACCCTTAGACTCGCATTAGAAGCTTTAGTTGTGCTTTTTACTTATACCTATTCATTCAATAATTAGCATAAGTCAGGTATCAAAGTCAAATTCCAAAAGCTTGCTCAAGCGTGTGTTAGTTCCTTTGTTCCAAAGCTTCCACGATTGTATTTTATAACTCCGTAAATATTACATATTGGGAGAATTTAGTAAAGAAAGTTGAATTCCTCTTTGCCTCTATGGGCCCGGGCAAAGATGTCACAATTTGAACAATCTATGCTTTCCAATCAAAATAGTTATCAACAATAACGGTTTGATCCAGCACCTATACGGTGCAAAATTACAAAAAAAAAATATATATATATATTCTTAAAAGAACTGACAAAAATATGGGACTGAACGTAAATTTACAGAAAACATAACAGGCCTATATGTGTTTGGGAAAGGGTGTGGATGACCTCATACTTGAAACAGAGAAAATAAAAAAAAAATGCGACTTTTTTTTAAATATATTGGGTCAATAATTACAAGTTTAGGTACCTGTGAGAGAGATGTACAGACTAAAATTGCAATGGCAAAAAATGAAACTAAGACAATACATGGAATAATTTAGAACAAAAATATTACGAAGGAAACTAAAATGAAAATTTATAAGAGCATAATACAGAAATGCTTTGTCATATGGAAGTGAAACTTGGTCTTTGGCGGAAATACAAAATATAAAATTAGAACAGCAGAATTTGATTATTTTAAAAGAAGCCTCCAAAAACAAGACAGGATAAATAAGAATAAATTCCTTGGAGAGAAATAATGCCACCACATCTGTTGTTAAGAGGATTGAAAATCAAACTCTTAAATGGTATGGCATGTACAAAAAATAAAAAATGAAAGATGGCCAAAACATATATACCAATGGTCATCCCCAGGAAGAAATATACGTGGCAGACCAAGTTGGAAATGGAAAACCTACGTCAGAACTATAATGGATAATAGGAACTTGAAGAAGGAGATTGGAATGATAGAAATAATGGAAACTGAAGACGGCAAACCTATAAGTGGGGAAAGTCAAGAAGAAGAAGAAGAAGAAAAGAAGAGAGAAAAGAACTGAGAACAACAAACAAATCTTGATTGTTCTGGTATAGATACCGCTTACTTCTGTGTTTGGCGATCTCATCGCAATGTAACTTATATGTAATTATGAGAGATTGTATTTAAAGTTATTATTTCCAACAGATTTCTTCTCTTTCTGTGCGAGGGTAAACATGAAATGAAAATTCTGTATCAATAATATGTATGTTCTTACTTACTGCAAGGATTCCTGTGTTCTTGCTTTCTTACTCTTTACATAAACAACAGATGTCACCGCTATCACAACTATTATCATCACGCATGCGCACCGACAGCTACATAAAATGTCCCACTAGATGTCACAAGCGAGCCTGGATCCAAGCGAATCGAATCGTTTCTAGGCGTAGGTTCCTCTGAAACAATAAATAAATAAATTATATTAGACCACACATCCTCAGACCGGAATTAGACAAATACCATATTTACCGTAAATAATGATCGTCATATTACAGCCACGGGAGATGAAATTTCTGCGACGAACTGCAGGTTATAGCCTTCTAGACCACCAAAGAAATTCAATAGCCAGAGAGTTACATACACATCATAACCTATATCTGAATACCCTCCAAGAATAAGAAACAATTGGCTAGCCCATATTCAGCGCATGGATCGTCACAGAATAACAAAACAAATTCTTCACTACATTCCTCGAGGCAGAAGATCTGTGGGTCTGTGGTCTTCGGAGATGGCGGGAGAACCGTAACGGGCCACTGGGCCTAATACTTGAAAGGACGATGATGATGAGACCCGTAAATAAAACTTTTTACACGTAACTGAAACGCGTAAAAACTCTCGCGAGTTTGTGTGTTCTTTGAAAACAAAGAATTATACAAAATGTACAGAAGATCTTGGTAAAATAATGCTTTCTCTAAACACATACGTACCTTCCAACGGAATGAAAAAGAACAGAGTATGAAATCCTCACCGTTCAATTATACCCTATATAATAACAGAAACTCCCAATGTCTCTCACGGGACGTTAAAATGAAAATATATGATCCTGTTAGTCTCGAAGTAATATTTATATGGATGGATACGATGGATTCTTATTTAAGGGAGGACACCGATAATGCGAGTATTTAAAAACAGAGTTCTTAGGAAATTTGGACCAAACAGAGATGAACTGACAGGCGAATGGAGAAGACTGTATAACAGTGAGCTACATGATCTTTATAGAAAACCAGACATAATAAGAACAGTTTAAGTATCTTAGACTGTGATTGGGCAGGACATGTTTGCACGGATGTGGAAAATGGAAGCTTCTTGTAGGAAAACCAAGGGAAAACGCCCAGTTGGTAGAGCAAGAATCAGATGGGAGAATTACAATAATCATGTTTTGAGGGAAGTGGATTATTCAGGGGACGATTGGAAAACATTAGCTCAGGATAGCGATGTATGGAGAGCTTATGTCCCAGCGGCCCATGAAAGAAGGGTTCCGATAATGCCAGTGAGTTAGTTAGTTAATAAACTCATAATTTTTATTTTACAGTGAAGAAGACATATAGAAGAAATAGAATTAAAAAAGAAAAAAAACATCAGTAATGAATTCACCGAGAGAACCAAAATAATTAAGTTTTCTCGGTGGAAGTACCGTTAAGAAGCAATCTAAAGAAAATAATAGAATACTGTGGCAAATAAATCTTGAAATTGGCCAAGAGTGTTGTGTGATCGGAGCCCACATCATGGCTGAAATGCCATTGAAATTATATAATAATAAATAATATAATAATAATAATAATAATAACTAATAATAATAATACATAATATAATATAATAATAATAATAATAATAATAATAATAACAATAATAATAATGATAATAATACTATTATTATTATTTAATAATTCCGATTTTTCAATGTTTACACATATTTCTGTTTTAATTTCCTTCTCCACTCCTCCTCTAGTCATCCACTCCATGTCCTTCAGTCCTCTTGTTCTCATTCAAGCTCATATTTCTTGCATATCCACAAGTTTTCGAGGTTTTCCTTTTCTTTCATCTTCATGGGATAACACCTTTCCAATGTTTTTCAGAGTAACCTTTCATCTTGCATTCGTCGTAACATGCACATACCTATTTACCTGCTAGTCACGCAGCGGGCCCAGTTTTCGATTCCCGGTCGGGACCGGCTCTTGGGTGAGGTTTTTTTTTGGGTTTTTCCCTCGCCCGTAAGACAAATGTCAGGAAGCTTAGGGCCCAACAGTCCCCGAAAATCATCCGGCCATGATCATCATCATCCTTCATCGGTGTGGAAAGCAACGGGAAGCTACCACGCCTATAATTCCCTAGTAAAGCTGCAAAGCATAGCATGAAAATGCTATGATTGCAGTGAAAGACCTGTCCTTGGGCAGAATACTATGGATGGATATCTTAGGTAATCTACTACTGAATACTTAATATTAATTTTTTTTCTCGTATGATTTTTTTTTTCAAATTTGAAACATCTTGCTGCTCCTCCTCAAAAAATCTATTTCCATCGACGTAAGTTTTTGTTGAATTTTCATGCTTCAGCTCCGTATGTGACAGTACTTCTCACTATTGAACGATGTATTTTGGAGAAGGGGTTATTGTTGGGCCAAGAGGTAAAGATTGGATTTGGTGACACTAGGAATACTGAAGGAGTTCTCCATGTGTGAGAACTTAGGTTGCTCGGTTGGTATTCGGTAGAGTCGAGGTTCTTATCTCGGGATTCCACGAGGACTTCGTCGGGCCAAATTAGGTGTAAAAGATTGCTGGTAAAAGTAGTTTATTCTTAACTTTTATACACTGCAAGTAATTGTCTATATGTGAAGTGAATTTATCTAACTCTCGGAACGCAGTGTTTTTGAGAAGTTACTTTGTTTGATCGTATACGAGAAGAAAAGTGACGAGGAGAAGCCTCTCTCCGCCTATAGGTAAATTAGTTATCTCCCACTACCTCGATCACGTGGACCTAAGGTCTGTGCTTAGGCACATATAACGAACACAAAATATAATTGGTTAATGCGCCCTCCTATTTTGATCCCGGGGGTGTTACAAATTTATTATTGGCGATTTACGCCTTCAAAGTTGGACCTTTTTTCCCCGTGCTGGCTTCACGTCAGTCTAGTCACAAACATTAGCTAGGCTTGGGTTGTTTCTTAGCTTGTGGGTTTTTTCCCTAGTCTTCCGACGCTAGAAACTGGCCATGTTCCCACCTTTTTGCTAACGATTTGTGTCAGGTAAACCCCCGCTTGCACATTTAGCAAATGAGTATGGTTATCACCTAAATCATTAACTGGGCTTGAAGATATTTCTACTCATCTGTCTAGAAAAGATTTGTCATTAGTAAGTTATTATCATGTGTCACCACCTCCGGTCGTCACAAAAGAAAGGTTTAACATTACCTGATTGTCTGCCTTCTTTCATACTAATAATTTATTAGCAACATTGATCTGACTTCTTGGATCTTTTAAT
>JASPKZ010010300.1:0-102856 GCA_030220185.1 Diploptera punctata | reverse complement strand
CTGTAAGACAAATGTCAGGAAAACTAAGGCCCAAACGGTCCCCGAAATCATATGGCCATCATCATCATTATCATTATTATCATAATCATCATCATTTTTCACCAGTGTGGAAAGCAACGGGAAGCTACCACACCTACAATTCCCAAGTAAAGCTGCAAGCATAGCATGAAAATGCTTATGATTGCAGTGAAGGACCTGCCTTCGGGCAGAATTACTATGGATGGATGGATATATATATATATATATATGTTATATTGCAGATTTTCGCGGATATAAGTATGAATAAGAAAACTTTCTTATTCATATATATATAGGCCTATATATAGTATGAAGTAAGTGTGTATATCTATGTAGATATTCATGTGTTCTTGGGAAGGTTCACTGCTTAATTCATTATTATATTACGAAGTGGGGATTCTGGTAAAATGAGTCTTGGTAATAAAATTGCAAAAAAATATATCCAGAATTTGTCCCGATGGCTAAGGAAAATGACGTAAAACATCTCAGGTGGTCGGCACTGGTGTTTGAACGGTACATCCAGAATATAGCTTCGTTTTTATCTAATAGAATTTTCACCAAATGTTAGAATGAATATTGTTTACATGTATAACTGAAAAAAAAAATCTAAATGAGCAAAGCTTGAATGTAAGTAGATAGCATTGTATTTAACGACACTCTTAACTACTCGGGTCAATAGTTTTGCTATTAAAATCTAGGTGCAAAATGGTCGACAAATTTAGCTCATAGGCCTAATTTTTCAAGCATGAGGTTTTTACGTTCCGTAAATGTACGACATGGGACTCATAGCTTTACATTACTTTCCAAAGGAAGTCACAACCATGATTCATAAGCCTTAAAAAATCCATCAATACCGATCGGGTTTGAACCTGCGTACTTCCGAATCAGAGGCTAAATTGGTACCACTATTTCACCGGGATTGAACCAGGTTGACGAGAATTGTAGATTATAATAGTTAAAAAATCTCATTTAATGCTTTAACAAATGATAAAGTATCTTAAGAATTTGTCTTAGTTTTTCCTCTGGGAATTTATCTATTTTATTCTAAGTTATTTAGGTAATCGTATGTATCATTAGGAAAAACTATCTTGTCATTCATTACGTTTTGTAGAAATATATTACTGCTTATGGAGATTCTAGTTAACAAAATGAGAAAAGTTTTTAAGAGTGTTTCTAGTTTTTCTCCTTAGGGAACTTTGTATTTTATTTCTAAGCTATTTAGATAATCGTATGTATCACTATAAAAAATTACACCATTTGTTAAATTTAGTAGAATATTGTTGTTTACGAACATATTTATTAACAAATATCTTGTAAGAGTGTTTCTAGTTCCTCTCCCCTCAATACATTTTTTGCATTTCATTTTTGAGTTATTAGGAAATAGTATGTATCATTAGGAAAATCTACCATTCTTTACATTTTTGTAGGAAAATCTTCCTGTTTATGGTGATATTTTAGTTTAAAAGGGCTATAAAATAGAACCCTATGGGAATGTCTCATGATTTGCGAATCTAGATAAGGATAACGCGATATAAATGACGCGTATAGCAGTGACGTATGATATGCATAAGAAAGGTTTGTATGCTGCTGAAATGAGGCGATATTATTCCGAAATTACACGCCTAAAAGCACATATACAGGGTGTATAAAAAAGGATGGCGCAAACTACATGGTTGAAAGTACACGATAATAGAAGCAACAATGTCCCAGTAAACATGGGTCCGCAAACGAGCCGTTTGTGAGATAATTACGAATGTATGGTTACAAGACGCCATTACTTCATTGTAAACACCGTCCTAGTTAGTACAAATTAATTTGAATTTAGACTTTACTATTAATTTTTCATCTCATTTAGTTCACAGTTCACTTCACTTATAGGTTACCTGTTAAAGGAGGTGATCGAAGTGTCTTCCTTGCGTCTGGATGCAATACTGTGCAATGTCTGCAATGAATGTCGAATTCTTTCGAAAACCCCTGGATCATTTCTGAATTCTTGACAAGCATGTATAACTCTCTGCTCCAATTCTTCACTTATACTCTTCGTTACTGTAAGGTTCCATTGTAACTACAAAACAACACAAGTGGCACTCCTCAGACGAGATTGATACCTTTTGAGACTGTGTACTGTATCCGTCCTGTACGTTCTGCGTGTATGGTTTGATTACAACTCCACCTCTCGGCAATGTTCAATTTTGTAAACAAAGAACATAGGACGGCTTCAAGTGCGCAAGGAGTAAACCGTACGATGTTACAAACAATGACGTCAGTGGCGGCTTGTAACCATACATTTGTAATTATCTCGCAAACGGCTCGCTTGCGGACCCATGTTTTCTGGGACATTGTTGCTTCTATTACCGTGTACTTTCAACCATGTAAGTTTGCGCCATCCTTTTTGATACACCCGGTATATTGCATGCGTCACGTTAATGAAAATCAAATAATGAGTATTGTACGATACAATACATTAAAATACTTTAATAGCCTACCGTTAGGTGAACATTTCAAGATTTATTATTTCTCTCTCTACAAGTATCTCTCTTCCTTAGTCGAATCTTCCGTTTTTAAATAATTGTACGTGTCACACACCTCCTGAGCTCTACTGCAATATGTTCTGTCGGGAGAAAGTTTTAAACTCTTCGATTACATACGTAGGCCTCCTTTTGACCATACAAGTGAATGATCATATGCCATCTCAGAGACAACATAAACATTTTAGACAACACCACACTATTCATACTAAATTCATATAAAATTTGGCGCAATTAACATGGATGGTTAGAAAATGCGATGATTACATGGAGCTTAAAGTTTCTTAAGTTATACCCGAGGAAAAATCTCGAAAGATATAAAAAAGGAAACTTGCCTCGATCTGGGAACGAAACGGGGCCGCTCATTAGAACCATCGAGGATAACATTAGACCACAGCAATGGATATCATGTATTATTTAAAAGTGATTTCGTTTAAATGAAAAATATATAGTCATAATTATTATTATTTTATTATTATTATTACATTATTTTATAAGTTGTTAGTTTTCGCTTATGTAATATTATTAGGCGATAGCGAGGAGATACTAATGGCCAACAAACACACGCTGTTGAATAATACTAAGGAATTGGGACTGGAAGTAAACATAAATTACACCAAATTATATGTTCACACATAGGAATACATTATATAATGAAAATGGACAGTTAATGACAAATGAGGGAATTTTGAAGAAGTGGCTGAATTAAAATACCTAGGAACAATAATCACAAATAGGAATGAGATGCTCATAAGTAATGCCACGAGTGATTTCCATATTATCGATAAATTCACGACTCACGAAGTGGGGAGTGAATTTATATAGAGAATTTGGAAATCAAGAGTGGCATTTGTTAGGACTATTTAACAAATAAAATTAAGCTGTTTACTCACAAATCATTATTTAACTATAGTTATTTTAAAATATTTATATATTTAATGTAAACGGCGATGTTTGAAAACAAATGAGAAACGATAGGTACGCTTTATCTGCTTCTTTTGTTTATCACTGCAACCAGATCATACTATTTATCGCCAAAGGAACGCAATATTGTAAGAATGCTCTCTAGTGGAGAAAAAATGAAACACATCAAACTGTATATTAATTCACTTCTGATGTCGTATGATGTAAATATGACAATTATATTTTTCTGGATTATTACCTGGGAAAAATTACATTTAAGAAAGTGCAAAAAGTGGTTTCTTTTTTTGGTGGTATAATAAATTGCTAAAATTGTTTTATATAACTCCTGCAAGCGCTACGTGTTGACATCTATGCACTATATATATAATCTGGTAGGCGCATTTCTTAGTGAAACAGTCACTGCAAAATAATGGTCAGACCTGTTCAGAATATTAAAAAGGAGGAGCTTTCTTTAATATGGTAAATTTAACACTGATAAATATTTCGTGAAACACGACTGTGATTCGTTGTAAAACAAAATTCATTGAAACGTGATTGGTCATTGACTCCCATTTGGGGCATGAGTTAAATAGTCATAAGTAATGCCACGAGTGATTTGCAAATTATCGATAAACTCACGAGTCACGAAGTGACCAGTGGATTTATGTAGAGGATTTGGAAATCAAGAGTGACATTTGTTAGGATTATTTAACGAATAATATTAAGCTGTTTACTCTAAAGTCATTATTTAAATATAGTCACCGGTATTTTAAAATATTTATAATCTAAACGGCGATGTTTGAAAACAAGTCTAAAATGTGTGGTTATGTTTATTCACTGTAACTTGATATTATTTATTGCCAAATAAGATCGCAATATTGTAAGAATGCACTCCCTGAGGGTCGTTCGGACCCCAGCTGTGCTCACAACAGCAACAGGGCGCGTCCCCGGGTGGCGGATAGGGGAACGGTCGGTGGTTTGCTTGCATTCCTCCCGGCTAGGTCCAGACCGGACCCGCGGGCCATTTGTGGGGTTGTCAGGACTCGAGAGACCTGACGTACTATATAGCTCGTGCTGCGCCTACTCCAGCAGCAAAACGCGTCCCCTCGGTGGCGTAGTGGGGAAAAGGTCGGTGGATCTGCTAGTCAGTCCTCCCTTCCAAGTCCGATGGACTCGCGGACCATGAGTGGGGTCAGCAGGAGAAATTTTGCGATAGGGGCCTGCTGTCAAGCCTGAACTATCCCGGCCCACAGCGGGGGCCTGTGCCGCCGTTGGCGGAGCGGTGGGAGAGTGGGAGATCTGGCGCTCCTGCTCTCTTGGTTCATTGAACCTGAGACCATCTGTGGGGGCACCATGGGAGATGAGCTCCCTGGATGCCTACATTGCTCAGTGGGCTGCCTCACAGCAGCTACACGACTAGGCCTAGTCTTGCGAACGGGCTGGATGGGACAATACCGGGCGTAATGCTGGGAATTACCACCAGGTCAATAAGCTCGGGAAAGGAGGAAGCCCGGTCTTTTGGTCTGTGAGACTTAGCGCCGACTCTGGAACCGAGTGACCCAAGGACAATCTGTGAGGTCGTCAGGAGTTGATCGACCTGACGTACTAATGCTCAGGCTGGACCCACTTCAGCAACCAAACACGTCCCCAGCTGGTGCACTGGGGGAAAGATCGGTGGATCTGCTAGACAGTCCTCCCGGTTAAGTCCAAGGGACTCGTGAACCATTAGTGGGGTAGGCAAGAGTTGAGCGCCTTGTCGTACTAGTTGCTCATCTGTTGGAGCTTGCGAGCTCCGTGCTGGCCCACAACAGTGCTGCAGAAGGCGTCCCTGGGGGCACACCAGGGCTCGGCTCGGACCAGTCCAGCGGGGAGCTACTGTACTGGTTCCTGGCTTGGCCTACGGGCCCGTCGACAAACTGTGGGGTCGCCAGGAGATGAGCACCTGGATTACTAAAAGTCTCACACTGTTGGGCTTGTAGCCCTAGCCGGTCTCACAACGGCTGCAGGACACGTCCCTGGAGGCAGAACAGGGGAATGGTCGGTGGATCTGCGACAGCAGTCCTCCCGGCTAGGCTCATGGAGCCCGTGGACCAACTGTGGGGTCGTCAGGATTGAGCGACCTGATGTACTATGTAGCTCAGCAATTCCCAGAACTGCAAACTCCAACACTCTCTCCCTGGGGTGTTGGTTGTGTAAGGACCGTGAACTTGAATGTGGACGCGAACATAGGATAGGGAGGACTAGAACTAGGACTTGGGAGTATGGTCATGACGACCGAGGTATCCCAAGGGGTGGACGGCTGGGCCTAGATGTAAGAATGCACTTTAGTGAGAGAAAAAAGACACATGAAACCGAATATTATAACCAACATCCATCCATAGTAATTCTGCCCGAAGGCATGTCCTTCACTGCAATCATAGCATTTTCATGCTATGCTTGCAGCTTTACTAGGAAATTGTAGCTGTGGTAGCTTCCTGTTGCTTTTCACACCGGTGAAGGATGACGATGTTGATGATAAGGATAAGGATGATGGCCATATGATTTCGGGGACCGCTTGGGCCTTAAAGTTTTCCTGACATTTGTCTTACAGGTGAGGAAAAACCCCGATGAAAACCTCACCCAGAAAAACTGCCCCGACCGGGGATTGAACCTGGGCCCGCTGCGTGACAAGGCAGCCCGCTGCGTGACAAGGCAGCACGCTACCTCGAGACCACAGCGGTGGATATAACCAACATTATAAGCTATTAATTAATTTTTTAGGAAACAACTCAGTAAAATCATTATTTAAAAACACAATTATTGAACACACAATTATCAAATGTACAGATCGAAGGAATCTGTTCATTGTTTGCTATTATTCAACGTACTTGTTGAAGAGTCAGTAACTTCAAAATAATACTTTGATATGTTGAAAATAATAAAATAAATAATGGTTTAAAAAAACTAAAACAACACGCATTATTAGAAAACCGAACTAAAAAATGAAAAATAATTTTAATTTCCAACACGCATGGGATAAAACTAAAGTGGTCAACAAAAAAACATCTCCAACACATCTAGAATAAAACTAGAGTTATCTACAAGAAAATAATTTTACCATAAAAAACATGGGGTGCTTTTTATAGTTTTTACGTATTCTTCTTAGAGACTTTACTTTTACCAATATCTGTTTATTATCAAATATATTAATTGATATAGAGCACTCCACGCTTTAGATGGTAATTTTTTTTGTAGATAACTTTAGTTTTATTCTAGATGTGTTGGAGATGACTTTTTTGTTGACCACTTCAATTTTATCCCATGCGTGTTGGAAATTAGAATAATTTTTCATTTTTTAGTTCGGTTTTCTAATAAAGCGTGCTGTTTTAGTTTTTTAAACTATTATTTATTTTTATTTTTTAGTTTTAATATTTTACAAAATAAGATAAAATGTAAATATCTTTAAATTCGATACTATTGTTGTATGAGCTAAAAGTAATACTTTACTAAAAAAAATTCTCCGGGCCGGATTTCTGAAATTATATATCACTACAGTCCACCACTCTAGCAACGACTGAGTAAGAACTTGTTAAGTCCGCAACCTATAATACCGGTTTTTATTATTTTGATTTCCTGCGTATTCTGGCCAGGATTTTAGAAACATTTATGAAATTATTGTATTGTCATTGGCCCTTTACAAGTATACAAAGTTTGAAGTCGATCCAATGATTTTAAGTGGATGAAAAATCGTGTTGAAAGATGTTCGTTACATAATTACACAAACACTTTTTTGATTTTATGATGATTCTGGCCAGAATTTTGGAACAAAAGGTATGAGATTATTGTATTGTCATTGGTCCTTTACAAGTATACAAAGTTTGAAGTCGATCCAATGATTTTAAGTGGGTCAAAATCGTGTTAAAAATTTCGTTACATAATTACACAGACACTTTTTTGTTTTTCTGATGATTCTGGCCAGAATTTTAGAAATAAATTACGAAATTATTGTATTGCCATTGGTCCTTTACAAGTATACAAAATTTTAAGTCGATCCAATGATTTTAAGTGGGTGAAAATCGTGTTGAAAGATTCCGTTACATAGATAGATACAGGTCAAGCTAATATAAAGCGTGTAAAAAGGAGGAGCTTTCTTTATTTTGGTAAACAGAATTCGATAAATAGCGAGGTGAACCCCGACTGCTATTGGTTGTAAAACAAAATTCATTGAAACGCGATTGGTCATTAAGTCCTATTTGGGGCATCAGTTAAATAATCATAGTTCAATAGTTAATCACTTTTCTTCTATATTCAAGCATTTTCCATAATGTCAAAGGCATTAATTGTGAACATCTCAGACACGTGGACGCAATGATTCTTTATTAATGTCGTTTGCTTGAGGTGCTTAATCGACTTATGAGATAAAACAAGTTGAAGATTTTCTTTAGTGGATAAAGTCTTTTATCCTCGTTTCTCGCTAAACCACTTGATTACATGGTTCGCTAGGGGAATTATTGTTTGTCCACACAGACAACTTAAAGAGTTTGACCGTACTCTCTCAAGAGAAAAGCAAACCAGCCAATAACAGACTACATGATAATTGAATTACTTTTGTCTCACCACACTGCAGAAAAGGAATAGAGTTATTCTCACGAATTCTTAAGGACGTATTACAATTAGTTTATTATAAATTAATTTGTCTTCTTCTTAATCATAATTTGTAGGATTTTCATCCTGTTTATTTCCAAAATCACTCCTTGGAGGAAGATGTATTGAATGTGCATTCACTGTCTATCCATCTCTTGACTGGTCTTCATCTTGTTCTTCTCCCGTCCCTTGGTCTATCTTCTTAGCTCTTTTAGAAAGTAGGTTGTCTTCCATTCTTTCTATATGACCATTCCAATATTTTCGTCTATCTATAATAAATTTGGTTATGTCTTGAATATGACATTTGTCCCTAATTTCTGTGTTGTGTATTTTATCAAATAATGTTTTCCACTGAATAGTATAAATTAATTTATTATTAATTTGTAACAATCCATTTACAATAGAATAGAATAGAATAGATGTATTTAGCCTGGTGGAGTTAAGGCAATGTGGCCTTCTCTTCCACTCACCAGGACAAACATATGTTACATATGAATACAAAAAAAATTACAATAATAGTCATATTAAACAATTAATTACCTGTAAAATTGAATAATAATGAAAATAATGTCTAATAATACAATGAAATTAAATACAATTAAAATTAAATTAACGATACAATGAATACAAAAAGGAATAACAGCTCGAATCTACTATACATAAAAAGAAAAGAAAAAATACAAAGAAAGTAATAAACTACAATGAATTAATCTATGCTTTTTATACAAAGCATTAGGTAAATATATTAACAAATCTTAAGTCTATTTTTATTAAATAATGAAATAAACACATTATTAATTCTTAAAAAGTAATATTAGTGAGTTGTTTCTGTTAGTAATTTTATTTTCAATTTGTTTCTGAAAGATGGTAAAGTTTGGCAGTCTCTGACATAGGGTGGATGTGAATTCCATGTTCTATCAAGAGAAACTGTAAAAGATTTCGAATAATAGGTAGTATGATGAGGAGGGATATAAAGGACACTGTGCTCAAGGGATCGAGTATCTAAATTATGTGTATCAGAGAGTCTAGTGAAGCGATGAGATAAATAATAAGGCAATGATGTGTGTAATATGTTATAGAGAAGGCATAGGGAATGGATGGTTCTATGATCTTGTAGACGAAGCCATGACAATTCTTCCAGGGATGGTGTAACGTGAATGCAAGAATTATGAACATGTTGAAGTCTTTGGGTAAGAACAGTATTTAGGTCAGTAAAACGAGTATCAATAATCAAAATGGGGCATTGCAAGTGTTTCTACTAACATTTTTCTTAGAGCAAACGGTAAACAATTTCTTATACAATTTAATGAGGGTATTATTGAGAAGATAGTTTTGCATTGTTATTAAAATAACAAAAAAATATCAATACAATATGATACCATTTATTTAGGAAATAATCCTATAAAGGGTCCCGCGCCTTAGCCGAGCGTTAAGGTAGGAAGCCTTGGCGCAGAGCTACGGGACTTGAGCTGGTTCGAGTCTCCATGGGGGAAGAAAAATTTTCTCATTGTATTTCGGCCAATATGGGACCGGTGCCCACCCAGCATCGTGAGGCAATTGGGTAGCTACAATAAGTAGCGGCTCCAGGTTGAGGAACCAGCTATAACGGCTGGGGGACTCGACATGCTAACCACATGTCTCCCCTACACTGGCTGTTGATCATCTACCTCTGTGATTGACATATGTGGATGTGAAGGGCCAGCAGCCGGCTGGTAAAAGGGCAACCGCTGAAAAAGTGGAAAGACCCTCAATCGGATCCTATAAAGGGAGGGAGGCTCTAAGGGAAAGAAGAGAGAAAAAGAATATAAACTTTACGAGAACAAATCCTATAATTTTTACAGACTCCAATGCTGGTTTGAGACTACAAAAGAAATACTGTGCAATTATTTAATAAATGCTGTTGTAGCATAACTAAATATTGGACATTTTTTATCAATGTATCATAGGCGTACAATATGCTATATAGGGGCCTACTATGAATTACGTATAGACTAAGTAACTAAGCGGTTCTACGTTTTATGGAACCTTCCTGTCCTATGCAGCATTCACTAGGGTCTATCATTCATCCTTTTCCTCAGCTAACTGAATGTAGTTTACATGAGCGATTTGCCTGTTCTCTAAGATCTATCAGTCGGCCGCAGTGGACTGGTAGTAATGCTCCTTGCCTCTGGTCCCCAGGATCGCGGGTTCAAACCCAGCCGGGGTCGATGGAATTTTTTAGGATAGAAAAATCCAAGAAGAGCAAGTCCTCCAGAGTCTGAAGATTAAGAGGCTCGTAAAATACCTTTAAGCCTAAATAAATAGGTCTCTAAGCAAAATTTACCGATTAAATTAAACGTCCTATGAATACATTGGTTGCTGCTAGATACCTCATTGAGTCGGTGTGTTGACCACATGCCATTCATGACATCTATTGTCAAATAAGCTAACTAAGTTTTAACTTGTTCTAGTGATTCCTGAGAAGGGAGGGGCTATTGCTCAACAATGGGTTACGCCATTATAGATAGATCTATCAGAATAGTATCTTCTCATTTACTGTATGCCTAGATCTTAATAGCAATTTCCCAATAAAAAATTAAAATATTTCATGTGTTATAGGCCTATATTGGAGCCATGTGATTTGACTATCTCAATATCTAGATTAAGTAACCAAGACAGTATTGGGACGATATCTATTAAGGGGCTCTTCATTGCGAGACTTTCACTATTCTCATCCCTTATATAACATGATAAATGGACGGCTTTATGCATCAACCGGCTGTGCGCCATTAAGTAAGTTTCGAAAAAAATACGTCTAAAGTTTTTTTTTTTACATTTTAAACTCTAGCAAGGGCTATTTAATTATCTCTGACTTGATAATCACTTATATGATAATATACTCAGTTATGCATCAGTACCAGATGCTTGTACTGGGGGGGGTAAAGGCAGCCGTCACGCAGGGCTGACAACCCGGCTGACAAAGTGCCGATTGTCTAGAAAAGTGGGAACCTTAACCTCCTAAAACCCCAAGGGACTCGTAAGGCTTGTAGTGGGATCACATTACCTTTAACTCATTCCTATTTGTGATTATTGTTCCTGGCCAACCACATAAATTCAAATGAAAAACCGGTAAACACACAATATTATATTGTTGCGGTATATGTTTAATTATGTAAGACAAATATATATGTTGATTTCCCCACTCCAAACAATGTGAGAAATGCCTTAAAATGAAGTCTGAAACTCAGCACAAGGTGGGCCATAAGCGTAAATATGTCAAAAATTGAGTGAAGACTACAATCTGTTAGAAAAAATGGTTACAAATTTGTTTTTGGCCACATGTCATGTGCAAAAAAATGGAGAGAGGATAAAACTGTGTCCATATCAAATAGTGTATGTACTGTACCTTTTATATAACTTTAATTGTTAATAACTCAGAACTAAACTTATTACAATTGTGTCAGTCTTCTTCCCAAGGTGTGGTATACCGATGATAATACTGACAATAAAATATAATATTAGCAGAAAAGTAGGTTGAATGGTTTAATTAATGTTCTTTAATCGGAGTTAATGAAAATGTTGTCACATAGCAAAAGTTGTTAAAATGGTTTATATTTCTGCTCACTGTTTAATGGTATGTGGATAATTTATGTGTGATATCTCATTGTATACAACGCGTGCAAGCTTAAAATAAATCCTAAATTAATTTTATTTTTCCGTTTGTGCACAATTCCAGTTGTATTATGTAATTTAATTGTGAGGAAAAAGTCAATTACAACACAAAAACTGTATAAACATAAAGATGGGTAATTTTGTAAATACAGTGTTTTTTATCATGAAGTTAATTAATTACACGTAATTTATGCTTTTTGTTTTTTGATCTCACTTTTTATCAAACAGATACAGGCCTACATCAGCAATAAAACATGAACGTTTTCCCTTCCAGGAAACATGTATGTTAAATTCTTCTTAATCCTACAAAAATATATATGAATAGAATAAAATAAACGTAAAACGTCATAAGGACTCCATAATATAAATTACATAAATTTAAAGGAATTTGGTTAAATTATTATTTAATGATAAAAAAAACAACATTCATAATACGTTATGATCTTATGATAGTCATTTCCGATTCTTTTAAAACGGAATTGTTTTAAATGTTTTTTTTAATGTTTCAGGAATTTTAATCAATCGTCATTGCTTAATTTTTTAAAAATATGTACCACACAAATCTTATATTTTATATAATGAATCTCGTCGAAAATCATTCCTTGTTAAAGGATTATTACACCGGTCAACATGATTTTTGTCTCATGAGTATCAATAGTTGTACTTAATGAAGTTTTTTTTATCGTGTTTTCAAATATGTATTCGGAATTTCTCCACACACAGTTTTTTATTTCAATTTCAATTAATGGATTTAAATAATTATTTTTTTAATAAACGTCTTTTCGTCCATTGAGCGACGATGACTACGGGGAACACTTTCATCAGGAGATTTCAGCTATGGAATCCTAATGGATATGGAATCCTAATATGCTGGCCGATTATTGTTGAACCATCAAGAGGGATGCTCCACAGGCGAAATATAGCAGAAAATCGTAATTTCTTACTTTCTAGGCGAGTCCGTATGTTCGAATATTGTGTAATTACCGAAGTAGAAAAGAAAATATTAAAGTGTTTGAAATTATAAATTCCAGTCTCTCGGAAACATTACGTGATGGAGAACAACCGTTATCATATTTGGATTCAGGAGAAAAGAAATACTATCAGAATCACATATTTTTCTTTCTGAGAAAAGAAAAGTTTATTTTTTGTTGCTCAGTGTTATTTTACAGTTATACATTTTTACATCTTCAGTAATTTTTTTGAGAAAAAATATTAAAAATTATGAAATCACAGGTACAAACATTATTTTATGATTGCTTATAACCATAATTTTTATCATGAATCACAAAAATACTATAAACCCATGGTTGTACTCGTAGAATGCTTAATGAATTACCGAGTGACATTCACACGGTGAAGTATAAAATGGCAGTAGGTCTATGTAGATAAAACATATTAAGACAGTTACTTTCTAATCAGTCATATGTGGTTCAGAAACTCCTAAATATCTTAACTTAAAAAATTGAGTATACTCAACCTAGGATTTAAGGAGAGATCAGGGCTTGCTTGGTTTAGGCTAGGGGCATGGAAATTTCTAAAAATTAGCGACGATCACGATATGCGAATATGTCCAATGTGCGGGAACTTTGAAGATGAGATACATATATTAGGAAAATGTAATGACTTAGAATATTGGAGACGTCAGTTATTACCGGAAAGATTTCTAAATTCAAATCGGGAAAGATTGGCATGCTACGAGTTATTGGTAAATCCAGAAAATTGGATAAACCTCGGTAAATTTCTGGACAAAACGCGAAAAATAAGGACAACACACATTCATGAATAAATATATGTTATCAAAATGCAATACCATTAATTATTAACAATTATATATAAATTAATTAGTGTATAATGCTATTGTGTTATTATTTAATTGTAATATTAATGTGTTTTCTTTATGTAATTGTAATGTTAATGTTTTTCTAGTGTATAATGCTATTGTGTTATTACTTAATTGTAATATTATTGTGTTTTCTTATGTAATTGTAATGTTATTGCTGTTTTTGTTGTTTATTTTTCTTTACACTAGTACCAATTATTACTTTATTGTAACGGACTGTCAACAGCACGTACGGCTTACTGCCCGTGCGACCCATATTTGTAAATAATATTGTAAATATCTTAAGTTTTGTCTAATAAAGTCCTACTACTAAAACTTAAACAATTTTAAGCACATTTATCAGAAGTTTTTCATCATTTTATACGTAATCGACATTGTTCATAGTATCATGACAATCTATTGAATTTCTTCGATCTGTCTGCATCAATGTGGGCAAGGGTGCTCCCTTGCGGGAGTTACTTAACCAAGCAAATTTAATTAGTGATATTGCTTCGAAGAGACACCTCGTAGGCAACTTGGGAAAGGCCAATTAAATTAGGTTTAGAGGTTTTGAATTAGGATTGACGTTCTTTTACGAGCAGAAACTTTTCAGAATCGTGACTCACTGCTTAATTCGCTCGTCAAGGACTCGTTTTTTTTTTATTTTTCCATCCTAAAACAATCCATCGATCCTTACTGGTTTTGAATCAGAACTTCGGGATCAGAGGGACGGAAAGTAATCCCTAGACCATCGAGGACGATTTTGGATTATGTATTTTGTAGTGATTTAAATTGTAATTTACATTTTCACAATAAAATACATAATAGCTTGCAACGCATATTACTTTAATATATATTTTTAAAGCTGATAACTTACATGCTTGTTGACAACTTTCGTTCATAATAATTGTAAACTATAGGCCTAATGATATTAAATATGAATAATATATCTTCTTCTTCTTCCTTCCAAGTATTAGGCCAAGGCATGTTACGATCCTATAGAAAATTTTCCCTCCAGCGTTTCATAGGACGGCCCAGTGATCTTCGTCCTCTTGGTATATAATTATAAACAGCTTTGGGGATCCGATTTGAACTCATTCTTTCATGATGGTGTTTCCAATTTAGTTGGTACTGTTTAATATATTCCAAAATTGGCGTAGTCTTCAATTCTTTTAAGATATCGGTGTTCCTTTTCCGATCCCATCTGGTGTAACCCGCTGTTCTGCGCATGAATCTCATTTCACATGCCGTTATTCTGCTTTCATGTTGTTTTCTTAGTGTCCATGCTTCACTACCATAGGTCAACACTGGTCTAGCCAAAGTGTTATATAAACGTAATCTGGTGTTTTTTGTACAAGGGATGGTTTCATAACTTTATTAATAATTCCTAAACTTTTATTATAACTAGTAACTTTTTCTATATATTATTCAAAATAACGAATTTGTGAATTTGGGTATTTCATTTTTAATGATGTACGTTATCATTACTTAACATTAATTAATATTAAGCAATACATGTATTTTCTACCCCTTGAAATAAATGCTATTATGACACTGACTTTAAGAAAATAAGTTAAAAAGGATGGCTAGCAACTAACTTACTGGCATTATCGAACCCGTAGTTTCATTGTTTAGCGGACATACACCCTTATCCTGAGCTTATGCTTTTCAATCATTCCCTGTATAATATACTTCCGTCAAATCCATCCATAGTAATTCTGCCCGAAGGCAGGTCCTTCACTGCAATCATAGCATTTTCATGCTATGCTTGCAGCTTTACTAGGGAATTGTAGGTGTGGTAGCTTCCCGTTGCTTTCCACACCGGTAAAGGATGATGATGATAATGATAAGGTTGGCCATATGATTTCGGGGACTGTTTGGGCCTTAAAGTTTTCCTGACATTTGTCTTACAGATGAGGAAAAACCCCGATAAAAACCTCACCCAGAAAAACTGTCCCGACCGGGGATCGAACCCGGGCTCGCTGCGTGACAAGCCAGCACACTACCTCGAGACCACAGCGGTGGACTTCCGCCAAATAATAGTTCATATTATTAACCCACCTCATTCCTGGCCTGCCTACTGGGCGTTTTCCCTCCAGTTTTCCTACAACGAGTTTCCATGTACCTTTTTCATTCCCCATTCTTGCCACATGTCCTGCTCATTGCAGCCCACAAGACTTAACTCTTCTTATTATATCTGGTTTACGATAAAGATAATGTAGCTCACCATTATGCAGTCTTTTCCATTTGTCTGTCTGTTCATCTCTCTTTGGTCAAACATTTTCCTAAGATCTTTATTCTCAAATCTTTTTTGCTCGCTTAAAGTAAGAGTCCATGCTTTTTATCCATACAATATAACTGGGAGAATAACAGTTTTATATATTTACAATTTAATGGCTTTTGAGAGAAATTGAAAATAGTCACTGTATACGTAATAGCATGCATTTGCAGAATTGAACCTATGTTTAATATCTTTCTGCACGTCATTCTTGTGTATAATTATTTCTTCAAAATTGCTCTCATTTGTCATTAACTGTCCATTTTCATTATGTAATGTATTTCGTGGCTGATTTGGAGTATATAGGAACAATAAGCACAAATAGGAATGAGATGCAGAAATAAATTAAACATAGGCTCAATTCTGGAAATGCATGCTGTAATGCATTACAGGGACTCTTGTCTTCCCAACTCCTTCCAAAAAAAGTTAGATTGAAAATATATAAAACAGTTATTCTCCCAGTTATATGGGTGCGAAACATGGACTCTTACTTTAAGGGAGGAAAGAAGATTACGAGTATTTGATAATAAAGTTCTTAGGAAAATTTTGGACCAAAAAGAGATGAACAGATAGGTGAATGGAGAAAACTGCATAATAGTGAACTACATGGTATATATAGGAAGCCAGATATAATAAGAACAGTTCACTCTCATAGGCTGTGATAGGCAGGACATGTGGCACGTACGGGGTGAAAAAGGTGCATGAAAACTTCTGGTAGGGAACCAGATGGAAAACGCCCAGTTGGTAGACCAAGAATGAGGTGGGAGAATAACATCCATGATTTGAGGGAAGTACATTATACAAGGAATGATTGGAAAACATTAGCTCAGGATAGGGATGCATGGAGAGTTTATATTCGCGCGGCCATGAACCTACTGGTTCGACAGTACGTGAGTTAGTTCTATGTGAGAACATATATTTACGAACATTTTATGAATGCTAACTTCCACTAACAATTTCTTAGTGTTACTTAATATAGTGCGCACATTAGCATAAAATAATTTATTAACACCATTGAGATTGCAGCCTTCTTCATCCTCTAAAGATTTGATGGCATATTCTAGTGCAAAATTCAATAGTAGAGTAGATAGTAAAACCATCTTGAATTTCAAAAGTATCTGAAAACCATTTGCCTACACGCACCTAACTTTTTGTACCTTTTAGACGCATTTGAATTGGTCTAACTAGCTATTTAGGAATTCCGAATTCCAGCAGGGTACTATATAACTGTTCCCTCTTAATTTACTCCCACGCCTTTTTGAAATCTGCATACAATTGATGAACAGCGCCATTATATTCCTATTAATTTTCTAAAATCTATCTTATACTAAAAATCTGATCTATTATAGAACTATTTCCTGTAAATCCACATTGATGATCAACTATTACGTCATCAATATAGGGAGTAAGTCTGTTTAATAAAATATTTGTTAGAATTTCGTACGGAGTTGAAGGTAATGTTATTGCAATCAGATAGCTAGCAACAAACAACAGAATACCATGGTAAAGAATCGAGAGAATAATTAAAAGTCGGATATTCACTAATATTAATTAATCAAAAATTAAAACAAAATAAAATAAAAATCCATAGGATATGGAGTGGAAATTTAATACTACGAGTATGTTTGTTGATTCCGATGAATTTTATTTATTCTTACTACCCATAATAAATATATAATTCATAATAGTTACGATTACTATTATCATAAGAGATTGGGATGAGCAAGTTATGAAGCTCGAACGAATCACAGTATATATCATTTCAAAATTTTTATAGACAACCTTGGGGACAAGATCATTAGAAAGGCCTAGATGTAAGTGATTATTTTATTCATCCCCGTTCGTCCCGCTGTGGGACATGGGTGCTTCCCTATTGGGAATTTTCTTAACCAGACTCATTTAGTTAGGCTTATTTCCCTACATAAGTCAACGAGGTCCCGCGCCGTAGCCGAGCGGTTAAGGTAGGAAGCCTTGGCGCAGAGCTACGGGACTTGCGCTGGTTCGAGTCTCCATGGGGGAAGACATTTTCTCATGGTATTTCTGCCAGTATGGGACCGGTGCCCACCCAGCATCGTGAGGCTCCAGGTTGAGGAACCAGCTATAACGGCTGGGGGACTCGACATGCTAACCACATGTCACCCCTACACTGGCTGTTGATCATCTACCTCTGTGATTGACACATGTGGATGTGAAGGGCCAGTAGCCGGCTGGTAAAAGGGCAACCGCTGAAAAGTGGAAAGACCCTCAATCGGATCGGAGTCAACGAGGGATATGCGATTTGTACATTGCCTCGAACAGACATCTAATAGGAAACTAAGGAATTAAATTACACGGATTCATGAAGGTCGGATAAATTTTGCTCAGAGGTATTTTTGTTCAGACTTGAGGTTCATTTATGAGTCGGCAATTTTTCAGACTCAGGACCCACGGCTTAAAGTCCCTCCCGGAGGAATGTCCTTGGGCCTTTTACCATCCTAAATATCCATCGGCCCCCGGCCGGTTTTGAACCCGCGACCCTCGGGACTGGAGACGAGGAACAAATCACTAGACCAGCGTATCCAACCAAGGATGCTGTTTGCATGGATATTAGCGAATTGGTTATCGACGTTATGAATTAAATTCATATGGCTGATAATAATAGGAGAAGGGCCTTAATGAATGCTGCGTTTAACCTAAGGTTTCCACAACTATTAAGTTTTAAGATTATTATATTTCTCTGTATTAAGTGCAATTTCTCCCTTGATAAGTAATTTTACATGCCCCACGCGAACGGGCATTATAATTATATGACATGTCAGGAGAGTTTGTCATTTTAGGACCACACGTAGGCCTATACTATTTTTTTTCAACACATAAAGACGTGGAGGACCTCCCTGGGAAAGTGATCAGCTCAATATGCCAGGTCCAAGTCCGAGACAATATGAACATTTTAGACAAGACACATCATTTATTCTGACGTTCACACTAAACAGAGAAAATATGATATAGATGAAGATTGTGAAGGTCAGATGATATTCGCGGACCATTTGCCATAAAGTTACAGATGAGGGAAAACGCCGAAAAACTCTCACCCTGGAAACTTTTCCCGACCGGGGTTCAAAGTCGGGCCCGAAATTACAGAGGTGAATAAATAATAATAATAATAATAATAATAATAATAATAATAATATTATTATTATTATTATTATTATTATTATTAATATTTTCTTCTTCTTCCTTCCAACTATTAGGTCAAGGCCTGTTACGATCCTATAGAAAATTTTCCCTCCAGCGTTTCATAGGACGGCCCAGTGATCTTCGTCCTCTTGGTATACAATTATAAACAGCTTTGGGGATCCGATTTGAACTCATTCTTTCTAGATGGTGTTTCCAATTTAGTTGGTACTGTTTAATATATTCCAAAATTGGCGTAGTCTTGAACATTTATTATTATTATTATTATTATTATTATATTATTATTATTATTATTATTATTATTATTATTCTGGAAATGCATCCTATTATGCATTACAGGGACTCTTGTGCCAACTTTTCTAAAAATAAAATAGTTTGACTGAAAATATATAAAACTGTAATATGGACGTGAAACATGGACTCTTACTTTAATGGAGGAAAGAAGATTACGATATTTGAGAATGAAGTTCTTACAGGAAACACTTTGGACCTTAGAGAGACGAACAGACAGGCGAATGGAGAAGACTATAAAGCAGTGAGCTACATGATCTTTATAGGAAACCAGATATAATAAGAACAGTTAAGTCGCGTAGACTGTGATGGGCAGGACATGTGACACGAGTGGGGAATGCAAAAGGAACGTGGAAACGTTTTACAAGATAACCATAAGGTAAACGTCCAGTTGGTAGACCGAGAATGAGGTTCGATAATAATATTATTGATTTGAGGGAAATAGATTATACAGAGTGATTGGAAAACATTCGCTCAGAATAGGGATGTGTGGAGAGCTTATGTCCGCGTGGCCATGGACCTATGGGTTCGATAGGGCCAGTGAGCTATTATTATAATTATTATTATTTAGTATTAATTCATTAGTACAAATAACCGATCTCGGAATTACGTGCCAGCCTCGCTCAAGCTCGTCATGAAGTTAATTCTAGTTTAATACGAGGGTCACCCATAAGCTTCTTCAGAGATTTCGAAATGAAGATGATTTTTTGACGAGTATTGTGACAGGTGACGAAAGCTGGATTTATCGCTACGAGCCTGAAACAAAACGCCAGAGTATGGAATGGCACCACTTGAATTCGCCATCAAAGAAAAAAGCGAAGACAGTGCAATCTGTTGGGAAAGTTATGGGCAGCGTCTTCTGGGATGCGCAAGGTTGCATTCTGGTTGAATTTCTTGAACCTGGACAAACCATAAATGCTGCCCGCTATATCCAGACACTTGTGAAGCTCCGTCGTGCATCAAACGGCCTGGAAGGAAGATCATTCTGCAATACGATAACGCGCGTCCTCACACTGCTCATGCCACTGTGGAGAAGATCAGGACATTTGGGTGGGAAACTCTTCCACATCCTCCCTATAGTCCCGATTTGGCACCCTCCGACTACCATCTTTTCGGTTCTGTGAAGGAGCAGATGAGAGGCCAACGCTACGAGACGCTGGAGGATATTCGGAAAGCAGTGCGTCAGTGTCTTCGAGCAGCTGGAACGGATTTCTACCATAAGGGAATTTTCAAGCTTGTAGAATGCTGGACAAAATGTGTGCAAAGAAATGGAGACTATGTTGAAAAAAGTAGCACAAAGGTCTGTAGATTAACATGGTGTACTTGGTTTGTCTAAAATAAATATTATGATTGTTTAAAAAAATTTTGCTCATGACTTTCAGTATGATCCTCGTAAATACCAGGCCTACTTACCTCACTTGTACGATAAATAACTACTGGTGCATTAGATAACTACACCGAATAAAATTATATACGAGTATGTAAAAACAACAGCATTTAGACGAAATAGTTGAAGCATTTAAAAATGTATACTTCTAAACAAGGATGAGATGCTATATAGAATTATATCTTATTTTCTATACCACCTGGCACAGAATATATTCTGCACAGAAATTACGTATATGATGTTAATGGGACCAGGGAATACTGAAACGTGACACTATAGAAATATCATCACGTATCATGTAGGTTCATGACAAGGAAGCCCCTGAGATTCGAATGAACAGATAGCGTTATGTTTGATTGGACTGTCACTTACACCCATACATTATATCTCCGTTGCAATAAAACTATTGAGATTTTCTATTTGATTTACGATCAAAACCATTAAATATTCTGCCATGGAAACATGCATCAGCGTTATGAAACTAAAAATAATTCCCAGCCTTTCGCTAAAATGAGGTCAAACATGTCCTCCTAATAGGAACACTGGCATGATATAACGATAAATGATTATAACTAATGAACTAACATCACAGTAAAATATTAGCTTAATAATTAATTATTGATGCAATTTGAAATACTGTAAAGAGAGCAAATAATTATTTAAAACATGTATTTTTTGTTCCGATGGAATATACTTTGTCGCATCGACTTTAGGATCTTCGAGCGTATAAACGTAAGCTATCGTTAAATATTGGCATGCTATGAGTTAATGGTGAATCCAGAAAATTGGATAAACTCGGGTAAATTGCTGGACAAAACGCGGAAAATAAGAGCACAACTCATTAATGAATAAATAAATATGTTAGCAAAATGTTATATAATTCATTCTTAATGTATAATGTAATCGTATTGTTATCCAATTGTAATATTATTGTGTTTTCTTTTTTGTGTTACGTTATATTATTACCAAACATTATTTTATTGTAACGGACTGTCAACAGCACGTATGGCTTACTACTCGTGCGATCCATTTTTGTAAATAACATTGTATGTATCTTACTTTTAGTCAAATAAAGTCCTACTACTAGGACTATTTAGTCTGTATTCGTATGTCTTGTCTAAAAGAAAGTGATAAGCTTAAAAAGTAAGAAATTACTGAAACATTTTCCCAGACCTCTACCCAGGCTACTGAAATGAGTGCTGTGCTACAGTTAGAGTCTATCTATCTATCTTCGGGTTTTTACAGCTGCTGCCGTCTTCCCGTGCCAAACCTCCAAAGCCTACGGTCTTGGGCATCTTCGATGCTTAGCCCTCTAGCTTGCATTACTGTCTTCATGTTTTCCTTCCATGTTAACCTTGGTCTTCCTCTTTTCTTATTTCTGTTCGGATGCCATTCATATAGTTGCTTCGGCCATCGCTCATCTTCCATTCTTACTACAGTTAGAGTAATGTGGCTTATTCTGCGCGATCGGCTTTCGGACACACTGCTTGTCCGCCCGAGTGGTTTACGATGCCCTGCTCTAGAGAGGTAACACCTGATTTTCACCCACTTCCACAACGACTACCGACTAAATGTCACATGCCGCTAACCCGCAAGGGCTAAGTGGTTGAACCCCCAACTGATAATCCCATTAAGGTATTAGCTACCTGCAAACCTCAACTGGTTTCAGACGTGGCACACTGGGCAATGAATGATCATTGCCAATTCTTATTTAGTTAGTTTGTATAGTTAGTGGAAAAAATTGATCATAAGTAATGCCACTCTTGATTTCCAAATTATCGATCAATTCACGATTCACGAAATGAGGAGTGAATTTATCTACAGACTTTGGAAATCAAGAGTGGCATTTGTTAGGACTATTTAACGAATAAAATTAAGTTCTTTACTCACAAATCATTATATAATATAGTTATTTTAAATATTTTATATATTTAATGTAAACGGCGATGTTTGAAAAAATGAGAAACGATTGGTAACGCTTCATTTGTTTCTTTTGTTCATCACTGCAATCAGATCATATTTATTGCCAAAGGAACGAATATTGTAAGAATGCACTCTAGTGGAGAAAAATGAAACACATCAAACTGTATATTAATTAATTTCTGGTCCTATGATGTAAATATGCGAATTATATTTTTCTGGAATGTTATTACCTGGGAAAAATACATCTAAGAAAGTGAAAACAGTGGTTTTTTTTTTTGGTGGTAAAATCAATTGCTACAAATGTTTTATATTAACTCCCGCTTGCGCTATGTGTTGACATCCATGCACTATATATACAATCTGGTAGCCGTATTTCTTGGAGTCAGTCACTGCAAAATAATGCTATGACCTATTCAGAAGGTGAAAAAGGAGGTTCCTCGTGGGGTATGAGGATAAACAGTAGTTGGTAAATTCTAGGCGAAACACGACTGTGATTGGTTGCAAATAAAGAATTATTGAAATGTGATTGGTCATTGACTCCTATTTGGTGCATGAGTTAAAATGGTCATATTAATGAAATTTCATTCCAACATTTATCATGACGATTTACGAAACCCTTAAAGAAACCCAGATAGGTTGGAAACTGAGCTAGGTACCTCCGAATATTAATTCAAACGCTAACCGTCTAAACTAACCTATTCGGTAAATTCAGACATTTATATTCAAATACGTATGATACATATCGCAGATGACCAGATGAATGTAGCTTCCTGAGAAAATAAAGTCCAAAAACCAGTTTATAAATAATGAAAATCAATAAATATATTATAATTTGAAGATATCAACAGTCCATGGCATTTATTGGAACTCAGCATAAAAGGACAACAATTGTAATTGGAGCAAACTTAATTGAACAAGTAACTTATTCATTAATATGGGATGCATGATATCGTACCTGCAAAATTTGGATGTGGAGAAGAAATTAGGGAAATTTCAACAGATATGTGGTTTCAATAAGAAGATATTTAAGAAATAAGACAACAAAGGAAAACTCAATTGAAATTTTATAAACCAGTATCCGTTCCAACGTTAACATACTGGTCTGAGACTTGACATTTAATGATAACTGATAAACATAAAATTGAGACAATATAAATGAGATTTCTGAGATCCCTAGCAGGTGTGTCTTTATGAGATCAAAAGAGAACTCAATCAATATATCAGAGATGAATTACAAGTATATAATACAAACGAGAGAATATACAGAAATAAATGTAAATGGTTTAAACATCTACAAAGAATACCAATCATTTATAAAAATAAATACTTTATTATAAACCTGAAGACCGAAACGACGTTCGAAGGACAACGTGTAGCATATTGTGCAGCGGGGAGCGGAACGGGGTAATAGACCCATACCTTGAAGATGATAATATATTGTTCCCATATCACAAATTATAATTTACTTAAACATCTGATTTTATCTTTAAATTCTGATATGTGCCATTTTCCATGACAACGTATGTGCATACATACATCGGACCTATATACATACAAATATAAATTAATATATACATAAATACATACATAAACATGAGGTGTAACCTATTTAGGTTCTCTCCCCCCATCATGTAATTTCATTTTTCATTCATTCATTTCATATCGCCTTCACTTCATGTCATGTTAGGCAAAAAAATTCTTTACTTGGCAATCCACACGTGCTCAAAATATGGTTTAGACATAAAGAAAGAATGAATGTAAGTAACAAGATTACCAAAATCAGCATTTAAAAATAAGCCAAGTGGTTCAAAGAACGTCGGAAGGCCAGTGAAAAGATGGACAGAGCAACTGTGAGGCGGAAAGGCAATTTGCCTAGCACGTGATGTGAATAATAATAAAATAATAATAATATAATAATAAGAAGAAGAAGAATAATGATAAGAAGAAAAACTTAGCTCAGTTTACGTAATTCCTGCAAATATGTTAATTTCGTTCACTGGCGCAACAGTGGCACAACTGAAAATTGCTATTTTTCAATTACACATCACAAGAGTTCAAAATACCTTTTCTATAATCTTGATATACATTACAAAAAAAATACAATTTTTATGTGTGTCATTATTAAAGCCATGAGCGATTTTTCAGATTAAAAAAAAATGAAAGTAATAAATATAAATGTTCCTAAGGGTTGCACAAATACACATTTTTTTCTTATTGAACTACTCATAAATTGTAATGGATTTCACGGTAACAAGTAGATATACGTCTTCTAGTTCTGCTTAATGTTACTAAAGCTATTTGGAAAGCTTCTACAACTTGAAGATCGGATCTAGGTTCATACCTTAACAAACTGATGCCATTAGCTGCCAAGATACGTGGCTTGTAGAAATGGATGGAGAGCACTTAACGTGGCGATACACTTAACACGGCAAACTGAATCTTTCCAAGTAATGTAACTTTTCTCAAATACTATGTGCATGCCAGTACAAAATTGAACGCAAAGCTTTTAAATATAATTAATAGCTAAGAAACATATAATAATAATAATAATAATAATAATAATAATAATAATAATAATAATAATAATAATAATAATAATAATAATAGCTTTATTTTACCTGGCAGAGTTAAGGCCTTAAGGCCTTGTCTACCACTCAACCAGGTTTGAAAAAATACAAACAAAAAAATAGTCTTAAATCTAAATTACAATATATATATATATAAACGATTACAAGTTATGAATACAATACAATTAATATTTATAATATACGTTAAGTTAAATATTGCAATTGTTAATAAACTTTTCACAGAAATTACTATTTGTATTTTTAAACGCACGGAGGAGTGTGGTATTTGGCATAAGTTAAGTTCATATAGAGAAGGAGTGCAGAAAAATAAAACTTATGTATAATATGTGCTACAAATAAATTAAAATAAACAAAATAAAATAAATTGTCTCTAAGGCATTTATGCGTATTACTCATTCATATAGACAATATTAAAATTAATGGTTTGTATGCAGATACAAAACGGAAAGCTGAGTTAAGGAAAGAGTGGAGAATGCTGAGTCTAGTTTACAGCGAAAGTCCTGCTCTTGAGCATGTCCGTCGCCGTGGCGTAGTCGGTAGAGTCCGTACCTTCCACTCCGGCGACCCGGGTTCGATTCCTGGCGGGGTAGGGGATTTTAAATCTCCACCCTGGGTCTGGGTGTCTATGTGTCTATGTGAGGATAAAAGAAAGTTAACAAAACAGGTGAAACAAAAAGGGAAAAAAAGGTAAAACAAAAAGGAAAAACAGTATAAAAAACAAAAAAACAAACAAAAAAAAGCAGAACACTATGAATGAACTCATTCATTTGTGTCCTCATTCGTTTTCGTTACACTTATAGTAGCGTCCAGATCATAACTGTCGGTGCTATTTATAATTCTTTTGCCCGGGCCGATCGGAGGCAAAGATTGATTCATCTTTCCTATATAGATTTACTAACATATATTAATTAACAATAATTCCTGAAAACACACTGTAGTAATTTATGATTCGTTTTTTAAACTCAGTATATTATTTTCAACCATGAAAGCTAGACAGGAAAGGGGAGCTAATATAACCTTGAGAAAGCTCATAGACAGGAAACGTACAAGACAGCAGTAGCATGACTAGCAAATACAATAATTAGACATTCTTATTTACTTAAAATAAGATTTAATATTTCAATTGTACGTCTGAAGTTTAAATATGAAAATATATTAAACATAAGTTATATTTGATCATTCTAAAGTTTAAAGAAAATAATAATAATAACAAAAGTAATAATATTTACACACTCAAACACCCATGCATACCTTTTTAGTCAAGCCTAGTTGTATCCTACCCTGGCTTACCGGACCAAACTCAAAACAACACAGCTCTCCTTGAGCTCACGTCCTTCAGACGATAACAAAACTATGTTGAATGAATTGAATGAATGAACGATACAGTTTTCCACTTGCTTGGCCTATTTGAGAGTTCCGAGCTAGAGGGGAAGTTGCGCAGTACAAACAGAGCAAAGGGAGGGGATAGGAAGGAGAGTGGGAGTAGACACAAAGAGAAAGGAAATACTTTCGGTACAGATTAATGAATAATGACGTATTTGTGACAAAATTAAAAATTTAATGAATTGCGGTCGAATTTCGACCGCTGGGCGACAACTAGTTCCTATTAATAAGAGGGAGCAAGTATGAATGGGCTGTAGAGCCATTGGAATAAGTATGAATTGAGATAGACTGTGTAATAGGTGTAATATTTGAACTTTTTTTTTCGTAAAAGGGCTAAACGTTACAACCTGTGACGCAAATTTTTAATTCCTTCATAAACTCTTGTCAAATTGCATTCTCAGAGTTTCAATTTTCATATTATTTCCCACCATTTACAATGATTTTTACATTTTTCTTACGATTATTTGAATTTTTTTTTTTTGCTACGATATGTGAAATAATGCATACCTATCATGAGAACATGGCAGCCATACTGATTGTAACAGGCAAGAAAGAGGGTGTAGGCCCTACTAGTGCAGGCAACATAGAGTATGTACTAATTAACTGCATACATTTACTTCAATATTTCAAAACTTATTATTTAGTTTTGGTCTTTGCATTCTTTCACAGATTAGAGTGCTTAAATTCCGATTAGGTTGACTTTTAGGTTGGTCTTTCACATATTAGAGAACTTAAATTGCATTAGGTTAGTTTTTACGTTCCTTAAACATCGTGTACATGTTGGCTACATCCCGTGATTCCATAATGTAAACCGCTTCGGGCCTGTTGCCACATGCGCCAAGATGTATGGTTGCAAATTAGAAAAACTTTTTCGCGGCACATGTTGTATGTTCGCGTCATAAAAGTAAACAAATGATTCAAAAAATAAGTTTGATATATATATATATATGTATATATATAATGAACAAAACCTAAAAACAGTGAACGTGCACATTTATCTCATTAAATAACATAGATAGCAGCTAGACTCCCTCCATGGTATCTTTACCATGCCGTGGAGGAGTGGTTTTCGTGCTTAAATGACCCCGAGAGCTATGTCAGCGGTAGTATTTCTGCCGAAAGAGTTGCCCATGCCAGACAGGTCGAAGATGATAAGCCAGACGAAAGAATTACCTTGGATGAAAGAATGGCGATCTTTCGCCGTAAAAATACAACCGTCAAGAAACGGAGATATGGATCAACTGAAGTAAAAATTACATTAATCGTTATTTCTAGGGAGGTAGAATATACAGGGGATTATCGGAAAATTTCAGGTCGGGATAGGGATGTATGGAGAGATTTATATTGCTCGGCCATGGACTTACTGGTTCGATAGAGTCACTAAGTTAGTTAATAAGCTTTCTAGATTATGCATTTCCTTATAACGATTCAAAGAAGCTTCAACTGGTCGTGTTACAATACATAATACTACTTTGCATATAGGCCTTATACAATGAAATGGGTGACATGAAATGAAGGAGTAATGGAACGAAATTTTGGTAGGGAAAATAGGAGAGAACCCCGGAGGAAAACCTGCCCTCTAACTAAAAGTCCAGCGACATACGTCCGCCAAGAAGCCGCCTTCACGATGTGACTTTACGAACCGTAATTAAAAATTGGAATTTGGTTGATTCTACAACATTCAAGAAATGAGAGAGGCGGCCAAAATTTTATGTACGAAAACGCAAGTACACCTTAAAGAAAAGGGAGCTCCAAAGATGGTATGAGTCGGGGAGAGCTAGCAGAGAGCTGTACTATAATTACGTTTTATATGTCCCGTTGATATATGTAGAGGATTCACGTGATGTACTAATTCGACTTTAAGATTTTTTTAGTATTAAGGTGTACGTCGACAATTTTACCTATAGGGTGTCATAACTCTAAATGCTTTCTATACAATTTTTCATATTTCTCTTAAAGATGTTTAAATTGCTTTCCATTGACATAAATATAGAGATAAAATCTGTGTATCAGTCAAATATATATATATATATATATATATAGGCCTATATGACATGATTTTGTTTCATGCCAGTTTAAATTTAAGGTACATATACTACGAAATATTGCAAAAGAAGCGCGAAGATTGATCAGAAGCACTTGGAGGCGCGCAAAGAAAGCGGTATCTGGAAGAAGAGATACAATTCAGAATTGTATAATTTATATAATACAGAGGTGATGCAAGCATATGGAAGCCATGCAAGGCACTGAAATGTTTTCTTTTTTCCATACTGTCAATCTAAGGAAGGCGTCTCTATTTTTGTTTTCAACAGTGAGTTTAATATTAGCTTATAGCATATCTGATTTATGATAAGAAATAAACAAGCTTTTTATTATTGCTAAATAAAGATTTAATTTTCAAGAAAAAACCATCCTAATCAATATCCAAGTTATACATATATTTCAACTGCTGTCCTCTAATTTTTGGGCAGCATAATTCATATTCATCATTATATACAACTTCCCTCATTAGAGGATTGCTTCAAGGACAAAGTGATACAGACAATTAATTTTTGGAATTAATGAAATACATTTTGTAAATATATTTTAAAAAATGCAAATTGTAGGCCTCATTGAAGTATACATACTATAAAGTAGAAATTTTGTAAATATGGTTTCTTAAAATTTGAAATTGATCCTCTAATGGCAGCGATGACAATTTTAGAAAGATACACCCTGTCCAAATCTAAGGAATTCCAAAATTTGGCTAAGAATCCTGGTATAGTACCTCTTGCCCCTATCATAAATCCCGTGACAATTATACTATGTAATTGGTATTTACCTTTGTAATAGTCAATTGTTCGCTAATATATGGCTTTCCTTTCACAGTCCCTTCGTCAGGTTGGCCACTGTGAGTCTCAAAACGAATTGTGGGATCTAATATCATACCAATTTTAAAAGATGGTCTAAAATGCAATAATATATATTTGTGCAAGGGTTTCGTGCTCTCTGCGACAAAGTCCACAGAGGGTATCTTCCCTAGATCTGCCAGGCAAAGAACGCACCGCCGATACATTGGCTTGGATTTTAATCGCTTCTCTCCATTCGGAAAAAAGACAATCCCTGATGATAACGAATCCATTGATTTGCCGGTGTATATTCATTGTAGAGAAGTTGACTCCAGTTAACTGCTTCTTTGTCTCTTAGTTGTTTCCTGAGTTTCCTTGCATCTGATGGAAGATTTCGAGTGTTAATATTGATGTCACTAGATTCAATGTTAAGGTCTCTCACACATTGTAAACTTTCCTCTTTTAGGTTTCGGAGAATAGTAATACATGTATTATTGTCTTGGTAAATAATATGACAACTGTTTTATATGCTGTAATTTTTGTTTCCCACGTTACACAAAATAAACCAAGTCCTTTATTCCGACGTACAATATATCATATGTGATCAGGGACATCCATCGGAAAATGTAAAATTTCTTTAAGTTCACTTCTCAAATGTTTATCACAATTCACTAAAAATGTTTTTGGTATTTGATTTGGTGGTACTGCTTGAAACGGGTAAATTGGAGTTGGAGATATGGAACAATTTAAAACTGTACATTTCTGATCAGGCTGTAACAGTGGTGAACCAATAAGAGTTTCAATATTGTCCCGTAATTTAGTAAGGGTTTGCTTACAATTAAAAGTTATATGATCTGAAAAGTTGACAACCTAAATAACGAATAGTGACAGTGATCTTACCTCACTAATCGTCAGCAATCAGTTTCTGTTAATAATCGCATTTCTTCCTGGCGCTTGGTGAGGAAAGGGGTACCTCAAGGCGGCGTCCTCGCTCCTCTTCTCTTCTCGATTTATATTAATGACGTGACCAAGAAACTACAAAACTGCAAGCATCATCTTTACGCCGACGACCTACAGATTTACACACACTTTAGGCCTGACGAAATTAATGAATATATTGACAAAGTAAACACTGACCTCAGGCATATATCTTTATGGTCCAGACAATATGGGCTGAAAACTAAATGTAAACAAAACGCAAGCAATAATTATCGGACATCCAAGGCTATTACACCTCATAAACAATGGCAATATGCCGGCTGTCATATTAGATAATGAACAAATTCCTTATACCGACGTCGTTAGAAAACTTGGGATTTTACTTAGATTCTAATTTAAAATGGCATGAGCAAGTAAAACAAACATCTAAAAGGATCTTCTCCATAATGCATTCCCTAAAGCGACTTAAACATTTTCCTCCCAACAACTCTTAAAAGAATTTTAATCCAAACTTTAGTGATGCCGCATTTTGACTACTGTGACGTTCTACTAACTGACATAAGTGACGGATTGTCGGACAAACTGCAGCGTGTCCATAATATGTGTATCAGATTCATATTTAATGTTCGAAAATACGATCACATTTCTCCATTAATTCCACGAATTGTCATGGCTACATCTAAAAGAGAGAAGAAAATCGCACTGTCTAATTCTCCTATTTAAGATCCTACATACCTCGATTCCCAATTATTATCATCCCGTTTCCAGTATCTATCCTCAAACCATAACTTAAACACAAGATCACAACATAGTCTCTTACTTAATATACCGCAACATAGGACATCACATCACTCCATGTCATATACCATCTCCACTTCTCGCAACTGGAATTCCCTACACACAAGAAATAAGGGGCTGCCGGACATTGGCATCTTTTAAAAGAAATCTAAATTTATATTTGCTCTAAACTCGACTTCATTATTATCCAGTGTAAGATATATATATTAATTGGTGTTTCCCGTATAATGTATCATATTTATATTATTATTATTATTAATTATTATTATTATTATTATTATTATTATTATTATTATTATTATTATTATTATTTATTATCGTATCATTATTGTTATTACCCTATATAAAATGTTGTTTGTACATGACATTTACATTGTTACATTCATTGTATCTTTAATTGTTTATAATTAGTATAGTGTATATCTATATTTGTCGAATATTTATTTGTATTTGTACTGGTTGAGTGGAAGAGAGGGCCTTATGGCCTTAACTCTGCCAGAATAATAAAGATTATTATTATTATTATTATTATTATTATTATTATTATTATTATTATTATTATTATTATTATTATTATTATTGTATGGGCACGAAATTGCATGTCCATCAAATTGGATATATTTTTTTACATATTTTATATATATAAACTGAGTACATATCACAATTGACACAACAGCACATTATGGGTTTTTGCCTTCCTAAGAAGTTTTTCCCCAACAGTTCTATATTTCGCGTTGCTCATTGTAGTTTTTTAATCCCAGAATTCTGATATCCTGAATATTATGCCTCCTCCCATCTTGGCTTACGGCTTCACAGTTTCCTACTAACTAAGAATGTACGTCAAAAACTCTTTTAATTAGTTCTGTTATAATTCATGCATTTTAACATATCCAAAAGTCAATAAAGTAACTTTAATTTATTTCACAAAAGAAGATTCATTATATGATTTATATAATTGCAAACGGTATCTTCTCTTCCAGTAGAGTTTTCTTGCACAGTTCAATATATGTTCTTTTTGGAACAATCCCAAGAATCGCTAATCAGACTACAGGTTTCAGAGGCATATGATATTATTAGTCTCTAAGAACTATTTCCAATGAGTTTAGTTTAACTGCGATCGAAAAAACCTTCATAACAAGCAAGCAGTTTATTCCTATTCTTAATGCGCTTCTGAACCTCAGCAACAATATAATTCCTGCAATTTACCTCAGATCGCGAATATGTAAAACTATATCCACCGCTGTGGCCTGAGGTAGCGCGCTGGCCTTGTCACGCAACGGGCCTGGTTCGATTCCCGGTCGGGGCAAGCATTCTGGGTGAGGTCTTTTTCAGTGTTTTTCCTCACCTGTAAGACAAATGTTAGGAAGCTTTGAGGCCCAACCATTATCTAGCCATCATAATCCCATGGTGTGAAAAGCAACGGGAAGCTACCACACCTATAATTCCCTAGGAAGGCAGCAAAGTATAGCATCAAAATGCTTTGATTACAGTGAAGGACCTGCTCTAGTGGCAGAACACTATAGAATAGAATGTATATATTGTATATACCCCATACATCCCTCGTGTAGACATGGGTACTCCCCTAGAGGGAGTTTCTTGACTTAGATAATTTAGTAACCCTTATTTGCCTACAGACTTAGTGACATGTGGTCAGCACATGGCCTCTATGAGACATCTAGTAGGCAATTCAGGTATTACTAGGATGAAGAAGGCAAGTTAAATTTTACTCAGAGAATATTTAGGTTCGAGGTTATTTTACAAGTCCGAAAATCTTCTGACGCGGGATCTACGGTTTAATGTCCCCCCCCCTACCGGAGGAATTTGTCGCTTGGATTTTTCATCCTAAAACCATAGGCCCAGGTCGGGTTTGAGCCCGCGATACTCGGATCTAGAAGCAAGGAACATGGCCTTTTGGACCACCGTGGCCGATGTAAAACTATGTACTGTTTGAAATGTGTAAGTTTTCAATGATATTGTTCAATGTGTAAGTAAGAGGGACAGTCAATACAATATTTCCTGGTAGCTGGCATGTTCAATATGTAACCTTTATATTTGTACAGTCATCATCATCATCATCATCATCATCACACTTCACGCATTAGGTCTTTCCTGTTCCGACTTCACGATAGCATAACACAGGAACAATTGGATAGAACATCTGCAAAGAATAACAGAAGATACGATACCAAAGATGGCATTGGTGTATAATCCTGGAGGACAAGAGCAGTAGGAAGACCAAGAAAGCGCTGGGCTGAACAATATTTGTACAGTTACATTTTTTAGTAAGATATACAGTTTGTGCTTAATTTTTTTTTTCGGTTTTTGTTTTTCAGTAAGTATTTGTTAATGTAACTAACATAAACCAACGGTGAAAATTCAGAAACTTTGGAACAACAACAAAATTAAGTAACTATACAACAAAACATTTACTATTTTTTGCAGTATTGTTATTTGTACACTTGAAATAAATTAACAAATAATTAGGAACTTATTGGTAGATCTGAAATACTTAATACTTTATGGAATATCCGTAGGTCTTAATAATAGCTTTACACCATTTTCACATTGATTGTGCTAATTTGAAACAAGTGTCTATAGTAATTTTTCCGCATTCTTCCAAAAACAACATTTTTCAGTTATTTTTTCTAGATGAAACGTTCTTTGACGAACCTTTCTTTTTAGAATTCCCTGCAAATTCTCAATGGGTTTATATCCGGAAATTGAGCAGGCGTTTTTAGCTGCTTTGGGACTTTCCAGACGATCCACCGTTTATTAATTTACGCAGCATGTTTCGGGTAATTGTCTTGCTGAAACGCATAAGACGCTAACATGCCATGTTCTCAGTATTTGTTTAATATTCTTCTTCAGAATGCCATCGAAGACCCACTGGTCCATAATGCCATCGATGAAGTGGATAGTACCCACTCCCTTGAAAACATATATCCCCAAAGAGAATGAACCCTCCTCTGCGTTTAACTGTAGGAAGAGTATTAAAATGTTCATGGGCGGTGTTGTTCTTTCTACATACCCAGTTTATCCCATCGGATCCTAAAATATTTATTTTCGTTTCGACTGACCAAATTACAATGTTCCAAAAGTCCTCGATCTTGACATGGTGCTCTTTGGTAAAGTACAGTCTTGCTTTACGGTTCCTCTTGTTTACGTATGGCTTCTTCTTAGGGATTCTGTCTCGATAACCATGCTGCCGCAAAAACTTGACGGACTGTTTGGCGGAATACTTTATTTTCTGATACCTGTTCCAATAATTGCTTGATTTTAGTACACTTCTTCCACGGTTAATTTTTACTTGCCTCATAATGAAATTTCATTCTCTCTGATTCAGTAACTTTATCGTTGGTTTCCTTGAAATATTTGCAGTTGAACCTTTATTTCTGAACTTGTTAACAATATGATCCACTGTAGAGTAGGGTTTAATAACCACTGAGTCCATTTTCTTAATAAATAGCCCCTCAGTACATGATTATTTATTGATCCTAAGGTGACTCTCTAAGCTTCTTTCCTTTATTCATATCTAAATCTACGAAGGAGTGTTATGGAAGTCGTTGTATAATGGAAATGGACAGCTTATGACAAGTGAGGAAAATTTTCAGGAAGTGACTGAATTTAATTCATCTATTATTTCTACACCAAACAGGATCAAATAATCCCATAGGGTTGAATAGAAAATTGATAAATTCCCTTCCACCCTTACTTCTCCATTAAAGACACTTTCGGATTCTTATTCAAATACCTAGGAACAATAATCACAAATAGGAATGAGATGCACAAAGAAATTAAACATAGGCTCAATTCTGGAAATGCGTGCTATTATGCATTACAGACACTCTTGACGTCCCAACTCCGTTCAAAAAAACGTTAAACTGAAATATATATAAAACTATTATTTTACCAGTTATATTACATGGATGCGAAACATGGACTCTTACTTTATTGGAGGAAAGGATATTACGAGTATTTGAGAATAAATTTCTTAGGAAAAGTTTTGGACCAAAGAGAGATGAACAGACAGATGAACGGAGAAGACTTACATAACAGTGAACTACGTGGTCTTTACAAGAAGCCAAATATAATAAGAACAGTTAAGTCTCGTAGACTGCGATGGACAGGACATGTGGCATAAATTGGGAATGAAAGACGAACGTGCATGGTTTCTTGTAGGAAAACCAGAGGTAATTTGGCCCAGTGGTAGACCAAGAATAAGGTGGGATAATAACATTAACTATGATTTGACGAAAGTAGATTATACAGGGAATGATTGGAAAACATTAGCTCAGGATAGAAATGTATGGAGAGCTTGTGTCCGCGCGGCCATGAACCTATGGGTTCGATAGTGCCAGTGAGTTAGTGTTAAAATGAATGGATTCACCCTCCCACTAACATTCAGAAATCTCATACGTACAATGTTTATCAAGAACGTTTGTTATAATGTACAAACAAGATTGTTACAGTAATATAAACATTGTTTTCAATTTAATTACAGTATGAGATCTGCTATGGCACCAACATTTGCATTTATTTACGGCACTTATTAGAAATTACAAAGTATGCGGATCTAATTTACAATATCGGCTTTTCATAATCTATATTTAAAGAAATATGAACTTTTGCTTGTAATCATTTCGACCGTACAAATATAGGCTAAATATTACATACTGTACTTGGTTTACTCCACTTTAACTTATGAATGCATTTTCTTTGCTGTTTCTTGCAAATTACTAAAAGCGTCTTTCATTGCCGTCTGAATATACTGGCATAACTCTCGAACGCCAATATCAATTTCAATCAAATTTGGTACATATATAACTATGATCTGCCCGAGGGGGCAAGAGAAGGTGAAATGTAAAATATTATATTTCCGCATATCTCTGGAATGCTTGGAGTAATTTCAACCAACTCGGTTCACACTAGAAGAGATACCCTGGGAGTAAGATATCACTATCACATGAATGAAAGGATGAAATATAAAAAGTTCAAAACGATCGACATTATGTCCAATCCACAATTTTCGGAGTAGTTTATCTGATTGGTGTTAGACTCATTGACATTTAAGCCAAAGTTTGAACGCCTTGGACACTTAAAGAAAAGGGGGAGAGAAGAGTGAAAAGTAAAGTTTCAAAATGTGACCGAAATTAGTAACAAATCGTAGATTTAGCGGTGTCTAAGATTATGTTTTGACAGTGCCGATGTCATGTGAGATCAAGTTTGACTCCTAGTGCCCATAGGGGTGTGAAGGGGAGAAAAATTACATGTTTAGAATTACCATGATTAGTGTCTAATTCATAATTTTCGAGGCCGCTACGATTAGTGATACTGTCTCGATGACATTTCAGCCCAAGTTTGACCTCTAGCATCCTTATCGGGGATTAGAGGTGTGATTCTAGAAATAATCATAGAAGTCCGATACATCGAATACATCATTTTCGGGGTCACTGATGGAATATTGACACTCCCGTTGCCATTTAAGTCCACGTTCAGCCTCTATCTGCATTGGAGATGAAAATGATGAAAAACAAAATGTCCAAACTGACCGAGATTAGTATCGAATCCATAGTTTTCGGGGTCACTAATCTGATTGGAGACTAGAAAATAGGGATAAATACATACCCGAGCAACGCCGGGCAATCAGCTAGCCGAATAAAAAATATTAGGTACAACTAGTTTAATGGAAATGTTTGTTATAATAGCTTTTATTTTATAAAATAAAATTAATGTCTTAAATTGTTTATATCATTAGAAGAAATTATAATAAACAATGCAAAGTGAAACATGAGATTTATTTATTATTAGCTAAAGGAGATGCACTATCTCCTCTACTATTTAATTTTGAACTAGAGCATGCCATAAATCTTTAGAGAATGAGGAAGGCTTACAACTGAATGGTATTAATAAGCCTGTTAGTTTATGCTGATGATGTAGTACTACTGGCCGATAGCGAAGAGATACTAAAGGCCAACACGCACACACTATTGAGTAACACTAAGAAATTAGAGACTGGAAGTAAATATCAGTAAAACTAAATATATGGCCACACATAGAAATTCAGTATATATGGAAATGGACAGCTAATGACAAATGAGGGAAATTTTGAGGAAGTGGCTGAATTCAAATACCTAGGAACAGTAATCACAAATAGGAATGAAATGCACAAAGAAATAAACATAGGCTCAATTCTGGAAATGCATGCTATTATGCATTGCAGAGACTTTTGATGTCCCAACTCCTTTCAAGAAACGTTAAGCTGAAAATATATAAAACTATTATTCTACCAGTTATATTATATGGGTGTGAAACATGGACTCTTACTTTAAGGGAGGAAAGGATATTACGAGTATTTGAGAATAAAGTTCTTAGGAAAATTTTTGGACCAAAGAGAGATGAACAGACAAGTGAATGGAGAAGACTACATAACAATGAACTACATGGTTTTTATAGGAAGCCAGATATAATAAGAACAGTTAAGTCCCGTAGACTGCGATGGGCAGGACATGTTGCACGTATGGGGAATGAAAGTCGTGCATGGAAGCTTCTTGTAGGAAAGCCAGAGGGAAAACGCCCAGTTGGTAGACCAAGAATGAGGTGGGAGAACAACATTAACTATGATTTGAGGGAAGTAGATTATACAGGGAATGATTGGAAAGCATTAGCTCAGGATAGGGATGTATGGAGGGCTTATGTCCGCGCGGCCATGAACCTTCGGGTTCGATAGTGCCAGTGAGTAAGTAAGTATTAGCTAAAATAACAAACACTAACAAACATAACTTTTTATGCCAAGAAAAAATCGGACAATCAATGATTAAAAGATTGCTCATTGTTATATTTGAAACGTTAGTATTTGGTATAATTCTTCTTCTACTTCGTGGCCTGTGTGCGGCGCTAGGGCATAATGGGTACTAATTGTGTAGTGATTTATTGGAGATTATTATTTCACAAGATTATTTTTTAGGCTAACTTTTGAAAAAAAATCATGAAGACCGGCTTTATCTAGTAATCATTTGGATTTGCGTCCGGTAATTGTAGAGCATCCCTTGTTACATTTTAAACTTTAGTATTTAGTAGGAATTTTGTTGTAGCTTGTGGCTTGTTTGAAGCATTTGGGCGTACTCAGGACTAATTTTGACGTAGTTTATTCGGAGATAAGCTCACAAGCTCATTAATTCACAATAATTATTTTTAGGTAGGCCTAATATTTTGAAACAAATTATGAAAACCGGATTCTTCTATCTACTCGATCCATTGGATTTAAAACAGATAATTGTTGAGATTTTGAGGGAAATCATGTAGAAACCACATTTGAAAATATCAGAATTACTTTTCAGAACATTTTCATAAAACATTAAATAAATCCAACTTCGTGTGCACGATTAAGCAAATTTTCTTTTAAGACGTTCAGGTATTTATTTGTATACATTTTATCTTCAATAAACACTGATTGATCCTATTAAGTCGACATTTGGCTTCAGATATAAACTCTTTAGTGAATTTCAATCGCTTCTTTCTCTCTCATATTAATTTCATAGACTCTATACAACTGGCTTCTTTCTAGCCACCCGATCATTAAATGATTTTATTACATTCCTGACATTTTGAGAAATTACTGTTTTACCCGTTGTTTCGACAATATAAGATCAATATTTGGGGTAACTGACCTGGGAGTTATCCTAACATTTTATTAATATCAATTTATATTTTTTTGCAGTAAATTTTTGGATGATCTGATCGTATGATTAAATAAATTCTTTATATTTCAGGAGCATTTTTGTTATCTGCCTATAAAAGTTCTGTTTTTTTTTTTTCATTTTGAAAAATGTAGACTACTATTTTTACTTTCATTCCGCATTTTGCTACTGGTCTGTTTTCATTGACGCTGCAAGTAAGAGTCGTGATAACACGTGAAATATTATCTAACATATTAGTAAACAAAGGTCCGAAATGTAAGAGTGTCATTGCAAACTAACGCGCTATTACTTTGTCATTAATGCGAGACCGCACATTTTCACCTCTCCACCCTACTTCCAGCTTGATTGGCTAATATCTACATTTCATACTACCTCTCATTTCAGTACTTTACGATTTCACAAAATTGCTGAAAAATGGAACAATATTCAGAAAAACGGACTCCACTACATAATCTATAAACACGATGTAATAAATAATTAATAAACATATGAACAAAAATTGAAAATTTATACATCAGAGAATTTAATTATTGCTTTATAAGTAAATTATAGTGAATCCTTGTTTTTTAGTTGGAAATTATTCCATCATAGAGAAGTAACAATACTCAGTGAAAATATATTGACTTAGGCTTTCACGGCCGGAGTTACTATGATGATCTTGTAGAAGATTTCCGGGCTGTTGGCCGTGGTCTTCAGGTTTGTAGTTCCCCGACATTTCGCCAGAGACTGCGTCCGGCATCCTCAAGGGTTGTCTTGAGACTAACAATTTTGTCGACTACCTGCCCTATTTACACATTTAACCGCGACGTGTTGTATAAATAGGGCAGGTAGTCGACAAAATTACTAGTCTCAGACAACCCTTGAAGATGCCGGACGCAGTCTCTGGCGAAACGTGGGGAACTACAAGCCTTAAGACCATGGCCAACAGTCCGGAAATCCTCTACAAGATCATCACTCAGTGAAAAAATTATATAGACACACTTACTTGTCAATTGTATTGTATTTTATTATATTTTGAAAATCAGTACAATTCGGTCCAGTTTTCAATAAAGGGCTTTACAATAAATATGAACATTGTTATTAGGAAACATGTGCGAAATAATAAATTTCAGCTAAAATCAATTTTAACGTTTTACTATTAGAATATTTTTAATAATAAGGTTAGAAGATATTTTAGGACATGTATTATATTTGCATTTATTGCACAATTAACATTTCCCACCACACAAATGGATGGAATATTGCTTATTTTCAAATGCGTAGGTCGTGCATTGCTGCTGTTCCGCGTGTAGAATTTCAACAAAATTTTGCACTTCCTTGGATCATTCGAGTTATATTACTTTTACCTTGGATAAAATTTTCCACGTATTTTTAAGAAAACTAAGCACGCATATCATAAAATAAAATACAAACTACAAAATTATAATGCTTACCAAATATAATCTATATGATTATTAGAGTGGAACAAATCCTTCGGAAACACGATATTGGCGTATGGTTTATGCAAACATTGTATTAGATGTCAGAGGGAATAATTTTACATTAGATACATATTTAACTCTATATGTTCCCAACAGTCAGTGCGCAACTTTTACATTCCACCGAAGTACATTTTTTTAAGTTTGAATCCAGCTCTTGTTTATATCTGACCGCTGTTTAAGAGTAACCTCGCATCATTGGAAGGAGCGGTTTTATCTCTAGTGATAACATAACCACCTCATTAACTAGTTTTATATCATTCGCTGTTTTCATGGTCAACATTTCCGATATTTTATCTCACTTTCACTTCGATTAACATGGTATTAATTCTCTTACTGCTGCGTTATTTTTTTCTGATACTTCTTTTGGGATATCAAAATACTCATCAAAGTTTTCGTCCATGATAGATATGTGTATTGCAACACCTTCTACAACGAGACGGTTCGGTAACGAGCATAGTTTGTCTATCAACTTCAGCAGTGCATAGGCCTACATAGCTATTAACTGTTTATTCATTTACGAACATAACGAAATTTAACATGACATGAAATAAAATTATGTACGTTTAGAGGAATTATTTTCGAAATCCGCCTTTAGCTACGCTTCGGCCATAACATCTCAACTCATTCGTAAAGCTCATTTTCAACCCTTGTAACCTACATATCTAATACTACATTCTATTCGAGTGACGTGATGCCAATTAACAACAATTGCTCAAATTTTGTTTTGCTTCAAAAAGTGCACATTTATGGATATATTCCATATACCACGACACAGTAAATAACTCAGCAGCACATTTAACAATATTTATCACATATAATCTCGAACAGGCTTGTTAAAACTTACTCACTACGTGTGAAAAACGCCTTCTCCTATCCGCATCAGGTGCACTTCCAATGAAACAACACAGTGACAAGTAAGTAGTAGTGTCTTACGTTGTCAGCCTATCTGACTATAGTTCTTCCACGATGTGTACGGAGCACATGTAAACAGTCGCCTAACGTGATGTCATTGCATTCGGGCCTTTCATTGGTTAAACGCACCAGCGCCTGCTTCATACGCTTACAGTGAGTCCGGTGAACCAATGAAAGGCCCAAATGCAATGACATCAAGCTTGGTGACTCTTTACATTGTGCTCCGTACACATCGTGGAAGAACTATATAATTGGAGAGGCGTCTATTCACACCTACTGAGGACATAATAACGTCTCTGATCTAGAACAATAAATTCACGTTATGTGCAAAATAGATTGAAATATATTATGTTGTGGCATTGGTTGACCGAATGTTTTTTTGTTTTAAGTATATATAATTTTAAAACCGGTATGATATTGGGAAAATTCATAACAGGAAACATTTTGAAAATGCCACCTGCTTGTGCACATCCTGCAGTGTTGAAGTTAATAAATTACTTAAGTTGGAGGTAGAAAGCAACTGGAGTAGACAACGTCACGGATAATATACAAGAATATTGATCTTGGTTGCCTTTCTTCCGAGATATAAGTCAAAGTACTGTGTTCTTCCTGAAACCCAATGTCTTGCGTGTTTTCCAAATAAAGGCGAAGGATTCGTGATACGGAAGTGCAAAAGCGAAAGTTATTTTATCTACTAAATCACTTCCTTTGCACGCGAAATTCTCGTTTCACGAATGCAAAATACAATTAACTTATTAACTAATAGAGTGTACTACTCTTTACCTATATGAGAGGGGAAATTCTGAAATAATTGTTAGGAACTGAAATAGTTATTCAAATGCATTCAGTCGTGTCAGATACGACAAAATTAAATAAAAAATAACACATAAAATTACTAAATTTATAATTTTCTTATATTACAATTATTTTTATTAAATTAATTGAATGATTGGACTATAAATACAGTATACTGATATTATTTATGAAAATATTTTAAAGACTCTATTCAACCCATTTTCTATCGAACTCGTAGGCTCATGGTCGAGCGGGAATAAGCTCTCCATACATCCCTATCCTGAGTTAATGTTTAAAATCAACCTCTGTAACTTCCCTCAAATCATGGCTAATATTATATTCCCACCTCATTCTGTCTACCTACTGGACGCTTTCCTCTGATTTTCCTATAAGAAGCTATAGCTTCAAATTCAAATTAATGATGGGTCGAAAAGTATAAAATTGGGTTTCAATTAATTAGCTTTTACGGAAATGCAAAGAAGTAAAATATTTATGAAATGTCGGTTATTGTAGGTAGAAACAAAAATAAAGTTTAGTTTTTCAATATATTCTGGATATGTAACTTACATGCTTATGACTCCTATAGCTATTTTTATATAATTTCTGTTACTCCGCTTGTTTTTATTTCTTGATATTTTAGTCACTTTAGTCATAATGGCCATAACTGGTACGTTAAATAGGTTATTGTTGTGTTTTCTCTATAAATTCGGAGTTTTTTCTCACCATAGACACATCATTTATATCTGGTTTCTAAGAGAGATACAAATGCTATCTCTTACAATAAAATATTCTAACAAGAGATATAACAATTTTGTTTCCATAATCTTCTTTAGAATGTCAAAATATATGGTTACACGAATTTCGGCCAATTGAGACAATACGGTAACTTTCCAAGTTATTTAAAGAAAGGCCCATTTACAGTAAAAGTTTTAACTCTTACTGCAAAGTAAAGAAAATTCATACGCAAATTTAAGTTTTATTGTATCTACTAGACATGTTCAATTCCACATATACAGTGAGTAATGGAATTTACAAATAGTAAGCAGAGCATAACTTTAAATATACACAATCCACATTTAAGCACGATATATTTCACTATTATTCCAAAACTCAAATATTTGGCGCAGATCTATCTCTGATGTAAAAATACTATTTTTTTCGATTTTTATACATTCCTTTAGCTATTTCGAATTATTTTTCTGAATAATAACGGTAAGTAACAATTAATATCCTTCTGAACATAGCAATATTTTTAAAAACAGATATTTAATTTCTCCAACATGTACACGAGTAAAAATTATAAAATTGTGTAACCACCTAGTTGTGTTGTGTTGCGTAATACAAAAATGCATAATATGTCTAGACTTCTTTACATCCAAACGCGTTCGTAATGAAGAAGTGTCTAGATTTACTTTTTACTCAGGTTTTTCCAAAGAAAGTAATTTCGTCAAGTTGTAAAATCTGATGCCAAGATGATCGGGATAAATAGATTCCCGGGCAACACCAGGTAATCAACACGGGGTATGTAAAATAATTAGTATATATATTCATATTTATTTTTCTTTTTACTTATTCAACTAAACATAAAAACACATTTAATTTATTTAGACGTAGCAGCGCACGCCGGGTACGCCGCTAGTAGTGAAAATGAAAACAACAATTGCTAGGTTAACATAATTTGAAGCAATTTAGATCCCTCGAAGTCTCTATTTGTAAATGAAAGTCACAAACCATCGTAAGCAATCCTTAGTTACATTACCAGAGACCTAATAATGACGTGAGAATATTAATTTTTGCACACTGTAATGAAGCAAAATCTTTCACTCAGACTCCTAGATTAAATTAGAATAAATTAATTAATTAGGGCGACTATTATTACATTATATATCATGTTAAATGCCTATAGGACGAAATAATAGTCGCAGATATATGAAACGTATATGAAATCAAACCGTGAGAACATGAGGATTTTGATTTTTATATCATTAAATTAAAATAAATTGAATCAAACGAATTTGATAGAATTAGGAATAAACGATCAGTTAGTAATTAATGAAACCATTTAACAAGTAAATTGTACCGCTTTTGTTAAGCGAAAGGTTCTTGACGCGGCTACAAAGAAGTTAACATTTTAGGAAGTCTATTGTACTAGCAGATTACTGGACATTTCTTTGTGGACCAGTAATCCAAGATCTTAAACCGAGCTTCGCTGACAGATCATGAACAAAGCAGTGATGTATGACTTGGAAACTACAGCGTGGAGTAAACAACTCATTATAACGAACTCGACAAACCGCGAGGACGCGAAGCCTAGCAAACAAGCGGGAAAAGGCCACTGACCCAAAGGAGTTATATAATAAATTTAGACCTGGATTCCCTAGGGTACGAACTATTGTGAGAACTGTATTCACGATGGGAGTATCCATATAGGGAACATGGTGGATCCTTGTCCAATGGAAAGACGGAAATTCCTTCTTTGGTACTAAGGAATCGTTGTCAGCCAATATAAAAAAAGTGTTGTATCGCGACAAGGTAATGACCTCATGACGACACGATGACAGAGGAAGATCAATGGATGGACAGAGAGGAATGGCGTTTGGTTTCCGAAATACAAGGGCAGCTGTCATCGGATGATATATCATTTCCATCATCATTATTTTTCTATCACTATAACTTGTAATCTATAAGTCCGTAGTAATTTTTCATTTTTTAAAAATCATGTTAATTACTAAGAATGGGTCCACCGCTGTAGTCTGGAAGTAGCGTGATGCGTTGTCACGCAGCGGGCCCGGGTTCGATCCCCGGTCAGGGCAGTTTTTCTGGGTGAGGTTTTTATCTGGGTTTTTCCTCATCTGTAAGATAAATGTCAGGAAATCTTTAAGGCACAAACGGTACCCGAAATCATATGGCCATCATCACCATCCTTATCATCATCATCATCCTTCACCGGTGTGGAAAGCAACGGGAAGCTACCACGCATACACTTCCCTAGTAAAGCTGCAAGCATAGCATGAAAATGCTATGATTGCAGTGAAAGACCTGCCCTAGGGCAGAATTACTATGGATGGACTAAGAATGGTTGGAGAAAACCCTCAATGATAGTAAAATTCTCAAAATGAAATGAATCATTATTTTCAACCTCTCTTGTAGAAATAATCGTTAAATAATAATATAACTAGGCTCAGTAGATGTCACTATAGTAAGTTGTGGAAAAGTGTCATTAGAAGGATACCCGCATGATTACTGGTTGGATAATTTCTCATTACAAAACGAAGAGTTACTATTTATAGTGGAGTGGAATCTCTTTGTAGCAAAGAGGTTCACGTGTTATTCATGCATGTAATTCTCACAAGACTTGCGAACAGTTCAACATGCAGCTGAGCACACAACTCTACAACTTACAAATCCAATAATAACGTGTTCACGTGATTGCTCCTGCTTCGAAACCTCCATCTTGAGACGAAACCCACTCACATTCAATAATTATTATCATACCTCTTGTCATTCCATTTCCGCCTGTAATATCTAACATTCAAGTACCATCACTAGACATCAAATAAAAAATCTGTTTCAAATGCTAACTGCCATACTTTATATACAGGAAGGCCTACATAACCGTCGGTGAAACTTTAGTCTCTGGAGTTCACTCTATGTGGTCCATAAATTAATTATTTCAACTTGAAGGAGACGACACACTAGATATATCTAAGTTTGTAAGATGGAAGTTGAAGACCCACTGTTCAAAATCGTACAATGTTCAGGGTGCCAACAGAACCTAATTTTCCAAACACTAACCGTTTTCTATAGCTGATTATTTATCATGCCACTATATTAGACTCTCCGACACACATAATGTAGACACTCGATCCAATCAGCACATTGTCCTTTATGTTCCTCCTCACTACACTGTGTTTTTTTACTCAATATCGTTCACAGTTTCACTTGCCAGAACTTGGAATTTTTTTTTGCCCAATGTCAGACACTGTTAAACTATAACATTCTTCAAAAACAAACTAAAAAAATTGTAATATCAAGCTAACTTATGTACCACATTGATAGTATTCTTTTAGCAATTAATAATACTAACCACAAGAAATAAGGGGCTGCCGGACATGGGCCTCTAAAAGAAATCTAAATTTACATTTGCTCTAACGTCGACTTCATTATTACCGAGTGTAAGGTATATATATTGGTGTTTCTCGTATAATTTATCATAATTATATTATTATTATTATTATTATTATTATTATTATTATTATTGTAAGTATTATTACTGTTATTATCCTATAAAATGTTGTTTGTACATGAAATTTACATTGCTACATTTAATGTATCTTTAACTGTTTATAATTAGTATAGAGTATATCTATATTTGTCAAATATTTATTTGCATTTGTGCTGGTTGAGTGGAAGAGATGGCCTTAACTCTGCCAGAATAAATAAAGCATTATTATTATTATTATTATTATTATTATTATTATTATTATTATTATTATTATTATTATTAATTTATAAAATAGTATTATTATTGAGAAATATTTTAAGTTGGTGTTTCAAATATTGATAATCGACAACTTATTTTAATATATCCCTTTTTTTTCGTTTTTTAAATGTACATTAAATAGGGACTGTCTACCGAAAAAATTAACTTATCTTTAGTTTGATTTTTAATTTTAATTTTCATTAACTTTATTATGTTAACGATCTTACTCTTATAGATATTACAATAATGGTTAAATTTTCATTTTGGTTTTAATATTAGAGTTATTTGGAATTGCCTTATTCTAATGTAACATTTTTTTATGTAAGGTGAGTAGAAGAGAAGGCCACATGGCCTTCCCCACGAGAAGAAGAAAATCTTGGCGATATGACTGTTTAACTCATGTGATCAGATGCCAGATTGTCATCCTGGCCACTCGGTTCAAATTATGATTAATGCTATAAGCATAACTATGTATTTATTCTATATGTTTCAACTTACTCAGCAGTCAAAACGTTTCAAACAGTACTGAAACTGTATTATACAAACATAAAAGAAATATTAAACATTAAATCAAATTAATAATAATAATTATTAATATCATTATTTATTTATATACAGATTTTAATGATTTTTAATAATAATAATAATAATAATAATAATAATAATATGTTTGCATTTCTATCTACAGATTTGTTATTTCGAATGTTTATGTGGGTGTGAAAAATACGTTACAGCATCTACGATGTCGTCCTATCTCTAAATGGAAACAACTTAGAGTTAATTTTAACGAGGAAACACATGCATTGCAATTCCTGTTCTATCTAGTACACAAACATGAATACTCAGTTACACGTTATAATTTTGTAAATGGCTGTCATCCTGTATAATACTCCGGAACCGTATTTTAGTTTTGCCGACTTTATTTTTAATCCACCTCTATACCGAATATAGATTATGAAATGTTTTTTATTGGTTGAGAAACGGTTCAAGACGATATTGTGATCTCCGGAATCTCCGGATAATTAATATGTTTTAATAATTTTATCACATATTAAAGCTAATTTTGTTAAAAGTTTAAACGGAACCGAGCTGTTTGTATTTAACTTAAACTGCCGGAACATGGAATTGAAAAGTTGCTAGAGCGTAATTTGGCTCGTATTTAAAACATTGCGGTCTGCATGAAACCAGTGGCTTCTTCTGTAGGCATGTCTCTACTCGCCACTCTCTTTTATACATTTCAAAATTGTCCATTACATCGTGGATATTAAAGTTTTATTTTCAATTTTGGAGTTTCAGTTAAGGTTCTTGAACTAGCTCAGATATATTCAGACCCCAATTAATCATGGATGCTCTGCTACTCTCTAGAGTGCTTTCATCGCAGGAAGATAAAACCTCGAAATGCAAACTTTAGTATAAAGCATCATAAATAAACTGACAGTGGGATACCATTTCTAAACCATAAATGATTCGGTTAAAACTGGTTACACTAAAATAGAATTTCTGGCAATTTTTGCACGTGGCTTTAGAAAATAAGACTGTAAAACTATGACTTATTGCAGTTAATATTACCTCATAATGTGGAACGTGAATTTTGCAAACAAGGAATTCAAATGGTAGGGTTTAAAAAACAATGAAAGCTCCCAGAATAATAAAGATCTAAAACACACATAAGTCTTTGATCGTATTGAATTTCTGGCATAAATTCCTATATACGATACTTCAACTGCAGGATTACAGTAAAGGATGCTCGGAAATTTGCGGGTGTTACCAGTCAACAATTAAGTGGTATAACCAGAGGCCTTAGCGCCTATCTATTCCAATGATAACCTTAACTGCGTGGTATGTTCAGTACGTAAAAAAAATATCGTAATAATTTGCAGTTCGCTTGAAACAGACTAAACGATGTAGGATTTATATGTTTGAGTTAGACTTAAAATCAGATTATTGCAAGAAATCCATAACTTCATAAACAAACTTATATAAAAGCTAGAATAAACTCTATGGCTGCTGAAGATCCTGGGGAGTTGTTGATAATTTAGTAATTGCTAAAAGTGAGTTGAAACAAATGGAAGATATTTTTAGTTCGGTAAATAAAAATTCCGGAACTTTTATTGTAAGCACAGTATAATAGATCGGAAAGCATGTTTCCACTCATCGGTTTACAGAGATATTTTAAAAAAATTCTGAATTGATTTAATTGAAGTTTAGGTAAATGGTAAATCACCTATACCAGGAGAATATACATATATATATCCATCGCTGTGGTTTCGTGGTAGCGTGCTACCTTGTCACGCAGCGGGCCCGGGTTCGATTCCCGGTCGGGGCAAGCTCCTGCTGGTGTGGTTTCTTTCGGGGTTTTTCCTCACCTGTAAGACAAATGTCAGGAAGCTCAGGGCCCAATGTCCCCGAAAATCATCCGGCCATCATCATTATCGTCATCATCCTTCACCGGTGTGGAAAGCATTGAAAAACTACCACACCTATAATTCCCTAGTAAAGCTGCAAAGCAAAGCATGGAAATGCTATTATTGCAGTGAAAGACCTGCCCTAGAGGAGAATTACTATGGATATATGTTTTATTGCAGATTTTCGCGGATATAAGTATGAATAAGAAAACTTTCTTATATATATATATATATATATATACAGGGTGGACCGCTCGAATGGACCTAATTTCAATTGCTTGTTACTGGCAAACGGTTGAAGATAGAAACTTAAAAACAACGTTCATATTACAGAAAAACTCACCAAGTTTTTGATATCCAGATCACCACATCTCTATATGAGCCCCAGCAGTCACTGTGACGATATCAAAGCGATGAAACAATTTCTTGCCAAGTACGTTGGAGTATGTCTTCTGGAATGTTCTCAATAGCCTCTATGATGCGCTCACGAAGATCACGAAGGTCTTTGACTGGGGTGGTGTAAACTTTATCTTTGACATAGCCCCAGAGAAAGAAATCCAGTGGTTGTTAAATCGGGAGATCTCGGGGGCCACGCGATTGGTCCTCCCCTACCAATCCAACGGCCAGGGAAAATGTTGTCCAAAGTCGTACGAACTTCATTGGACCAGTGGGGAGGAGCACCATCTTGCTGGAAAACGATGTTAGGCTGCAGTTGTTCAATTTGTGGAAAAGAAGAACTGCTCCAGCAGCATGTCAAGATATGTGGTACTCACGAACAGTTTTCTCGGCGAAGAAAAACGGTCCAATGACATTATGTGACAAACTGCCACCAAACATTCATCTTCGGACTATCACGAACATGCTCTTGAATAGCGTGAGGATTCTCCGATCCCCAGATCCGCACATTATGCCGGTTTACCTTGCCTGACAAATGGAAAGTGGCTTCGTCCGAGAAGAAAATCTTGGTCATGAAGTCAGGATCAGCGCCGAGACGGTCCAGCATCGTATTGGCGAATTCCACTCGTTCGGCATGTCATTCGGCTCCAGACGTTGCACTAACTGCACTTTATATGCGTGCAGTTTGAGGCGTTTGTGGACAATCCGTTGTAATGTCGATTTTGGTATTTGAAGTTCCCCGCGAAGCTCTTCTTAATGACTTCCGGGGGCTTCGCTCAAATGCGGCTTGAACATTTGCTACCATTTCATCGGATGCTCTGCAACCACCACCATGCTTCTTCAACACAGATCCTGTAGCTAATAATGTATCACGCCACTTCTTTATTGCTTCTAGCAGTTGGAGCATCACGGTTAAACACACGCCGGAACTCCCTTTGAACTCTAATGATTGATTTAAACTCCGCATACCACAAAACAGCTTGCGCTTTCATCTGCGGAGTCGCCATTTTCCACAAACAATTAAATCTAAGAACGAGAAACGTATCTTTGTGCCATCTACCGACAGGATTCGAAACTTGGTGAGTTTTTCTGTACTATGAAACGTTGTTTAAGTTTCTATCTTCAACCGTTTGCCAGTAACAAGCAATTGAAATTAGGTCCATTCGAGCGGTCCACCCTGTTATATATAATATATATATATATATATATATGTGTGTGTGTGTGTGTGTGTGCGTGTGTGTGTGTATTAGATCTTGAGTACTAAAATTGGCCATGTTTATTATGTCATATTTCGTGAAAAAACTGCATTTTATTCTATATGACTAGTTAAATAATATATTATTATAAAAATGTACATATAGAACAAATATTTTATATTTTAAGAGGACATTTGGAAACACCAGAAAAATACAATTATAAACATGAATATATTCTTGAGCTATCAGTAAAAGTGCTCCTTTGTAAATGAATAAAAAGTAGACATAGGCCATTTTAATACTCAAGGGATCATATATGAATGGGTGATTGTTAAAAGGGATCCAAACTAAACCATTTTGAATTAAGTAAATTTTCATTGTCTGTGAGAGTCGATACACATTTATAAGTGTAAAAGGAATCTAAAGCAAGCATCATAACATATTGTTAAGACTGCTTTATTTTTCCAATGAGTTTCAAAAGGGACATTAATCTGTGTCTAAAAATAATTTAAAACGGTTCACTATTGACAAATATCATTATTTCGAGTACACTAAGAAGCAACTGCCAGAGTGAATGAGTTTCCACCAGAGTTTCAAACCTCGCAAAATGTTGTGTTCAAGGAAAGAGCTTTTCAACACAATTGAGTTGTAGGCCTTTTTTCATCCTCTAAATATTTTTTATGGAATACTCTAGTACAAAATTGAATAGCAGAGGAGATAATGCATCTCATTGCAATAACTCATTGTGAATTCAAAAAATATTCGAAAAATCAAAGTCAAATTACTCTCTAAAATTTACCATAGAAAAATATTTAGACTACAAGTATGTTCTTGTAAACTAGTGATTCATTCTTTATCTGTAAATTGAAAAAAATTAAAGACAAATAATATAAAAGAGAGTAGTTAGTTAGGTCCGGGCGAACAATGCTTGGGTTCATGACAGTTACAGAACATGTATTAAAAGCAAATTCCTAGTTTAGTACAAGACTACTAATGGCAAACACAGAATGATGAATATAATTAGGAAGTTGATGAATTATTGAAGGTGATGCTTTCAAGGGGGCTCCGAGCTTATTTTCAAGAGTGTGCCGATAGAATCATTCTTTCCCCTACATTCTCCGAGACTGGTCCGCTGAATATATTTTGCACAAGCCAAAAACCACAACACCTACCAGTAACTTTTAAATAGACCTTCGTTTATGATAAAGCAAAAGCGTGGGAGCAAATTGCAGAAGGAAGGAGTATATTTCTTAAAGAATGTATCAGAGTCGTCTTCCTAACACACGCGTGGCGCTGCAGGCTATGCAGATTCCGTTTCAAACCTATAAATGATCAAGTTCAACAATAATTATTTGTTTATATATAGATATATATATATATATATGTATCAGTGATGCATGATTTTTCGAATGAGGGAAACTCTTTCCAATAAAATAATTATTACGACTATGCTGATGATGTAGTACTATTGGCTGTTAGCGAGGAGATAATAAAGGACAAACACACACACACGATTGAGTAACACTAAGAAATTAAAGACTGGAAGTAAATATCATAAAACTAAATATATGGTCACACGTAGAAAAAAATACATTATATAATGGAAATGGACATCTAATGACGAATGAGGGAAATTTTGAGGAAGTGGCTTGAATTCAAATACCTACGAACAATAATCAGAAATAGGAATGAGATGCACAAATAAATTAAACATAGGCTCAATTCTGGAAATGCATGCTATTATGCATTGCGGGGACTCTTGATGTCGCAACTCCTTTCAAAAAACGTTAAATGAAAATATATAAAACTATTATTCTACCAGTTATACTATATGCATGCGAAACATGGACTCTTACTTTAAGGGAGGAAAGGAGATTGCGAGTATTTGAGAATAAGGTACTTAGGAGAATTTTTGACCAAGGAGAGATGAACAAATGGGTGAATGGAGAAGACTACATAACAATGAAATACATGGTCTTTATAGGAAGCCAGATATAATAAGAACAGTTAAGTCTCGTAGACTGCGACGGGCGGGACATGTTGCACGTATGGGGAATGAAAGACTTGCATGGAAGCTTCTTGTAGGAAAGTCAGAGGGAAAACGCCCAGTTGGTAGACCAAGAATGAGGTGGGAGAATAACAATAGCTATGATTTGAGGGGCGTAGATTATACAGGGAATAACTGGAAAGATTTAGCTCAGGATAGGGATGTATGGAGAGCTTATGTCCGCGCGGCCATGAACCTACGGGTTCGATAGTGCCAGAGAGTAAGTAAGTATATAACTCGTGCCCCAATCCCGTTTCAATGAATTTTGTTTTACGACCAAGGACAGTCGTGTTTCGCCACCATATTTGTCTACTTCTGTTTAGCATATTAAAGAAAGCTCCTCATTTGTAATATTCTGAACAGGCCAGAGCATTATATTGCAGTGACTGACTGTAAAACAAATACATTGAATATAGCAAATAATGAACAGATTCCTTCGAACTACACATTCCATAACTGTGTGTTCAATTATTGTATTTTTAATTAATGATTCAACGGAATTGTTTCCTAAAAAATCATTAATAACCTATAATGTTCTTTATAACATACAGATTCATGTGTTTCATTTTTTCTCCACTAGTGTGCATCCTTACAATATGCGATCCTATTTGGCAATAAATAGTATGATCTAGTTGCAGTGGATGAACAAAAGAAGCATAACCAAACATTCCTCATTAGTTTTCAAACATAGCCGTTCACATTAAATATATATATATATATATTTTAAAATAAATATATTTAAATGTCCACCGCTGTGGTCTCAAGGTAGCGTGCTGCCTTGTCACGCAGCGGTCCCGGGTTCGATCCCTGGTCGGGACAGTTTTTCTGGGTGAGGTTCTTATCGGGGTTTCTTCTCACCTGTAAGACAAATGTCAGGAAAACTTTAAGGCCTAAACGGTCCCCGAAATCATATGACCACCATCATCATCATCATCATCTTCCTTCACCGGTGTGAAAAGCAACGGGAAACTACCACACCTACAATTCCCTAGTAAAGCTGCAAGCATAGCATGAAAATGCTATGATTGCAGTGAAGGACCTGCCTTCGGGCAGAATTACTATGGATGGATATTTAAATAATGATTTGTGAGTAAACAGCTTAATTTTATTCGTTAAATAGTCCTAAAAATGCTACTCTTGATTTCCAAATCCTCTAGAAAAATTTGGACATCACTTGTGGCATTACTTATGAAAAATATAACGGATCTTGACATGTTGGGAAAGAATGGTATGGCATTGGCTATATAATTATAATAAGCTTACTTACTTACTCACTGGCACTATCGAACCCGTAGGTTCATGGCCCCGCGGACATAATAATAATAATAATAATAATAATAATAATAATAATAATAATAATAATAATAATAATAATAATAATAATAATAATAGCTTTATTTTACCTGGCAGAGTTAAGGCCTTAAGGCCTTGTCTACCACTCAACCAGGTTTAAAAAAAATACAAAAGAAAAGTCTTAAATCTAAATTACAATATATATATAGGTATATAAACGATTACAAGTTATGAATACAATACAATTAATATTTATAATGTATTTTGATTTACTCTAAATTTAACGAATTAAATATATAATATGTACAAGATATATAAAAAAAACGAGGAAAAGATTAATGGACATAGTATAAAATTAAATAAATAGAGAAAAAATTAATTATTAGACAACAGGTAACTGTATAAGCGTGACTTAAAGGTGCCAAGTGTGCGGCAAACCCCTGATATCTTGAGGAAGGAGATTCCAGGAGCGGGCGGAGGCTACTGTGAAGGAAGGAAGTAGAATAGGAGGAAGTGCTTATGAAGAGGAATTGTTAGCAGACTGCTATCTTGTGACCTAGTGTCAATATTGTGGTAGGAGGATAACTTCTCAAATCTGGACGCCAGGTAAGTAGGAATGTAGGAATTCAGAAGCTTGAAAAGTAGCGAAAGAGAGTGCAATTTACGTCTGTCAGTAAGACGGAGCCAAGAGAGGTTAGTAAAGTGTTCGGAAATATGGTCATAACGGCGGATATTGAAAATGAATCGAATGCAAGCATTATGAACACGCTGCAGTTCTCTGCGACAAGGCCATAGTTTAGATCATTATATATAATGTCACAATAATCGAAGTGATGGTAACACAAGATTCTGCACTAGGATTTGTTTTAACGAAACTGGGAGAAAATTCTTTTAAACGTCTAAGATAATGTAAGATGGAGAAAGTCTTTTTACATATGTGTTTCACTTGTGTTTGCCAGGTTAAATTTGCGTCTAGATGTAGTCCAAGATCTATTACTGAAGAAGAATAAGGGATAATTATATTATTTATAGTAATGTTTGGAAGTGTAGATATGTCAAAGGTTGTAAGCAGTCTTTGTTGTCCCATTAGAATTACTTGTGACTTGTTAGGATTTAGATTTAGACCGATACTTGAAGACCAGTTATAAAGATGGATATGAGATCGTCATTCATTTTCATCAAGCTGTTATAGAGAGAATGAGGAGGTGTGAATGTAGGTAAAATTTGGAGATCATCAGCATAGAGGTGATAACGGCAGTGCTTTAGTACAGTTGGGCAAATCATTTATGTAGATTGAGAAAAGAAGAGGTCCGAGAACACTGCCCTGGGGGACTCCAGCCGGCACGTTACGCCAAGTCGAAGATCTAGAGTTTAATGAAACGTATTGTTGACGACCGTGCAGGTATGAGTCAAACCAGGATACAGCGCTGTCAGACAATGGTAGGTGCTTGAGCTTTATCATAAGTACGTCGTGGGTCTACTTTGTCAAAAAGCTTTGCTGAAGTCAAGTAAGGTGTTAAGGAGTCAATTGACGTCTGTCCACGGCTTCACGAATATCTTCGGTAATTTTAGCAAAGCTGTGGTTGTGCTATGACCAGATCTAAAGCCGGATTGATAAGCTCTCCATACATCCCTACTCTGAGCTAATGCTTTCCAATCATTCCCTGTATAATCTACGTCCCTCAAATCATAGTTAATGTTGTTCTCCCACCTCATTCTTGGTCTACCAACTGGGCGTTTTCCTTCTGGCTTTCCTAGAAGAAGTTTCCATGCACGTCTTTCATTCCCCATACGCGCAACATGTCCTGGCCAGCGCAGTCTACGAGACTTAACTGTTCTTATTATATCTGGCTTCCTATAAAGACCATGTAGTTCATTGTTATGTAGTCTTCTCTAATTATAATAAGCTAATTATAAATATCTGTCGTAAAGAGGGAACAACATGTTACCTAACTAAAATATTTTAAATAAAAGTATCTTTTACAGACTGAAAGAGAACTTCGTCAACAAACTTTCACGGGTTTTACAGAGATGTTGCTGAGTTCTGTGATATAAGAGATGTGTGGTATCCGGGTCTTATTGCAGAGTAATGTGTTTAAAATATGTTAGGAATGTAGTTTGTCCTTTGGACCATAACGAGATTGGCTGTGCAGATTAAAAATAAAACAATAATCACCTTACGTTTGTATATGTATGTTAGTGTGTGTTCTGATAATACGAGTAAGTATATTCATATTTATGGGGACTATTTAACTCATGCCCCAAATGGGAGTCAATGACCATCACGTTTCAATGATTTCTGTTTTACAACCAATCAGAGTCGTGTTTCACGAAAATATTTATCAGTGTTATATTTACCATATTAAAGAAAGCTCCTCCTTTTTAATATTCTGAACAGGTCTGGACCATTATTTTGCAGTGACTGAGCCTATAAGAAATACGGCTACCAGATTGTATATATAGTGCATAGATGTCAACACATAGCGCTTGCAGGAGTTAATATAAAAACATTTTGTAGCAGTTTATTATATCACAAAAAAAAAAAAAAAGAAACCACTGTTTGCACTTTCTTAAATGTTTTTTTCCCAGGTAATAATCCAGAAAAATATAATTGCCATATTCACATCATAGGACATCAGAAATGAATTAATACACAGTTTGATGTGTTTATTTTTTCTCCACTAGAGAGCATTCTTACAATATTGTGTTCTTTGGCAATAAATAGTATGATCTGGTTGCAGTGATAAAAGAAGCAGATGAAGCGTACCTATTGTTTTCATTTGTTTTCAAACATCGCCGGTTACATTAAATATATAAATATTTAAAAAATAACTGTAGTTAAATAATGATTTGTGAGTAAACAGCTTAATTTTCTTCGTTAAATAGTCCTAACAAATGCCACTCTTGATTTCCAAATTCTCTAGATAAATTCACTTCTCACTTCGTGAGTCGTGAATTTATCGATAATTTGGAAATCACTCGTGGATTACTTATGGAAATTAATCAGTTGGTGACAATATAATAATCAAAAAGCGTTTTTTTATTTTGCTATAGATAAACAAAAATTTAGGCATAATTAACTAACTCACTGGCTCTATCGATCCCGTAGGTGGCCGCGCGGACATAAGCTCTCCATACATCCCTATCCTAAGCTAATGTTTTCCAATCATTCCCTGTATAATCTACTTCCCTCAAATCATGGATAATGTTATTCCCCACCTCATTCTTGGTCTACCAACTGAGCGTTTTCCCTCTGGTTTTCCTACAAGAAACTTCCATGCACCTCTTTCATCCCCCATACGTGTCACATGTCCTGCCCATCGCAGTCTGCATATTTACCATAAACGCTATAATTATTCTTACATCAAAAAAGTTAGTTGATCTTGTCCCGCGCCGTAGCCGAGCGGTTAAAGCAAGGTGCCTTGGCGCAGAGCTGATGAAATTTTATTGATTATTATTTAGATTGTATAAAAATAGAGTAAAGATTGAATTATTTAGTTTTATTGGTACGAGTTCCCATGGGGGAAAGAAATTTTCTCATGGAATTTCGGTTAGTATGGGACCAGTCCCCACCCATCATCGTGAGACATTTAGGTAGCTACAATAAGTAGCGAGAAAACAAGCTATAACGGTTGGGGGACCCGACATGCTGACCACATGCCACCCCTACACTGGTTTATTATCGTCTACCTCTGATTAACACATGTGGACGTGAGTCCAGCAGCCGGGTGTAGGCCAAAGGCCTTCTCGACAGTCGCGCTTGCAGTAGGAGTAGATCTATCTATACACCCAATTAAAACAAGTTACATAATTGTGTGTGTTGTGTCTAATGCCACCCATCTCACTTCTCGTGCTTTGGTTCGCGATAGATGACATTAATTTGGTCTATTTTAAATTTATGCACCACTTCGACAGATCACTTTACGTAGATGATGTATTCTTGAGTTAGGTACAGAGAGAAGTAAAGGATGTGTGTATGTTTGTGTGTTTGTGTAAATTGTGTTGTACGAGGGATTAATATTAATAGAGGGGGAAAACATGAATCTCGGAGCCGGCATGTAGCTTATACCTGTCGAAAATCATCAAGATGGCCGCCAACCTTAACGTCCCCATTTCTCAATATTATTATATTTAAATCAGAATACTTCTATAGACGAAACATGATAAAGAAAAGGTATACGCTATTGTAACTTCAATTGTGATATGTCTTCAGAAGTTAAAACACACAATAAAATAAAAATAAGTTAAAATAGGTTAGAATATTTATACTTGTTCCTTATAAGTATTATGTATTGTAGTCAGATTGATTCTTCACAATAGCATGAGTTCATATATGAAGCAAAATAATTAATTTAATTCACAGCATACGCAAAATAAATAGACCCAAATATAGTTACTTAGAATGCCATTTTCTATTTGTTTTTATAAATTTTAGGCCAAAGTTATGTTCATATATATTTGATATACAGTAAAAGTTTTATAGAACATCACAACTAAAATTCCAGATGACAGAGACAGAGCAATGTTCAGGAAGGCTACCACTCCCTGCACAGCGCAGACAATTTGATAAGAATGGAAATGTGCCTTTTACTGTGAATCGGGTCATTTTACTTTTAAGCTTATGAAAGCATGTGAATGGCTGGGAGAGAAGACAGTTTAAAATCGAAATCCAGTCAATGTACTTTGCTACCGCATTTCTAAAGAAATACACGTTCTTCCCACATCAGCTCTATCACTTAACATTGAAAAAGAAGCCATTTATAAAAGCTCCCAGATTTACAAAACTGCCGCATCAATATTATGAACCGTGATACTGCTGCATCGCAATTTCTGACAGTATTTTTAGTACTAACTGAAACCAAAATCATAGAACGGCTTAGAATTTGTTAGTATAAGTTATTTATGCAGACCAGAAATATTATTTGCTTCAGTAGTCTGAAATACGTTACACATTAAACTGGACAATATACGCTGAGGGACTGAAGAATATAGTATTTTTATGAATTGAGCAGATATAATGTGAAGCTCATACTTTGTTTCTAATAAGAAGATAAAAAAATATTGGCCGAGTTAACAAAGTTACGGTAGATGGTTAATGCAAGAACCATGATAGATAGTGAACTACATTGGTCTCCAGTTCGAATCCTTGCAGTATGTTTTTAATAATTAGATTTCTCAACATAGATCTAGAAAATTATAATAATTTTCATTCTGCATAAGGCTATTCCTCTACACATTAAATTTAGTATAATATTCATTCATTCATTCATAGTGTTCTGCTTAAGAGCAGGTCTTTCACTGCAAACTCAGCATTCCCCACTATTTCCTTAACCCAGCTTTCCTTTTGTATCTGCATACAAACCATTTATTTTAATACTGTCTATCGTCTAATGTCTTTTTCTGCCTCTAACTTTCTTTCCGTTGACCGTTCCTTCTAGGGCATCCTTCAGCAGGCAGTTTCTTCTTAGCCAATGGCCAATCCAATTTATTTTCCTCTTCTTTATGCGTTACCAGCATTGTTCTTCTTTCACCCACTCTGTCTAGCACATCTTTATTTCTTACTTGTCTGTCCATTTTATACGTTCCATTCTTCTCCATATCCACATCTCAAAAGCTTCCAGTCGCTTTTCCTCATTACGTCTTAATGTCCAAGTCTCTGCACCATACAATGCTACACTCTACACAAAGCACTTCACTAGCCTCTTCCGTAATTATTTGCCAAAGTCCGCATTAAAATGCTTCTCTTCTTGTTAAAAGCTTCTTTTGCCATTGCTATCCTCTGCTTTACTTCTTGACCGCAGTTGCAAGGAATACAATACAGTGCACATGAAACAGGAAAAATCACAAGCAGACAATGGCGGTTTGCCTCTGTAATGAAAATGTAGAACAATGGTATATAATGCCATTCCTATATGGAATTGGTAGGCCTATGGCATGTTAAGCTATATTTAGTTTTAAATATAACATGATTTTATAATAAAAATGCTGAGTAGTATTCAATATCCTGTTTTTTTGTAAATATTATTACAGACATTCTCGATAATAATGTGGCGACATCTCTTAGAATGTTCATAAATAAACATAATTTAGGCTTATTCCCCTGCACTGCCTATTTTTATCACAGTTCCCGAAAATGACGGACAGAGAAAATGTACGTTAGCAGTACATTAAACTAATTTTCGCCTGCCTTTCCGCAGCGAGAAGAGAGGTTGGAGTTCCAGTGTCTACGGCACAAACGTGGGCCAGTCTATTTTGCCTAGGCGGAGGAGTAAGAAATAGTGCAAATACTGGAAGGTCACGAATTTCTTCCCGGAGAGAGTACGCGAGTTTAACTAGGAAAGATAGGCATTAACCATTTATAATTTCCTCTGAATTATTTTTCGGTCCAACTTTCCGGTCTTCGCAGAAACCCTACGAGACTCTTCAACAGCCATCGTATGGTCCCATCGAGCTGCTAGGAAGGTTAGGTAGGATGGTGAGCAGATCATGTATCATATAGCTTCGCTTCCACTCGAGATGACTTCGATTAGAGCAATCTAATTTTCTCCGACGAAGTAACCGTCGCAAATACGAATGATGGTCCTGCCCATGTATATCACATGGAAGTCTATCGACATGATTCTCGAATGTGTATCCATCCGGTTACGAGGTCGAGTCGCATTAGCGTGTCATATTGGGGGGTGGGTGTCGTCCGATGAGGCAGGAGTTCTAGAACGTATTCACGATAGGTTCAACACGGCAGCCTATCTCCATATTTTGGAGAACTTATTAGTTCCTTCCATTCGGTAGCGTTGATCCTTATGAATACTTTTGTTCCAAAATGATAATCATCCCATCTACCATGCTCTAGGGTTAAAATATTATTTCGGTGGAGACATGATACCCATCTCTTTGAATCACCTTCCGATATAACCCGATATGGATCTGATAGAATACTTGCGGGCTAGAGTGAAGGCAACTTCACGCTCTTTAACGGTCAGGATCATACCATAACCAGGAGGAATTGTGAAATGAGAGTTTTTTTACGTATGGGAAGAGATGATATAGGATAAATAACTTTTGCAGAATATAGTAGACTCCAAGCCGCGGCGAATCCGTGCTGCGACCGACGCAGGAGCTATGTGGACGAGGAATTAGTTCCAGATTTTAATTTATTTTAATTCATTATTTTATTTACTTATTTTCGTCTATGTTTTGTCTTCCGTCTCAAAATATGACGTTTTTATATCAAATTGACCAAATCCAGTCTCATATAACCCTTAGGTATGGGGATAAACAATTGCACATATACAGTGTTTTTATCTTTTAAAAAGGACAAACACATGAAAATAGGAATGACAAAAAATAAAACATTCGACCGCTTATTGTATCCTAGACCTCGTGTATATAAAGCAAGCACTCTAGATTGAGCTAATTGTTTACGTTGTCGTATCGTCAGTTAAATGGGTGTATTTCAGTGAAAAACAAGAGTTTAACATTTCGGCGCGGTGTCGTGTCACATACAGTATAATAGAATTCGTACTCATGTGAACCGCGGGCTAAAACGGTGTGATTTAAACGACCAACAGTCCGATTAATCATTTGGACGACAGCGTGCATATACATCTTCCTGTTCCCGTAATTATAGTCATTCAGCAATTTTTTTCTTCTCCAGTAGTCTCTATTGTCCAATAATATTGCCCCAGCCCTTTCCTGATCTTTATCCGTAGTTACTCCTGTATCCGGAAATGATTGATTGATCTTTTTATCCTTATGCCTAATGGTTTCCAATCCAGAACCTGCTTGAAAATCCTTATATTCTCCAATATTTTCACGTATCCATACCATGATAACCATTTGCATGCTCAATGATGCAAGGTAAGTCTGTCTTATTCATTTGTTGACTAATTTATTCTTTGTCTAAGATGTTACCATCTTTCAGAAACAAATTGAAAATAAAATTACTAACAGAAACAACTCACTAATATTACTTTTTAAGAATTAATAATGCGTTTTTGCATTATTTAATAAAAATAGACTTAGGATTTGTTAATATATTTACCTAATGCCTTGTATAAAAACGTTGATTAATTCATTGTAGTTTATACTTTCTGTGTATTTTTTTTCTTTCTTTTTACGTATAGTAGATTCGAGCTGTTATTCCTTTTTATTATTCATGTATCATTAATTTAATTTTAATTGTATTTAATTTTATTGTATTATTAGACATTATTTTCATTATTATTCAATATGACAGATAATTAATTGTTCAAGTCTATTATTGTAATTTTTTTGTATTCATATGTAACATATGTTCGTCCTGTTTAATATGACTATTATTGTATTTTTTTGTATTCATATGTAACATATGTTTGTCCTGTTTAATATGACTATATTGTAATTTTTTTGTATTCATATGTAACATATGTTGTTCTGGTGAGTGGAAGAGAAGGCCACATGGCCTTAACTCCACCAGGCTAAATAAATCTATTCTAATTCTGTTTAGATCCATCGGGATGTATTCCTTTTCAGTTTTTTTAGAAGAATTGCATAGTTAATTTACAAATATCAGGGAGCCAGCCTGATACATTAACCTCAGAATGGAGGACCCATATCCTATGAAGAACCAACTTATTCTGCAAGGCTGCACAATAAGTCTCTTCTACCATCTCTACAGATGGGAATGATATTCTCTTTCCGCTATTGAATCCGTTGGATGCATTAATAATATAACTGAAATAATAAATCCAATGTAAATTATCAAGAAACAAATCTGAACAAGCTGAAGTTTAGACAATTTTATGATATTGATTTTAATATTCTTAATAACTCAATGACACTATCAAACCCCTTCCTACCGGGCGCTACACTCTGGTTTTTCTAGGAGGAGCTTCTATGCTCCTCTTTCATTCCTCATTCATGGTTCATATCCTACCCATCGCAGCCAACGGGATTTAACTCTTCTTATTATGTGATTTCCAACAAAAATTTAAATAAAGTTATAATATTGTATTTTTGTATTACGTCTTAACTGAAAGTTTTAAAGTATCATATATTTACAGTGTGTACTAGGTTCACGTAAAAAAAGACAAAACAGTCAGTGGTAGATAGAGAAGAGGAAACTAGGAAACCGTTATGTAACTGCGAAGAGTAAATTGAATAGGAACAGCAAGTTATTATCGTGACTATTAATCATTTGGTAAAGTGTGCTCACAATCTTCAAACACTGTATTTTGACCTCATTTCTTACTACATGAACTAGCAGGCTACAATAGTCAAAAATGTTTTTTTTTCACATAAATATTGAACTGAGAATATATATATATATATATATAGTCCACCGGTGTGGTCTCGAGGTAGCGTGCAGCCTTGTTCACGCAGCGGACCCGGGTTAGATTCCAGGTCGGGACAGGCTCCTGGGTGAGGTTTTTTCGGGGTTTTTCCTCACTTGTAATACAAATGTCAGGAAACTTAGGACCAAACGGTCCCCGAAAATCATCCGGTCATCATCATCATCCTTCACCAGTGTGGAAAGCAACGGGAAGCTAGCACACTAAAATTCCTAGTAAAACATCAAGCATGAAAATACTATGATTGCAGTGAAAGACCAGCCCTCGGGCAGAATTATTACGGACATCGTAAGATTTATTACAGATATATATATATATATATATATATATATATATTTACATGGGGACACGCCGTAGCGTAGTGGTTAAGGCAGTGCGCTAGAAACCGGAAGGTCGAGGGTTCAAGTCCCGGTGGAGTCAGGATTTTTAAACTGACCCAAATCTTCTGGTGGCACCACGGTCCTGGGGTCGACTCAGCCTCTAACGGAAATGAGTACCAGATGTCTTGTTCTGGAAATAAAGGCGGCCGTCACGTAGAGGTTAACAACCCTGCTGACATCAAGTGCCGATTGTCTAGAAAAAGTAGGAGCCTTAACCTCCTACTACTCCATGGGTCTCCTATGGCCTGTAGTGAGATCACTTTATTATATATATATATATATATATAACCAGAGCGTTATATCATGAATTAAAACGCAATTACAATTTTTACACCTTACTTCAAAGGAAATACTACGATACTAAGGAAATCAACTGTGGTGTCAGACAAGGGTGTTCGTTGTCACTTGTACTTTTAATGTATTTGTTGTCGACACAGTAGATCACTGGAATAATGTTTCAAAAAACTCATTTTAAAATAAATAACACTATGTTTTATAATGTATTATTTGTGGACGTACAAATGGTAATTGCTGATACTGAAGGTAAATTACAATTTGATATGAAACAGTTATATGCAATCTCAAAAGAATATGGTCAGGAAATATCTGTAAATAAAACAAAAATTATAGCATTCAAAATATCTTCTCCGCTACGTGCAAAAATATATATAGGAAACAGAATAATAGATTAAGTAAACTATTTTTATTACCTGGGGTATGATGTAACATACAATGAATGGATTAACGAGATTCCCTCTGTCCCTATCTACTAAATAGTTTGAAGCAGCGAGTAAACTGAATAAATGCATATACATGTGTGGGAACAATTAGAAAATGCTTTAAATATATGAAGAAAAAAATTAAATTTTCAAAAGGTTATGGCTGTTTCCTGTGTTGTTATAATTGAAAATTGGACTTTGACTAAAAACCAACTAAAAAAATTGAATCTACAGAAATAAGTTTCCTGAGACATGTAGCTGGATATACTTTACTTTTTCTTCCTTTCAAGTATTAGGCCAAGACCTGTTACAATCCTATAGAAAATTTTCCCTCCAGCGTTTCATAGGACGGCCCAATGATCTTCGTCCTCTTAGTATATAATTATAAACAGCATTGGGGATCCGATTTGAACTCATTCTTTCTAGATGGTGTTTCCAATTTAGTTGGTACTGTTTAATATATTCCAAAATTGGCGTAGTCTTCAATTACTTTAGGGGATATGTGGATGGCGACCACAAGGTGCCCAAGCTGAGCAAAACATTTCTTCCACTTACTTGTGTTTTGCACTCTTTTAACTTTACTATCTAACCTCTCTTGGTTAACTCTTGTTTTTTCGACCCCGACACTATTAGGGTATCCGAGGGCTAGGGAGTCTTTCCTTTCTTCCATTTTCTTCTTTTCTTTATTTTCTTTTCTTCTCCAGAAAAGCCTGACCACAGGCTATAAGATGGCAGCCCCATCACTTGTCTTGCCTTCCTTTGGCCAGCAACCAATCGAAGGGACTATTATTATGCTTTCAAGTCTTGTACGAGAATTTCTCGGAAGGATATACTTCACAAGATAAAAAATATAGCAAATATATTATGAATGAACTTAACATATTCAACTTAACAGCATAATCAAAGAATACAAACAAAATTTGTTTGACTAAATTCATAGAATGTAGTCAAGAACGTATAACAAAACAGTTATTCACATATTATAAGCCAGAAGTGTATAGATGTGTGAGACGGCCAAGAGCACGATGGAGAGATCAGTTTACTTCATGATAATGGAACGAACCTTTCGCAGTTTAATCCGTGAAGAAGACGACGGTGATTTATATTATGTAAATCACTTTCAATTTCGAAGTTAAGTGTTGTTAATTTATTCTTTTATTTAAATGACAGGGGTATTAGGCACAAGTATTTCCCATAACGATAAGATGGAAGATCCAATCATCCAAATACGAGTATTTCTGTCTCTTTCACGTAGAACAGTGAAGTTGTATATTTATGTAAAATCTTCTTCGCTGCAGAGGACATAATTATATAGCTGGAAAGACCGATTCATTTTAACGAACCGATTCAATTTGTATGAGTTACTGAAAAAGCATGACGGATTCAATGCGTTCATTTGATTCACAGGTTCTCCAACCATAAGTTCCGAATAGTTTTCGATTATTAATTAAATGGAAAAGTGAATCAATAGTTTATTTTTCTACTTCAATAATATTGATGCTGTAAGTTATAGCCAGTCTTATGTACCAGACTTAGTTATGATATAGAAATGGATATATTTATTAAATTATATAATACAGAATTTTAGTGTCATTATATATAAAAACAAAACCACTCATAAAATATAATAGAGTTATGCATTTTATGAATCGCTAAAAATTACATTATTCGTTATGTTCACTTGTATATACTCTTCTCTCTTCCTTATATGCTCTTAACTGAACCCAGTTATGTAAAACAAGATTTAAAGCTTCGCTAGCTTCATAACATATGTATGTATATACTCCATACCTCCCACGTGGAGACAAGGGTGCTCCCTAGCGGAGTTTATTAACAAAGCTAATTTATAGTTATGCTTATTTACTAATAAAAATGCATAATTAAAATATTTACTAATACAAATGATTTCAAGATGAATCTGATATATCAAATAAAATCACAAATTTCACAAAAACAACGGGCATAATTAACAGTATAATGAAACCATCTTTAGTACAAAAGAACACCAGATTACGGCTTTATAAGGTTCTCGCAAGACCAGTATGGTAGCGAAGCATGGATAATACGAAGAAGAGATGAAAGCCGAATAACAGCAAATGAGATGTGATTTATGCGCCGTACAGCAGGCTATACAAAGTGGGAACACAAAAGAAATGAGGAAATTATGGAAAATACAAAACTATCAGAACAACTGGAAAGCCTATTTTCAACGAATGCCGTATCATAGAATTCCAAAAGCCAACCTTCATTGCTGCCCCCAAGATCGCTGTAAACGCCCAGAAGAGCGCTGGATGGAAAATTCCTCTTTGAGACCGCAAACAGGCCACATGGCTTAATACTTGCATGGTTGATGATGATGATGATTAATAGAAATGAAATTCTCGGAAAGTACATTCTTGAAAAATCACGATTCAAACAAAATGATGCACTCAGGAAAAACAGTTTTATGCATACGCTATGAAACAGAATGCATTTTGAATAATATATTTATCACTGGTTGAAGTATTGACTCAGAAGTAATTGAACCATTTTGAGTACTGAATCATAATCCGTTCGTTCAGTTCATTATAAACGATTTGTTCACAATCTGCTCACTTCTTCAAAGCTGGGTGTTGCGACCAATCCTAAACTAGGATATTTTGAAAAAGAGGTCGTTTCCTGTGCTGAGATGAAATTTTGTACTTGTCTTGAACTGTCTCGTACATTGAGTGCATTATTATTATTGTTACTTAATTAACAATATTCATGTTTTATTATACAAAAAATAAACTTTTTTCTTTGTCTCAGAAAGAAAAATATGTGATTCTGATCGTATTTTTTCTCCTGAATTCAAATATAATTCGGTTTTTATCCATCACGCAAGGTTTCCGAGAGACAGGAATTTATAATTTCAAACACTAACATTCGAACATTCGGACTCACCTAGAAAGTAAGAAATGACAATTTTCTGCTATATTTCGCCTGTGGAGAATCCCTCTTGATGGTCCAACAATAACCGGCCAGCATATTAGCATTCCATTTGCCTTGATATCTCTTTTCCAAAGCTGAAATCTCCTGATGAAAGTGTTTCCCGTTTTATTTTACAAAGGACAAATGGACGAAAAAGTTTTATAAAAAGTAATTATTTAAATCCATTAATTGAAATTTAAATAAAAAAACTGTGGGTGATGGAGAAATTCCGAATACATATTTGAAAACACGATAAAAAACTGCATTAAGTACAACTATTGGTACTCATGAGACAAAAATTATGTTGACCAGTGTTATGATTATACATAATTATTCATATATATTATGTTCAGTTACATTCCATTCTACTCCAATAACTTACTTGAATCTCTCACGTTATAGGTACTTTTATATGAAACAATCCACCGGGGTCTTACAGTAGCACGACCTGTCGGGAGAGGGCTTTCAAACAGTGGATCCACACACACACTTTTCTGGCCACATAAGGACATGGAGGCCTTCCCCGAATGAGTTATTAGATCAATGTCAGGCCCCCCTCCGAGACAAAACATTAAGACGAAAACATACTAACGTGGCAAATATGATAGTGATGATTATGATGGCCAGTTGATATTAAGGGAGCAATATGGTCTTAAATTTTCCTGAAATTTGACTTACAGGTTAGAAAAACCCCCGATAAAAACTATCACCCAAAATACTTGTCCCGACCGGGGATCCAATCTCGGCCCGCGCACAAGGCAGCGATGCTACTCCCAGACCACAGCGATCGACTTCAGTTACATTCAAAAGACAAAATATATTCGAAAAACCATCAGCTCCAACCTTTAGGTAGATCAGTATAACGTATAGCTTATCTATGGAATTAGTTAGATATTATAGTTACATAATATATAAACCATCTTTAAAAAAAGTTAACTGTTGAGAAAAATCTGAAAAAAAATTATATTTCAATAAGAGCATTATTGTTTTATTATATACTTGTGAAAGAAACATTATTGTTTTTGCAGACTAATGTGAATAAATAGCAATACACATATACTATTGGTAAATCCATGTAACTGTTTAACTAAAACAGTATATTTTCAGCAGATTTCCGCTGTATATATTAGTACACGCCCTCATCCTGTGGGTGGCATTAAAAAGAAATGAAGCGTGGAGGTATAATAAAAAGAAGCTTTGGATATTCCTACGGCAGTTGAGGGAATAAAAATTACTCTTGGTGGAGGCTGGGGCTCATTTCTTAAAATATAAACATTCATTAAAAATGCAATTTCAATTAAGCCATTCATATTTTTAGAATACCCTAGGATATATTTAAAGTTCAGATCCTTTTACAATACGGATCCTTTATTTACTGAACATTTAATACCATCATAGGTAACATAATTAGGTGTACTCCTGATTAAAACTAATTTATACATGATTATAAAAATAAAATTATTTAGTGTACTGTAACTATGAGAAAAATATAAAAAAAATAATATATCTCAAGATATTCTTCTTCTTCTTCCTTTCCAGGATTAGGTCAATGCTACCTGTTCCGGTTTCAAGTCCATTGTTTGCTTGGCCGTCCCAGTAATCTTTTTCTTGCGGTTTGTAAGTGTTGATCATTCTGGGTAATCTTATATTGTTCATTCTGTCTAAATGTTCCTTCCATCGGTATTTGTGCTCTTCTAGTTTATCGAGTATTGACAATATCTCCAGTTCATTTGTTATTGACTCATTATGTAATCTATCCATGCGTGTAAATACTTTTACGGATCTTAAAAATTTCATTTCAGTGGCTTGAATGTGTGACATATCTTTTTTTTTTGTAAGTACCCAATATTCAGAACCATATAAAAGAATAGGAACAGCCATAATCTTATAAAACCTGAGGTGAATTTCTCTTCCAGTCTTTCGGAGGTTTCTTCTTATGGTGCCGCAGATCATTTGATAAAGTTTTAACTCAAGATGTTTGCAATCTAAATAGTTATGAGCTCTTATACTAGATCTACTGAAAGCCTAAGTCAATATAGCAATATAAATGTTTTTCTATTTTTAAATGTTCATAATATTTTACATCAGGTTAAAAAAATTAATGACCGTACTGAAGAGTAACTGTTTTTAAGGAATAGGTTCATTTTTACAATCAGAGAAGCCTGTCTTTGTTTTCTGCCCTGATCAAGACCCAACTAGCCTCTAAACATTACAATATGTCACCCACAAATCAATTTGAAAACACAGCCCTTCCTCCTTTATTTCTGTCTCCTAAATGCCGTTTTTCTTCGAGTTTGCTAGGGATAACTCGAGAACTTTGATTAGTTATTTCAATTATTTTTGGACGATGTAACTAGAATATTGTACATTCATTTTTATTAACAGCTTTTAAAATTGAATACCCCGACCATAAACTGTCTAGAGACTTGAATATCTCACTGTTTAATAAAAATACGCAAACAAATTAGTTTAATTGATTTGCACACATTTTCCGTTGAATGATTTTCTAAATTCTATATACTAACTCGAACATTTATTTAGATTTTTCAAGAATTAATACCCGAACATCCTCTTTTCCACGCCTCTTATTTCCACGTCATCTAGTAGAAATACTTCCATCATAAAATTATGTAATTACCAATTAACAGATAGAAAATGTCTTCTTAACCAAATCCTTATATTTTATAAAAAAAAACAATGAAAGGTATACAGCAACGCCTTTCAAGTCCTCCGAAAGTAGATTACTTACACGGTTCCCTATATTAATGCATTTTATGCAGGGTAAATCTGTAAGAAGTATGAAAAAAACTAAACCAGGCATTGGGATTGCTCCACTGAACAATTTGAGGTAGGGAACCTAAGGTCCGAGAAAGACCCTAAGAAGATATGGAAGTAAACTTCTATATCATATTATTTAGCATCACTATTTTCGAGCTGATTTACAAATAAAGTGCATGTAAGTTTACATGTATTGCTCCGTCTATTTGCACATTCTTTACTGTTCCTGGAAGAAAGAGCCTGATAACTAATAAGTCATGATGCAGGATGTTCGTACTTTACTTTTCTATGAGGTGGCTCTGTCTTATCGTAATTACATTGTCCCATGACGTAACATGCTGAATCACTATTCACTATTCGTGCTATTTATGACATGTACAGGTCAGTCGTACGATGGAGCAGTATAGGCACAGTTTCATAGAGCTGACTGATATGCATATTCTGTATGGGAAAATACATCTACCAATGTTATCGCTGCTGGAAGGCTGTACAGGGAACGATTTCCCATCAAGCATCTTCCTTCACGACGAATGGACTATTGAGAAGATTTTCAAATGCCTACATCCAAAATATTGTAGAATATGAACTAACAAATGTCGGACGTCCTCGGTAGCGATGGTCGTAGATCTATTAGTGAAGACGGAACAGGCAACTAATGCCTAAACCAGGAAGTGAAGAAGAAGAAGATGAAGAAACAAATACGTAAAAAAGAGTTATTTTTCAATTAAAACTCTTACACCATGCAGCAGAAGCGTTGTTAGTTACATCAATTACATTTATATTACATAATTAGTATATAAAATATATTATAATATAAAACGCAAATATGCTTGTTGTAATAAAATTGAAAACTTAGCACATAATTTATTATTTTACTCTCACCCTGTAAAATATGATGTAATTATACAGTTATGTCAGTTACTGATATAAAACCCTATATTTAAGTACAATTATTATTAAATATAGAAACTCCATATTTTCTGTTAAAGAGATTGAAACACACACACACACCACACACATAAATATATATATATATATATATATATATATATGTATAAAAGCGTTACTGCTATAAAGTAAATATTCTCTTTAAAAATTTGCTTAACTGTTACGTTAGCTGCGAAATGGCAGTTGGAACAATTTCAGCTACCTCTTGTGTGAATTGAGAATACTACATGTATAAGAAAATTGTATGCTTGTATTAGAATTCTTGAGTAGCTCAGTTGGTTAGAGCGCTAAAGGTACAGACTTTAGAGACTCGAGTTCGAATCCCGACTCAAGCATTCATTTTTCTTTTCATATCATATTATATATATATATATATATATATATATATATGTATGTATAAACATATATATATATATATTTTTTTTTTTTGAAGAGAAAAAGTAATGTCGTACGATCTCAATGCTAAATAATTAGAATGCTATTACATTAGTTACCAGGAATTCACCTGAAAACTCTTGAGCAAAGTGGAAAATCGAAAGAGTGCAAAACTGGGTCACAATAGAAAAAGTAAAATTATTAGTAACAATAACTTCAATATGGTGATTTGTTCGCGGCTTTCAATTGTATTATATTGTCTTAGTTGAATAGTCTGCATTTACTAAGTGTGTGTGTTTATGTGTGTTTTCTTTAAGTTCGTTTTGTAGGCTAAATTTTAATTCTACAAAGACAAAGCCGTACTGCAATGAGAGACACCAAAACCTAAAAGAGGAAAGTTTGCAATGTGTGAGAGAACTTAACACTGCACCTAGTGACATAGATATTAATACTCAAAAGTCTTCTACCAGATGCAAGGAAACTTAGGAAACAACTAAGAGACAAATAAGCAGTTTTCTGGAGTCCCCATAAAGGGAAATGCGTTAATCTCTATAGTGAATATACACCAGCAAATCAATGGATTCGTGATTATCAGGGATTGTCGTGTTCCGAATGGAGAAAAGCAATTAAAATGCAAGCCTATGTATGGGGTGTGCGTTCCTTCAGGTTACTAATATAATGATTATGTTCAAAGAAAGTTAGGCTAACAACGTGTGTAGCTTACAATTATACAACACATTTACAATTGTATAAAGGACAATCATTCTTAGTCCCAATGTCTTATCTTCTTTCAAAACTGCTTAATTTACGCTACTCTCTCAAAGTAATAAAACAAATTTCACAATAAAACATAATCAGTTACTTTTTTCGTGGTTTAATGTTGTTATTGTTGAGCAGCAAGTATAACCGCGACGCCGCGCCGGGAAATAAAATCTATACCAAAAATTTCGATAGGGATACGTTGTCTTATTCGAGGGTTCTTTAACATGCCGTTTGACGTGTTCTCCAGAGAAAGTCGTGTACTCGAATTTTCTTCATCCGAAAAATTTCATGGATCTTAGCCGAGATCAAATCAGCAAACCTCAGTCTTCGAAACACTGAGCTAATTCAATAAGTTTTATGCAAAGTACAAGGCGAAAATTTTTCCTTACCCTTAGGTTCGAAATTCTCATTCTGCAAACCTTAACCTCATTTTTTGAAAGGTACTGCAATAATTGACTTAGCATTGTTGAATATGTCTGCATGATTAATTAGAATGCCCATACAATCTTATTTCTGTGTGAAGGACGTGTTAAAGTTCACAGCTAAAAAAGTGGGCACAAAACATGATAAGACGAACGAGTATTATCCAAAGTGAAATATTAACTGTAGTATGTTCTGAATTATCCACAATTTTTACCAAGAACGTTCCACCTACCGGAGCTTTCTATATATTTAGCTGTGCTTTTTTTTAACTTCAATTTGTATAAATTCTTGTTTAACATTTTTAATGTCTTACATCTTATAAAACACCGATGTATGTAATTCATAACACTCATTTAAAACCATAAGATAATATTTTTGTTTTACAATGTAGAGTGTAATATTTTTATAGTAAGCTACAACCCTATCATGCCTTTGTGGCGAAATAGGGTTTCAAAATACTTGTAGATTCAACAACAAGAATAATAATAATAATAATATAATAATAATAATAATAATAATAATAATAATAATACATTTTATGAAAAAATATTACAAATTTAAAATAATTTTTTATATTGATGGAGTTCTTACAATGTTTTATCAGATAAAAGTAGAAACAGTTAAATAGTATGAGATAATCCCTGGACTTTTATTCTATTAAGCATTAAATGGACTATCATCCCAAAGTCTCTAAAAAATTTAAAATATATAGAACTTGTATTCTTTCAGTTATGGGCTATTATACGGATGCGAAATACTGAATCTTACTTTACGGGAGAAGAAAATATTACGAGCATTTGAGATTAAAGTTCTTAGGAAAATATTTGACCAAAGAGAGACGAAGAGACAAGTGAATTAAAAAAAAAACTACATAACGAGATTTGTATGATCTTTATAGGAAATTAGATTTAATAAGAAGAGTTAAAAATCGTCGTCTGAAACGTGAAGGGCATGTGGTACGAATGAGGAATGAAAGAGGAGCATGGAAACTTATTGTAGGAAAATCAGAAAGAAAACTTCTGCAAGGTCGGCCAAGAATGGTTTGGATAATACTATTAACCATAATTTGAGGGAGGTTAATTATACAAGGGATGATTGGAAAACATTAGGTCAGAATAGGGACGAATGGAGAGCTTATGTCCCCGCAGACATGAACCTTCGGGTTCGATAGTGTCAGTGAGTTTAAAGTTAGTAGCAAATTAAACCATGACCCTCCGAGATATTGATCGAATACACTAATAGGCTAACCACATAGATACTGCGATGGTACAGCATGCTAACCAGTGTAGCAAATTTACTGCAAATCTCTCTCAGAACAAGGTTCCATTTTATGTGATAACATCCACACTGTGAGAATCTGGGAACTGTAACTGTTTATGCGTACGGCTTTCCTGCGAAACCACAACAGTGTTAACCGCCTGCAGCGTTTCGATTAGACTCTCATGCTCCACTCCTCTGTCAGAGAAGCTGGCTACATATTACGGCGAAATCAGAAACCTACAATTAAATATCAAATACCAAACTTAACTATCATAATTAGGAAACACTCTATTGTAGGAATAAAATAGAGTAGTGGAGAACAATTAGTATTAGAAGATTCCAAGGGTACCATTAATATTTGTAACAAAATTAAATAGTTGGGAGTTGAAATAAATGACGTTCTTATTTCTTCATTATAGTTCTTATCTAAACTTGATGCTATTCTTTTTGCAGACGATTAAGCTCTCCTGGCACTTTCCGAAAATTATTTGCAACGATCAATTTATAATTTACAAAACATAGGTGCCATATTTAATATGGAAATAACAATTAACAACACTAAATTATGGAATTTCATGGGAAGGACCCCATACAAAGTAAAATCTGTCTCCAGAATAAAATTTTAGAGAGATCTAAACAATTTAAATATCTTGGATATTATCTCTCTATCTGGGATGAAAAGGATATCCCTGAAAAAATTACTAGTTATAATAGAAGTTTGGGAATTATTAATCAAGTTATGAAACCATCCCTTGTACAAAAAAAAACAGATTACGTTTATGTAACACTTTGGCCTAGACCAGTGTTGACCTATGGTAGTGAAGAATGGACAGTAAAAGGACAACATGAAAGCAGAATAACGGCTTGTGAAATGAGATTCATGCGCAGAACAGCGGGTTACACCAGATGGGATCGGAAAAGGAACACCGATATCTTAAAAGAATTGAAGACTACGCCAATTTTGGAATATATTAAACAGTACCAACTAAACTGGAAACACTATCTAGAAAGAATGAGTTCAAATCGGATCCCCAAAGCTGTTTATAATTATATACCAAGAGGACGAAGATCACTGGGCCGTCCTATGAAACGCTGGAGGGAAACTTTTCTATAGGATCGTAACAGGCCTTGGCCTAATACTTGGAAGGAAGAAGATTTCTTACCTAGCAATGTATAGCCTCTACTTAACATACAAACGTTATAGTGTTACAGATTATATTCAAAATTCAAGATCTCACTTGCTCAAACATATAGAAAGAATAACACCCAATAGACTCCCGCAAATGTTGGACGCCCCACAACTAGATGGAGCGATACGGTCACTTGATGTGGAAACAAGTCTGTGGCCTAATTCCATGACGCAGAATATGAAGAAATAAATGAAGATAGAAAAAATGATTTGGAGATAAAAAAGAAAATAGTTAAAGCTCGGAGTGCAATAGCAATATTGAATTTTCAAATGCCTACATCCAAAATATTGTAGAATATGAACAAACAAATGTCGGACGTCGTCGGAAGATATGGTCTTAGATCTATTAGTGAAGATATAACGGGCAACTAATGCCTAAACCAGGAAATGAAAAAGAAGAAGAAGATGATGAAACAAACAAATACTAAACAAAGAGTTCCTTTTTCTTCAATTAAAACTCTTACATCACGCAGAAGCGTTATTAGTTAGATCAATTACATTTATATTATATAATTAGTATATAAAATTTATTATAACATAAAACGCAAACATGCTTATTGTAATAAAATTGAAAACTTCACAGAATTTATTATTTTACTCTCATCCTGTAAACTGTGATGCAATTCTACAGTTATGGAGCAGAAACGTGGACTATAAATGTAAAATTAAAGTCAAAATAGCAATCTACAGAAATTTATTCTTTAAGATCTGCACGATACTCTAAATTGGAGGGGATCAGAAACAGAAAAAAATAACTTCAATAAAACAATTACGCAATTTTTGGGGAAATAATTACAATGATTTGAATGAAGATATATTGCCAGTTAGAAGTTTGGAGTGGGTTCCAAATGAGATGAAATGAAGAGGGAGACCTTAGAAGACATGGACAGAAGTAATTATAAATTTCACGAAGGATAGGGGACTGCAGGATGGTGACTGAAAGAATAGAGATGAATGGAGGAATATGATCAAAACGTAATACAGGGCACAAGAAGGTGTTGCATACATTTCAAACCCACTGAAAAATAATAAAATACAAACATTTAATACACTAGTTTATTCCTGAGTTGCAAATGCTAAAATGGTTGGGACACAATCAATACATACCTGATGAAAGAATCTTAAGAACGTCACTAAATGGCCGAATAATGACCATATACAAATAGATTTTAGGGGGGAAAGAGAAGTGTGGGCGTATAAGATGGAAAAATCAATATCAAACAACGATAACCAGTGAGAACTATGTATGTGGCAAGATTGTACACGAATAGTAGTGCCACAGTGAATGCATTTAAACAAATAACTCCTAATAATTTAAAAATAATTTCAAACTTTTGATAATTATTTCAAAATTTAATAAAATACATCACGTAATTTATAGGAATATGTTTTTCTAAGAGATACCACATTACAAATACTACAAGACCCTGTTACTAACACGTAACTTTTATACAAGGTTTGTACACAACTCAGTTGAAAATTCTTACTAATAAACCCTGTATTAGCTATTCAGTGTATAAGAGGTGTACAACTTTACATGGGAATCATTATACACGTCTTTTCCTTTGTTTAAGGATTGTATAAGAAGAGCAAATGGCGGACTCTATGATCAATTCATTGTTTTCTTATGTTATCGATGAACGTTTCCTTAAATTTAACGCAAAATACTAACTGCTGTTTGATGGGCACACAAGACATAAATAATAATAATAATAATAATAATAATAATAATAATAATAATAATCATAATAATAATATAATAATAAGGCTCTTGGTAGTAAAATAAAGCATTATTAAATGCCTGTTGTTACATTCGTTCTCGATTAATACTATTTTAAAATTATACACTCATTCACAAAAGAACATGTTCTACAATAGTTGATGTGAGACAAGATTTAACCTGAATGTAGTTTAAATGCTCCATAATATTATATTACTAAAACTCTCTTGCATCATTAATATATAATAAACATACCGATATAAAAATGTTTTTATTATAAAGGTGAATTGCTTGCAACGAAGTTTTATTGGCCTAATGGTCTTGTGGTCAGATCTTCTGACTACAGTCAGTGAAGTCACAGGTTCGATTCCCATCAAGCTACACATGATTTTTTCTTTATTCTGTTGTCGCCCATGGTCCGTAATTTAGGATAAATTTAGGTTTAAAGACTCTCCTGGTGATTTATTATTAAAATATAAAATTATAATATTTCGTTCTTGCATAATTTGTTCTTGCATAGCCCATTAAATTATTTAAATATCTTTTTGGTATAATTTTATTTTTATTGTTTTGCTTTTGCTAACATTTCCTACTATTTTGAACGTTTTCTAACGCTTCTCAAAACACTGTGTTAATTCACAAGTAATGGGAAAAATTTTTTTTTAGTTTTCAAGAAATTTTCGAAGTTCTTGTTGTTAGATGGCAGCACATATTCTACGACATATTTGACGTAGCCTAAAGTAAAATGTACATGAATCAAAACGTACTTATTTTTTCCGTACCTCCTCAATTAGGGGATCTCTATTTATTCTTGTCCATACTCATTTCTTGCACGATTAATCACTAGTCGACGTTGTTTTCTTTATGTTACAAAGTGCGCCTAATATGCTCTGAGGTCATAATGATGAATATGTTACGTATTGTGTATAAGGCTTGTATTGTTATATAGTCCCTGTACAACGTTTATTAGTATGGAAATAATACATGAGCTATGCAAGGCTTGTACGTGCGATCAGTATAGTAATGGACCAGCAGACACAGGGTTTGTGCTGTGCGATGTTGTTATGTCTCCATATTTCTTTAATTGACAATTGTTTTTTGTTCTAGAAAATATTTGGTTTAATATTGGAAAGCTAAAATGTCATGTCTCTTTCGGTATTTAGTTTTGATAGAAAACCCAGTTTGCTGTCCAATGCTATAATAATCGCACTATATATTGTATAATTCTGCCAGAATAAATAAAACATTATATTATTATTATTATTATTATTATTATTATTATTATTATAACTAAACAACTGACGAAAGCGTGTATAAGATATTTTATTGGTAAGACTGTTAATGCTTAGTGGACCAACACATTACGCTAAAAAACAAGAGGGAAAATTTCTATACATAAATGAATTTAGTTTGCGAGAACGGTTATTATAATATGAAAAGTAATAAAATTACAGTGAAAACAACTAGCTAAGTCGTAATTCGGGGATGTGTGTTATCTGTCCGTTGTAACTTAAGAATGTCTCATGGCTATACATTCGTTTTATTCCTAGATAAGTAGATGGACTATTATTTTGTAAATACCAAATAGAATTTATTTGCACTTTGAGAAAAATATCAATAATATTATTCAAGCTATTAAAATTTATGTATCGATAAATGTAATCTTCTTCTTCTTCTTCTTCTTCTACTTCTTCTACAGCTTCAATTAGAGAATACTTTGGCCTTCTCCACGAGTTCATTCCACAGTTTTATATTCTGGGCACATTTGTTCCACATTTGTTTTATCATTATCAATTATAGGCCTACATCATTTACAACATTTTTCCATATTAGGGTCGTCCAGTGTACTTAAGGATTAATGGATCCATTTGTAGATCTTTTTCACCATCCTTTATCATCCATTCTATATATTTATCTAATCCAGCTTAATCCTTGTGATTTAATGAAGTTACTTATATTTCTGTTTTTGATTATTCTATTTATTTCATTTGTTCGACTTCTCCACGATCTGTCCTGATTCTTTATTGCTCCAAAGATTTTTTATTACTTACCTTTCAAAAACTAAAAGCTTTTGTTTTCTGCTTCTTTAAGTGTCCAAGTTTCGCTAGAATAGGTTACAACTGGTCTTATAACTGTGAAGTATAGTTTAAGTTCGGAGGTTTTAGAGTTTTGTTTACTCTTAGGTAATGATAAATTTGCATAAAAAGTTTTGTTACCAAGTGCTATTCGATTTTTATTTATTTTTCAATCGTATTTGTGTAATATATATATATATATATAATTATTAGGAATTGAAATTTCATGCGGGAACTATTTATTTATTCTAATTCTTTAAACGTTTCATGATATAATATTGTTAAAGCAGCCATATTTGTCAGTTCTATATTACAATATATAATATTTTACATTTAAGAAAATCTATCTACGGTATATTGAAATGTCGATAGTAAAGAAAGAGCTTGTTCCTATATACATGGAATTATATAATATTGTTTTTATTTCGGCAATACAATTGACTGTTGTAATGGAAGCTAGAAAACAATGAAGATTGTATCTGCACTATCGTCAAGCAATATTATCAATGGTAAATTCTGTTTTAACTTTATTGGACACACATTTGTATCACAAGCACAAAAGTTAGACACAATACCGTATAAAACTTGTACAAAAGTAGCTTTAGTAACTTGCGTGTATAGAATACAATCAGAGGGATAATATAACTCGATTTTTGCAATTACTCTACATCACTCAAAATTAAATTAATTAAATACTTGGCACGACAGAACTAAGGCCGAATGAAGTTATTACTATCTGACAAGGAAATGAAAGGGCAAGTAGTCTTCAGGATGGTCTGAAGCTATACCTTGAATGAAGATTAATTTTATTGTTCTTAACCGGAATTTGCTACTCTTCATTGCAAAACTTTTCCATTGAAATTACGAGGCTGAATGGATCCCTATCCTATACTGAAAGAAAATGTATGATATAGCCTGGATCGAATCTGGGATGTTAGTGAAACATGATATCTATTACAGAGCGATTCTGTCATATTATCACCTACTCTTTAAAAATAATTAAAATACTTATACAGCATAACTAACTAACCCAATGGCACCACCGAACCCGTAGGTTCATGGCTGACATAAGCTCTCCATATATGTCCCTATCCTGAGCCAATGTTTTCCAATCATCCCCTGTAGCCTATAATCTACTTCCCTCAAATCATAGTTAATGTTATTCTCCCACTTCATTCTTGCTCTACCAACTGGGAGTTTTGCCTCTGGTTTTCCTACAAGAAGCTTCCATGTACGTCTTTCATTCACCATTCGTGCCACATGTCCTGCCCATCGCAGTCTACGAGACTTAACTGTTCTCATTATATCTGGCTTCCTATAAAGACCATGTAATTCACTGTTATGCAGTCTTCTCCATTCACCTGTCTGTTCATCTCTCTTTGGTCCTAACATTTTCCTAAGAACTTTATTCTCAAATAGTACTCGTTATCTCCTTTCCTCCCTTAAAGTAAGAGTCCATGTTTCGCAACCATATAATATAACTGGTAGAATAATAGTTTTATATATTTTCAGTTTAACGTTTTTTGAACGGAAGTCAAAAGTCTCTGTAATGCATAATAACACGCATTTCCAGAATTGAGCCTATGTTTAATTTCCTTGTGCATCTCATTCCTGTTTGTGATCATTGTTTCTAGGTATTTGAATTCAGCCACTTCCTCAAAATTTCCCTCATTTGTCATTAGCTGCCCATTTGCATTATATAATGTATTTCTATGTGTTGCCATATATTTAGTTTTATTGATATTTACTTCCAGTCCCAATTTCTTAGTATTACTCAGTAGTGTTTGTTAAATATTGAACATTAGCAATCGTATCTTAACGTTCTTTATAACATTTAGAAATTTAAATTTAATTGGCTGCGTGTCCTTTCAAAAGTGATATGGAACAGATATACCTAATGTAACTGCATAGCGGTAAAATGTCTCTTTTCACTTGTCTATCATTAAACGTTGATTGGAAATCGACATATTCATAAACATTTGCTTTGTTACTAAATGTTAATTAATCAAATTCTAATTCTTAAACATAAAATTGTAATCTTATAATCAAAAGCTTTCCATTAAATAATAGTAAGTACACCCAATGTCCCTCTTATTGACATAGTAAAATAAATAGTTATAATTTCGAAACTACACAAGGGAAACTCAATTTAAATTTTACAAAACAGTAGCCGTTCTACGTTAACATGTAGGTCTGAGACATGGCCTTTAACGATCTCTGATAAACATAAAATTGAGACAATAGAAATGAGATTCCTGAGATCCGTTGCAGATGTATCTTTAAGGAATCAAAAAATAAGCTAAGATACTTATATGAATTAAACATATATAATATAAACGAGAGAATATACAGAAATAAATGTAAATTATTGAAACATGTACAAAGAATGTCAAATGATCGTTTATCAAAAGATATCTAATATATAAAAATTAATGTTTGTTTGTTCGTACTTCATGCGCGGCCATACCGTTGATCCGATTGGATAGGGTTTTTTGCAAAAATATTCAGGAGATTCCTGGCATGAACATAGGCTATAGGAGAGTTGTGATACTCAATTCCTACACCCTTAAAAATCGCCTTTTGCAGTTAAAAACGTGAAAAAAGTAACTGTTTGGAGGCTTAAATGGCTTACTCTGCCCTAAACCATAACAAATAACACAACATTAATATACACATAATTGAATACCTCAAAATGCTCTACAAAAAATCTGCGCTAGCATATGTTTATCTCTTATGGATAACTCACAATAACATTTTTTTCTTTTATTGATGCCAAGAAGACCGAGGCAAGTACGCAGATTCCTGTGCAAGAATAGTAGCACATGGCGGGTATTCTTTTACAGGTAACTCATAATAACGATGTCTTTTAACTTATTTTTGCAAAACGATCGAGATAAGTAGATTCCCGGGCAACACCGGATAATCAGCACGGGGAATCTTAAAATGATTACGATATATTTATATTTATAATTATTTTTCATTTTACTTATTCAACTAATCATAAGAAGTACATTCATTTCGTCTCTCAGGTCATGTATGCCAAGAAGATCGGGGGGTGAGTAGATTTCCGGACAACGCCGGGTAAACAGCACGGGGTATCTAAAAATAATTACGATGTAAATGCTTCCTTTTACATATTTAACTAAACACAAAACACATTCATTTTCGTATTTCAGCTCATTTATGTCAAGAAAGATCGGGTTAAGGAGATTCTCTGGCAACGCAGGGTAATCAGCGCGGGATATCTAAAAATATATAAGTTAATAATTCTTTTTCAACTAAACATAAAAACATATTCATTTTCATTTATTTAGGCGTAGCAGCGCACGCCGGGCATTGCTAGTTTATTATAAGCCTGAAGGCCAAAGAAATGTAGAAAGTCTGAAACGACGTTTGAAGGATCACCTGTAATCTATTGTATTGCGGGGAACGGAACGGACCAATAGACCCAATACCTTGAAGATGATGATAATTTCGAAACTATGGCTAAAATTGGCGGAATTCGAAAGAGAAAGTTGGACGTTTTAGTTCAACGTTGTTAATTATAGAAGCATCACGAGGCAGGTCATTTCATAGGAGAATTCATTCTTATCTTTGGTTTGGAGTAGAATTAATCGCCCTTTGGACACCACAAAAGAAACTCTTTTGTATACTATCATTAGAAGAATATAATTCCTTAATTTGAATTAATCATCTCTACGTCGTTAGTACAATGTAGGCCGTTCCGACGTACGCGTCAATAATGAAATGAGATAGGTAACTTACATAAAAGGGAAGAGCTGTAGCTATGCTATATGCTGTGATGGAATGATTTTTCAGCAAGGCGGATCTCCACCATATTTTGAGAACATAGTTCGAACATTCTTGACAAATATGCCCTGTAAGATGGATCGAAAGAGCATCACCGTACATCACATGGCCTGCCATGTGTCTAGCACCACCTGATTTTTTTTTCTTCTCAGGTTTTGTTAATGGCCAGGTCTGCGCACTACTGGGTGATGAAGCAGATTTATAAGAAAATATTTATGCTGTGTCAACAGTGTAACTGTACAGATACTTCATTACACATTGGTCGAGTTTGAATCCGGGTTGAATATTCCCATGCCACTAATGGAAGCCATGTTGAGGTTATGAAACATAAAATCAAAACAATTCGAAGTTTCCATTCTTTGTAGCAAATTGTTTCCCGTATAAGTCATATTAATTCAGAGATATATTGCTGTCTTAGATACGCTGCACGGAAAAGAACCTCAGGACTCAGATGTGAAACCTCAGAACAAAATACGTTTGTTCCTTTTACGCTGAAATTTGTATCGCGCGTCTTATTGCCTCAGCGATGTTAAATAAACTATAGACTAATTAAAATACGTTCGTAGCTCGGCCGGACCGTTCCCCGGTGGTCTTGGACTGTGTGAGTATTGGCACGCCTTCCTCCAGAGTTACACGTACACGACTGGCAAATCATTGGTACGGAGCACTAACTACTGTGTTAAAATAATAATAATAATAATAATAATAATAATAATAATAATAATAATAATAATAATAATAATAATAACAATAATAATAATAATAACAATAATAATAATAATAACAATAATAATAACAATAATAATAACAACAACAACAATAACAATAATAACAACAACACCACCAACAATAATAATAATAATGTAAAGGTCATCACTTTCAACATCTGTTGTGATGCAGGTAAGCTTAATGTAAGTTAGTACAGTAGTAATTTGTAATTTTAGTACAGTAGGTAGTGCTCCGTATCAATGACTTGCCGGTCGTGCAATGAGTAACTCTGGCGGAAGGCGCGCCATTATTACCCATTCCAAGGCCACCGTAGAACGGTCCGGCCGAGCTAAGAACGCATTGTAGATTCTGATATGTTGAAACTCTTTGTCTTTGGCTATGATAATTGAGTTTGTAGTCTATTTAGAGAAAGAGAAAACTGGCGTAAATCATTGTAACAATCGCCATATCATAGTTTTCTTGAGGAACTTGTACGTATTTGATATCACGATTATACCAATACGAATTAAGTTTCCTAAGGTGTTTTTCGAACTGTAACAGTGGAAAATAAAGCGCCAAAAAAAAAAAACACGTAGCACTGGAGTTGGAAATAGGTGCCACCGTTATAATATGAGGATAAGTTTTCCAATGTGGTTATAATTATTGATTTCCGTTCAGATCTCACTACTGTATTTGAAACAGCAAAACGTATAAAAGTAATAAACACTAAAAAGTAAATAAAATAAATATATTATCTTCTTCTTCTTCACTTCACGGGTTAGGCAAATTGCCTGTTCCGCCTCACGGTTGTTTTGTCCATCTTTTCACTGGCCTTCCTGCATTCCTTGAACCTCTTGGCTTGTAGTTGAATGCTGCTCTTGGTAATCTGGATAAATTCATTCTTTCCACATGTGTAAACCATTTCTCTCTATATTCTCTGATTTTTCTCATCCAATGGATATATATTTAACTCTGTTCTTATATCTTCATTCCTTATCCGATCCAATCTTGTGCAGTTTTTTGTTCTTCTAAGGAAGTTCATTTCTGCGCTTTGTATTCTACTTTGCAATTTTTTGGTCATTATATATTATAAGCAAACTAATTTGTTATTAGTGTGACAGTAATAACATTATTATAACTCCAACTAGACATGTATTCAATCTGAAACTAGACCCACAAGACCAAACGTTCGCCTTTGCTTCTTGGTTGACTAAATCTAAGGCCTTCGAGATAGAATACTACCTATATATCTCTTTATGTCTTTAATATTATAGCAATTTGTAGAGAATCAGAGTAATTACATTACAGTTGCAGCCGGCGAGATTTCTCCGGTCGGATCAAGGAGCAGTGGCGTCTTGAGATTCTTAAGGAAAGCTTCAGCGCAAAGTGAAAGCATGTATATTTTTGGGCACAATAAGTATATTGTGGGATAACAAAATTGGAGATCGATGAAGAAATACGTATTATTAGTAATGAGAAATTCAAAATAGTATTTGTTTCCAATCTTCAATTAAAATGTATAATAAATTGTCTTAGTTCACAACGTAGCCGAGTTGTTAAGGTAACAAGTCTTGGCGCAGAGCTACGGGACTTGCGCTGGTTCGAATCCCCATGGGGGAAAAATTTTTCTCACGGAATTACGGCCAGTATAGGACCGGTGCCTACCCAGCATCGTGAGGCATTTGGTAGCTACAATAAGTAGCGGTTCCAGGTTGAGAAAACCAGCTATAACGGCTAGGGAACCCGACATGCTGACCACATGTCAGCCCTACACTCACTAGATGATCGTCTACCTCTGTGATTAACACATGTGGATGTGAGGCCAGCAGCCGGATGGTAGGCCAAGGGCCTTCTAAGCCTATCGCGCATGGGATTTTTTATATATCCTTCTAGAATATTTAATGTGTGAGCACATATTATTTAAGCTTTTTACTTAATAATTAAATTGAATTTTATTAAAATAAAACAGTATTTATTTCGAGGGTGAGAGTAGTATGCGCGCTCCCGCGTGCTTGTGTGGGTGGGGAGTTTTATACCTTTTTATGTATGAGAATAGTTATATAAATACTAGAGCCATGCATATATTTGTTTATGTATTCATATTTTTGTTATTCTTGGAACTGGAATATGCACGTACTGCCAAACAGGCCCGTGCGCAATGTAAATTAAAATGAATGCATTTCCTTTTATTGAAAATATAAAAAAATAATAAATTCCACTATTACTTTATATACGTACTTTAAGCCTATTACTGTATATTGCAGATAGTTAAAATGCAACTTATACTGCATTTATACCGGTAATGAATACTAGCTAATACCCGGCGTGCGCTGCTACACCTAAATAAATGAAAATTAATGTGTTCTTATGTTTACTAAAGTAAAAGAAAAATAATTATAAATTTATATCGTAATTACTTTAAGATACCCCATGCTGAATATCCGGTGTTGCCCGGGAATCTATTTATCCCGATCTTCTTGATATAAATGAGCTGAAAGACAAAATTCATTATTGTGAGTTATCCGTAAAAGAATACCCGACATGCGCTTCTACTCGTGCCCGGGGAATCTACTTATCCCAATCTTCTTGGCATCAATGAAAGACAAAAATGGCTATTGTGAGCTAATGTTAACAATGCAACATTTTAAAAATAAGAAATCGCCTGGAGCAGATAATTTAAACATAGAATTATTCAAATGTGCATCGATTACATTTATTGTTAAGTTTCTTGAATTTATAAACCTTTGCTGGAAAACGGGTTCTGTTCCGGATGAATGGAAGGACGCAATAACTGTTCCGATATTTAAAAAAGGAAACAAAAAGAGAATATACAAATTATAGAGGAATAAGTTTATTAAATTCAGCTTATAACATATATGCAAAAATTTTAACATATAGAATAAATAAAATAAATGAAACAATATTACGTGCGGAACAAAATCAATATAGAAAGGGTAGGTCAACTATAGATTGCGTTTTTACAATGGCCCAATTGATAGAAAAAAGAAAATAATTTAATTTGTTGATTATACTAAAGCATTTAATAGTGTAAGTAGTAATAAATTATGGAACATATTAGAAATGAAAGGAATTCCTCAACATCTTATAAGAGCCATTCAGAGTTTATATATAGAAACAAATTTTAAAATAGACTGCGGATATGAAATTAGTGAACAAAAAATAGAAATAAAGCAGGGAGTGAGACAAGGGTGTCCATTGTCACCAGTATTATTTACTTTATACTTGGACCATGTCATAAATGAATGGCAAGAACAACTCTGCTTTTTGCAGACGATCAAGTAATAATGAGAGCATCACAAAATGCTTTACAACAATTCCTTTATACTTTAAATAATATCTCTCTAAAATACAATTTAAGAATATCTACATCTAAAACAAAAGTATTAGCTCTGAAAGGAAAATTTGTAATAAGAACAAAAATAGTATAAACAATGTAATTATAGACCAAGTTCAGAATTTTAATTATTTGGGATGTCATTTAGGTAATGGCAGAAATTTAGATAAACACACTAAAATACAACGATTCAATTATCTATGTGACACAATTAAACGTACTTTATTGAATAAAACTAGAAAAGAAACTATTTTAAAATTTTACAAAATATTGGCAGTTCCATCTACGGATGTGAAACCTGGACATTAACAAAGGCAGATAGTAAACAAATAGAGGCTGCAGAAATGAAGATGTTGAGAGCAATAGCAGGATAGCAAAGGACCGACAAAAAGAAAAACGAAGATATAAGAACTTAATAGATTTAATCCCTGTGCAAGAATAAAATACTATCAAAATGCTTACCTTCAGCACTTATTACGAGTGAATGAACAACGCATACCAAGAAGAATGTATAATTATAAACCAAAAGGGATAAGATTGTTGGGAAGACCATTGAAGAGATGGAAGGACCAATTTGACCTATAATGAGATCGGAACAGGTCATTGTGCTTAATCCTTGTTGATGATGATGATGGAGTTATCCGTAAGAGACAAACATATGCTGTCGCGGAATTTTTTGTAGAGTTTATTTTTTATATTCAATTCTGTGTGCATTAATTTTGTGTATTTGTTAAGGTTTAGCCAGCGTAATCCATTTAAGAGTCAAAAATAAATTTTTTCACGTTTTGCAGTACGAAGAGTGATTTTTAAGGGTGAAGGGGTTGAGTATTACAACTATCTTATAACCTATAACCATCTCGGGAAACTCCCTAACATAAAAAAAAACGATAATCGGCGGATGAACGGTATGGCAGCCAAATAAAATACAAACAAATAAACTAACATTCATTTTAATATATTCGATTATGTAATTATAATTAAAGATGAAATACATTATGAAAATTACGCATTTTCTCTGATAACTGAGGAACACTATAACAATTTCAGTCAGTTTGATCGGCCCAGGGATATGAACTTGGGACTTCATGAATATGAATGTCAAATAGTACTGCCTGAGCCATGTTTCTCGGGATGCAGAAAAATAATTTGCTATGAAACAATATGTTGAGGGCAAACGTTTTTCGTTAAAAGGGACGAGGGGACATAATCTCTTGTAGTGAGTGGCACTTCCATGAAGCTTTGTGGTGGGGACTACAATGCCCTGCCAGAAGCTCATTAAACGACACGTGCTATATCCTCTTTGCAATAACAACCACCTAAATGACAGTAAAAATAACCCACCCTCCTAACATAATCCTCCAATTAATTATACTCATGTCAATTCCTGGGACAAATATGACAAATACTCGTATTGTGCTAAATCAATATGTTTCAAAAATGTCTAATAACGAAAGGCTTATTAAAAAAACTAGAATATTAGCTTATCAATCGTGTATTGTGCGACACGATGGGTGGATTTCTCAACCGTTCTAAACCACGACCGCGGTTTTCCGATTATTTATTGTTTCCATAACACCTATAAAATTATTGAAAATTCACAGAAATTGTTATGAAGCCATAGACATGATTCAGACATTTGCATTAGGAATTAACAGCCGTAGACTTTCAGTTTTTATGGTTGTTATGGAAACAATAAAAAATAGGAAAATCGTGGTCGTGGTTTAGACTTCGGTTGAGAAATCCACCCTATAATACGAGTTCAGGGTATCCGAGTTCAAATTCACATTCCTGAACAATATTTTTGTGAGGAGACAATTATTATTAATAGCCACGTCTTAACATAATAAGAAGAACAATGGGTAACACTAAGAAATTAGGCTGGAAGTAAATATCAATAAAACTGAATTAAATTTTGAGAAAGTGGCTGAATTCAAATACCTAGGAACAACAATCACAAATAGGAATGAGATGCAAAAAGAAATTAAACATAGGCTCAATTCTGGAACTGAGTGCTATTATGCATTACAGAGACTTTCGATGTCGCAACTCCTTTCATAAAACATTAAACTGAAAATATATAAAACGATTATTCTACCAGTTATATTATATGGTTACGAAACATGGACTTATACTTTAAGGGAGGAAATGAGTTTACGAGTATTTGAGAATAAAATACTTGGGAAATTTTTGGACCAAAGAGAGATGAACAGACAGGTGAATGGAGAAGATTACTTAACAATGAACCACATGGTCTTTATAGACTGCGATGGGCAGAACATCTGGCACGTATGGGGAATAAAACACGTGCATGGAAGTTTCTTGTAGGAAAACCAAAGGGAAAACTCCCAGTTGGTAGGCCAAGAATGAGGTGGGAGAATAACATTAACTATGATTTGAAGGAAGTAGATTACTGGAAATAATTAGCTCAGGATAGGGATATATGGAGAGCTTATGTCCGCGCGGCCATGAGCCTACGGGTTAGATAGTGTCAGTGAGTAAGTAACGAAAGAAAAACCTACAAAAACAACATATGGCTTATTCAACAATATATATGGCAAAGTGGTGTCAGTTTCTTTTTACAAAAATGAGTACAGTACACGGTTGTAAAGAAGAAACTGCATACTGTATTACAGATATATCAACAATTAAGTCATCATATAAGATAATAAATATCTCCATGATTATCAATATTAAGCTAACTTGATTCTTTGTAAACTGACTGATAAAACGCTGCTTTTCTCAAAATGAAAAAAAAAAGACCGCTATGCCATATAGCCCTTCATACGTACATACATGCAGCTGGATTCAAGGATCCAGAAATAATACGAATATTAACATAAATGTTAAACTGCCAATAAATAAAAATGAAATAAAACATATTTCTGAAGGTACTAATTAAAGTTCAGGGTTTAAATAAAGTATGAGTTGACATTTACGATTCGTATTACGCACATCCCTATCTAAATCCCGGTGACTATCAATCTGACCTTTCATGACATTTCTTGGTACCGGTAATCAAACTACAAACTACTTATTGCTCTTACTGTAATTTTAAAATAATAATAAACCAGTAAACTTATAAACAAATGTCTACAAACATCTTCTCAATACAAAGAAAAACTCAATGATGACCTTGACCTAATATCTGGCTGCTGGCCTCACATCCACTTGTGTCATTTACAGAAGTGGACCCGTATAGGGGTGACATGTGGTGAGCACGTCGAGAACCCCCGATGCCATAGCTGGTTTTCTGAACCTGGCATACCAAGATTCCAAACAAAATTGAATATGATACATTAAATCGTCCTTAAAAACTAAAAACAACCCATTACAACAGATACAATTTTAGAGTCCAGATAAAGTAGTGCTTTCATTGTTGTCTGAAGCCAACCTCAAAAGTTATCTTTAGGTGTAGGTCCTATATCAGGAATCTGATATATTTAATGGAAATGTACAGCAAAAGAAAACGTTATAAAATATGTATGTCATATTGGTTATTTGCTATACTAAGTTTAGATCGTGGAAACAAAGGTATGGTATATTACCGATATTATTTATGACCATTTAATTCATGCCCCAAATTGGAGTCAATGACCAATCACATCTCAATAATTTTTTATTGACTACCAATCACAGTCGTTTTTCACCTCGATTTTATCAATTTAATTTTGTCACTTTAAATCAAGCTTCTCCTTTTTAACATTCTGAATAAGTCACAGCATTATTTTGCAGTGACTGTATGTGACTACCAGACTGTATATATAGTGCATGGATGTTAGCAGATAGTGCTTGCGCGATATAACATAAAACATTTGTAGCAATTGATTATACCACAAAAAAAAAACACTGTTTGCACTTTCTTAAACGTATTATTTCCCAGGAATTTACGTTCCAGAAAAATATAATTGACATATTTACATCATAGGACATCAGAAATTAATTAATACCTAAAATATTCGTTATAAATTTCTCCAGTAGGGTGCATTCTTACAATACTGCGATCCTTTGGCAGTAAATAATATGATCTGGCTGCAGTGATGAACAAACGAAGCATAATAATCGTTTCTCATTTGTTTTCAAACATAGCCGTTTACATTAAATATATAAATATTTTAAAATAACTATATTTAAATAATGATTTGTGAGTAAAGAGCTTAATTGTATTCGTTAAATAGTCCCAACAAATGCCATTCTTGATTTCGAAATTCTCTGTCACTTCGTGACATCGTGAATTCATCGATAATTTGAAAATTACTGGTGGCATTACTTTTGATAAAATTCTATTTTTTTATATAATCCATGATATTATTTCAGTATTCACGTTACAAAAAAACCTTTCTTTTTATCAGAACACACTGTATTTTTAGAGGAAATTAAATATAATTACCTTAGTTTAACCTCTCACCTTACAGACGAGCTTACTTTTTAAATGCCACACGCCACTCGGGCCTCACAGTGACACGATTTGTCGGGAGAGGGATTTTAAATTACGGATCACACACATTCTTATTTCTGACCAGTCAAGGACAAGAAAAGCCTCCCCGAATGAGTGTTAAGCTCAATTTAAAGGCCTCCTCCCAGAAAACACATAAGATGAAGCATACCAATCGATACAGACATTCATATACTAAATAAGGCTGATATGATGATGATAGTTATGATGACCACATGATGTTCGGGGGTTTGGGCCTTAAATATCCCTGTCATTTGTCTTTATAGGTGAAGAAAACCCTTAAAAACTGTCACCCAGGAAACTTGTCGCAATCGGGATTGAACTCGGTCCTGCTGCGTACGAGGCAGTACGCTACTTCGAGACCACAGGGGCTGACTTATACGAGGGCGGATCGGAAAGTAACGCACAATAATTGTTTTTTCTGCCTTGGTATTTCAGCTATAATGTTGAAATTTCACAGATATATAGTTTGAAGTTTTCACTACAGATGGTATTTTTTTCTCAGGTGCACCTCTTGCGAGAGAAGCTTGAACTATGCAACAAAGATGGCGCGCATGCTACAGTCGTCCACCTGTGAGGAACAGAGAAGTGTTGTTCGATTTTTGTGGGCCAAAGGGCATAAACCCAGTGAAATTCACAGGGACATGCGTGGCGTGTATGGGGATGATTGTATGGACCGTAGCAATGTCTCCAGGTGGTGTACATTCTTCCAAGAGGGACGCGTGAACCTTAGTGATTCGCCACGCTCCGGCCGGCAGTGCGCAGATGGCTACACTCCAACCAAACGGACTTCTACGAACAGGGCATATTGAAACTGGTAACACGATGGGAAAAATGTGTTGAGAAAGTTGGTGACTATGTCGAAAAGTAGGTAAAAGATGTAAGTTAATTTGTGATTTTTTTCCTTTTTTTTACTATTAAACTTTTTAAAAAAAATTATTGTGCGTTACTTTCCGATCCGCCCTCGTACATTGAAACCAAAGCATTTTTAGAAAGCGACACTAAAAAATATGATTTCCTCAAAGAGAGTTAACAAAAAATATATAGAAATAAATTGGTTTAATATAGGAATAAGACAGAAAAAATCAATTTGTCTTATGATTTTATTCTATTACCAAAGATCAAGAGGATTTGCTGTGCCCTTAAGGAAAAGAAGTATGGAGTTGATTTTAATCCTCTCAGCGTCCTACTTTCATCTTATTCTTCTAAAAGGAACCTACGGATTTCTTCCAACGTTCTCCATGCGGTTGGCAATTTCATCTCAGGTTGTTGAATAAAGGTTTTTCCCCTCCAACCCTTCCATCAGAGCTTTCCATCGATTTTAACCAAGTGCTTTTAGTTCAGAGAAATTCTCGTAGAGCGCGTCCAGGTCGACAGGAAGACAAACACAGCTCAGAGATTAGTCTTTTCTCCACAAAGAGGCAGCACATTCTAACCACCATTTTCATCTTTTATTTATTTCTTTCGTTTGGATTCTTTCCAAAAGAAAGTAAGAAGAGCAACTATGCGATGCATATACATTTCACACCATTACTGAAACGTCAAAGAAATTTTAAAGATATTTAATAAAACCAGATTCTCAAGTGTTTCTTGGTAGGCAATAAAACTGGTTTTACATTAACAAAGATCACTGTCAAATAGTGTGTTAAAATATAACATATGTTTGGAGAAAAATAAAATATATTAGAGTTTTTTTAACAAGGATAAACTGAAATGAAAGAAACAGGAAGCACGGATAAATCTATAATAATAAACAGCAAGATGTGATCACAAAATAAAATATAAAAAAAATGTTTCGTACAATACACAAAGTATCAAAAGTAATGCCACGAGTGATTTCCAAATTATTGATAAATTCACGATTCACGAAGTGAGGAGTGAATTTATCTACAGAATTTGGAAATCAAGTGTGGCATTTGTTAGGACTATTTAATGAATAAAATTAAGCTAATTACTCAACAAATCATTATTTATCTATAGTTATTTTAAAATATTTATATATTTAATGTAAACGGCGATGTTTTAAAACAAATGAGAAACGATTCGTACGCTTAATTTGCTTCTTTTGTTAATCACTGCAACCAGATCATATTATTTACTGCCAAAGGATCGCAATATTGTAAGAATGCATCCTAGTGTAGAAATTTATAACCAACATTATAGGTATTAATTAATTTCTGATGTCCTATGATGTAAATATGTCAATTATATTTATCTGCAACGTTATTTCCTGGAAAATAATTCGTTTAAGAAAGTGCAAACACTGGTTTCTTTTTTTTGGTAGTATAATCAATTACTACAAATGTTTTATATTATCTTCCGCAAGCACTAACTGCTGACATTCGTGCACTATATATATATAATCTGGTAGCCACATGTAGTCACTGCAAAATAATGCTACGACCTATTTAAAATGTTAAAAAGGAGGAGCTTGATTTTAAAGTGATTAAATTACACTGATAAAATTCGAGGTGATGAACGACTGTGATTGGTTGTAAATAAAAAATCATTGAAATGTGATTAGTCATTGACTCCCATTTGGGACACGAGTTAAATAGTCTCTAATAAATATGAGATATTTAATGATGTTTAAAGACACAAACTGCTACTTGATACGAACATTTACAAAGAAAGAGTCTCCACAAAATTGGTTTCAAACTTATGCTTCTTCTTCCATCTTGTTCTCTCGTCCAATATAGACAAGATGTCTGTTCTTCTTCAATGTATTGTCTCAATTGTATCATTCCATCTTTTTCTTCGGGCATCCAATATTTGTTTTTCCAGTTGGGAATTTATCCCTAGCTCTTTTAACTAGTTCCGAGGCAATATATTGGTGATCTGAGCTGAAATTATACCCTCCGGTGGCTTGCTGGGCCGGCCTTCGGTGTTTTTTTTATCAAGGGAGCCTTCCTCTAGATGAGTTGCTTTCACCACAGCTATGGACCCTCATCTAGCCTTTCCGTTTCCACAGTAATTAGCCTACAAGGCAGAAGGCCACATTCTTTCCTTTTGTTCACCGATGTAACTTATGTAATCTTTATAATATAAGAAAATGCAAAGAAACATATAACATCAAATCCACTGAGAGATTTTTTTTCAAGTTGTCTAATTATATAATCTAATATAGGTGGGCCCAGGTTTTAGTCCAGATGGCGATCTCAAATCACGTATTTTTTTCTTCGTTTATTTTAGACGTCAAGGCAAATGCTGTGTTTTAATGAAATGACCAGGACGCGTTCATGTTATTTTCACAATTTAATAATATTCATAAAATTAATCAGTTCTCTTCAACTCAAAGCACACGGCAAATGTAACAACTGGATGCAATGCCAAATTATTGACGCGATATGAATTCAGATATATCTGATTCCTATAACGTGACATTATAAAAATGTGTGAATTAAATATATGTTTTAGCTTTGAAAATAAGTGTATTTTTAGATATCGTAAACCATTCAGTCTGAATTTGAAACAAATATTTTGCAAAACAAAAGTTGTGGTAATGCGCGTAAAAATAATTTAATAAGAGTTAAAATAGGATTGGTGTTCACCGCTGTGGTCTAGTTTTTTTCTCAGACGGAGCGGGCCCCAATTCGATCCCCGGTTGGGTCAACTTTCTTGGATGAAGCTATTTCCGGGATTTTTTCTCACCTGTAAGAAAAAATGTCAGGAAATTTTAAAACCCAATAAAGTCTTCCTAACATTATTTGGTCATTACAATCAGCTGTAGGCCTATCATATTCTCCTAGTTTAGTATGAATGAATTATGCGTCTTGTCTTAAATATTCGTTTGTCTACACTTTTAAAATTCATGGTAGAGCACGGTTGGGGTCAAAATTGTGTTAACATTTTAAAATTCACACTTAGTAAAATAGTCGTTCTCAACTAATTAACTTCTGTTGTAAAATGTCGTCACACTATTAGAATGTAAGCCTTTCAAAGCCCGTGCTTCATCTTCAAGATTTCTTACGGTAGGCCTACTGAATTACTTGTGTATTTCATATAGAGGGTTTTGGTCGATTGCCTTGTTCATATTTCTTGCCTCCTTGATAATTTTAGTTTATTCGAGAATATCGATTTTGTGTCTGTTGTTCTCTTTGTGGATTATTGACATGGTATTATTAATGTGTTGTTAAAACGATAACCGCTTTCTGAAGTGTGTTCAGCAAACCTTGATTTTCCTTCTCTGTTAATGAATTCTGAGAAATGTTCGTTAAATCTTATTTTAAACTTTTGGATGTTCTGCCTATGTAAACATTTTGACAGCCGTTACAAGAAAATACATAGGTGGAACATCCAGAAATGTTAAAATATGATTTAATGTACATTTCTCAGATTTCATTAAAAGAGAGGAAAAATCAAGGTTTGCTGAACACACTTCACAAACCGGCTATTGTTTTAACAACATTGATAATACAATGTCAATAATCCACAAAGAGAACAACAGACACAAAATCAATATTCTCGAAGAAATTTAAATTACCAAGCAGGCAAGAAATACGAAATGCTGAACGAAAACATGTCCAACGACCAAACCCCTCTACAAGAAATATACAAATAATTCAGTTACATGAGAATCCTGAAGATGAAGCATGCTCTTTGAAAGGCCTAAATTTTAATAGTGTAACGACGTTTTACAACATGTTCGTTTGTCTCATAGATGACCCTTGCTTTGAGCTGATCTCTCATCCGGGGAGGGCTTCCATGCCCTTGCATTGTCAAGAAAGTATGTGTGTAATCACAGTTTAAAAATCCACTCCTGATAGACGTCGTGTCTCCGTAAGGCCCGGTTGGCGTGGGGAATGTAAGTCTACAAAGAGAGAGAGAGAGAGAGAAAGAGGAGAGAGAGAGAGAGAGAGAGAGAGAGAGAGAGAGAGAGAGAGAGAGAGAGAGATGAAACTAAGGTAAAGAAATAATGAAAGAAAATATAACTGGATGCAAATATTATTGATCATGTATAAGAGTTTAATTATCTTCGACACTTAATCTCTAATTAAAAATAAATAATAGTTTAAAAAACTAAAACAACACGCTTTATTAGAAAACTGAACTAAAAAATGAAAAATAATTCTAATTTCCAACACGCTTGAGATAAAATTAAAGTGGTCAACAAAAAAATCATCTCCAACACATATAGAATAAAACTAGAGTTCTCTACAAAAAAAATAATTTTACCATCAAAAGCGTGGGGTGCTTTTTATGGTTTTTACGTTTTCTTCTTAGAGACTTTACTATTACCAATATCTGTTTATTATCAAATGTATTAATTAATATAGAGCACCATACGCGTTTGATTGTAAAACTATTTTTTGTATATAACTCTAGTTTTATTCTATATGTGTTGGAGATGATCTTTTTTTACCACTTTAATTTTATACCAAGCGTTTTGGAAATTAAAATTATTTTTTCATTTTTTAGTTCGATTTTCTAATAAAGTGTGTTGTTTTAGTTTTTTAAACTATTATTAATTTTTTAATTTTTAGTTTAGTTTTCTAAAAATGTAAATATCTTTAAATTCGATGCTATTGTAGTATGACCTAAAAGTAATACTCTTATAAAAAATCCTCGGGGCCGGATTTGAACCAGCGACCTATGGATTACTGAAATTATATACCACTAAAGTCCATCACTCTACCAACTGAGCTACCAGAGGATATCAAATTAATTTCTTACAACGATGGACTAAAGAGTCGATAAGTCTGCAACCTATTATAAAATATATATATATATATATATATATATTATATATTATTTATGAAATTATTGTATTGTTATTGGTCCTTTAAAAGTATACAAAGTTTCAAGTCGATGCAATGTTTTTAAGTGGCTGAAAATCGTGTTAAAAGATTCCATTACATAGATAGATAGAGGTCAAGCTAATATAAAGCGTGTAATGAGAGAGTACAGATTACAGAAATATAATATAAATGGAATCACAAAACGATAGTTTGGGAAACAAATGTCCGTAGAAAATAAATTACGATTCACACTATTAAAGCACAAGTCGCCCTAAAATGTAACAATGAACACTGGTTTTATGAATTCTAGACATAAAACCAAGTTAATGCTGTAGAGATGAGATTTTATACATCCTCTTTTAGGTATAAGTAAGTTTTATTAAAACGATAAATGCTGGCATTAGTGAAAGGTTCAACGTTTAAACATAGTCAAGTATATCCAAATATATCAAAATAAATTCGTAAAATCACATTCACAGGTTGGATTTAAATCGTTTAACATATATTCCAGTATCAACCTAAAGGACGCAAATGCAGAGGAAGACCTAACATGCTGGAGAAATCAAGAACTGTGGTAGCATTAGTCGATATCAAGGCGATACTAAGAGCCAACAACACACGCTCTATTGAGCAACACTAAGATTTTGGGGCTGGAAGTAAACATCAGTAAAACTAAATATACAGTCACACATAGAAATAGATGATACATGTTGCTCTAAAATTCCTCTACGAACTTCTACGACCTGTAGAGGGGACTGAGTTGATAATATTTAGAATTTGAAACCTAACTGCAGTCAGGGAGCACGACGAGAATGTAGGAACGCAACTAAGACATTACATGGAGTAATTTGGAATGAAAATATTACAACGGAAACTAAAATAAAAATTTATAAGAGCATAATACAGAATATTTTGCATATGGAAGCGAAACTTGGTCTTTGACGGAATTACAAAAGAATAAAATTAGAACAGTTGAATTCGATTATTTTAGAAGAAGCCTCCAAAAAACAAGACAGGATAAAATAAGAAATGAATTCCTTTGGAGAGAAATGAAGGTCACCACATCTGTTGTTAAGAGGATTGAAAATCAAACGCTAAAATGGTATGGCCATGTACAAAGAATGGAAAATGAAAGATGGCCAAAAAATATATACCAATGGTCACCCCCTGGAAAAAATAAACGTGGCAAACCAAGATGGAAATGGAAAACCTACGTCAGAACAATAATGGAGGATAGGAATTTGGAAGAAGGAGATTGGAATGATAGAGATAAATGAAAACTGAAGACGGCAAACCTATAAGTGGGGGAAAGCCGAAGAACAAGAAACCATGTCTGGAAACGTACCGTTTCCGTGCTACTGCAGTTTGAAAACATTTTTTTAACTCTATCACTTTTAAAGTAATTTATTATGAGGCGTGACACAGTATATCACCAGTTTTACAATTCCTCATTAATAACACACAAACAAAATTGAAACTGAATCATTTTTCACAAACACTTTGTTTACAGTTAAACTTAAACTGTTTTTTGTCCTTTTAAAATGATGGTTAACGTTCAGATCCACTACAAGTGCAGTTCGATGTGGCGAGCAGCAACTTCCTTGCACACATTGTACCTACGAATGATGTTTTGGTAAACGTACCCTATCACACCTGTTGTATCTGCAATCTCTCCTGCAGCGACCACAACTCTGCCACCAGATCTTCTTCAGTCTCTACAGGAGTGTCAAAAACCAAACTCTTCATACGACCCTAGAGGTAAAAGTCCAATGGAGTCAAATCCGGTGATCGTGGAGGCCATGCAATTGGACCACATCGGCCTATCCATCTTTGTTCGAATCGTCGGTCCAGATGTTCCCGAACATGAAGTGAAAAGTGAGGGGGAGCGCCGTCATGCTGAAACCACATGTCTCGACGGACGTTCAGTGGCACAGTATCCAACTACACACTCTTGTCGTAGGAAGGTCAAGTGGATGAAACCTGTAAGCCTGGATGGAAGATGTACGGTCCAATCACATGAACATCCAGAATACCTGCCCACACATTAATTGAAAATCCGTGTTGGAATCCCTAGGCATGCGCGGCATGGGGGTTTTCGTCTGCCCAGACATGGCTGTTTCGTAAATTGAGTACAAAATTCCTAATAAATGTACATTCATCTATGAAGAGAATGCGCCGTGGAAATAGGGGCTCGTTGATGCACCGGTGCGCAGAAACCACTTACAGAGCTCAAACGCGTGGAGCAAAATCCCCTGAAGTAGTGAATGTACCCTTTGGAGGTGGTATGCATGTATTCATGCATAACATTCCAGACGGTGCTAGGAGCAACATCCATTACACGCGCAATTGCTCGTGTACTCGTTGACGGATGCAGTACGGCATCTTACAATTCGGGAGTGCGGCGTCTCCTTGGAACACCACAGTCATTCCTGCCGGCGGTGAAGTTACCCCTTTCTCGAAGCCGTTGATTATGGCGAAAAGGATATGCGATGGAGTCGGATGTTATGGAAAGCGATCATGATAAAGGCGAGGAGTAGCTCTTCCATTCCTTCGAGATTCCCCATACAGAATGATCATGTCGGTGTATTCAGCGAAAGTGTACTCAACCATGTTGCTCTAATAATGAAAGACACGTGAATGAGGCTCGAACCAGCTCCGAGAGGTAGGATAACCGTCAATTGACATCATATGATTCGACGTAAGCGCCTCTCATCATGTAACTCTGCAGGTGGACGAATCGCGAAGCCATTACTTGTTGAGACACGTGACGTAAGTTCAGGCAAAGCTTGTTTTCAAACGGCTGTAGCACGTAAATTGTAAGTTTCCGGACATAGTTTCCAATTCTAAATATTTTCTACTGAGTCCTCTCTACAAGTTCTAGAAGTTTGTAAGGGGGATTTTAGAGCACCCTGTATAATGGAAATAGACAGTTAATGGTAAATGAGGGAAAATCTGAAGTGGTGAATTCAAATACCTAGGAATAATAATTGTAAAGAGGAATGAGGTGCATTAAGAAATTAAACACAGTCTCAATTCTGGAAATGCATGTTTTTATGCAACACGGGGACTCTTGTCATCCCAACTTCTATCAAAAAACGTTAAACTGAAAAAAAAAATAGATATAGCTGTTATTCTCTCAAATATAGTATATGGATGCGAAACATAGTTATTAGGAACATTTTTGGACCACAGAGATATGAGCACACAAGTGAATGAAGAAGATTACATAATAATGAGATACTTGATCTTCATATGAAATCTGATATAATAAGTACAGTTAAGTCTAATAGATTGTGATGAATAGGAACGTAGAACAACTTCTGAATGAAAGCGGACTATGGAAACTTCATGTAGGAAATGCACTGGGAAAACACTCAGTTGATAGGGAAAGAATGAGGTGGGAAAATAATATTAACCGCGATTTTGAGGAAGGAGATAATTGGAACAAAATAAATCAGGATAGTGATGTATGGAGAGAGCTTATGTCTGCGCGGCTATGAACCTATGGGTTCGAAAGTCCCATTGAGTTGGTTAGTTATGTGAAGAAACTTTCGGCAATTTATTATCATTGCCATTATTATAATTGTTATCAAATCATCACATGATTATTGTAATTATTATTACTGGAATTAGGTATCTTGCTTATAGGCCTATATCTGGTTCCAACATTCTATCGGTGTTCTAGTGTCTCAGGGTATCTTGAGATTGGCTGCACAGGATGGAGCTAAGTTATTTCGGCGACCTAATGTCTCTGCACAGAAAGGTAACTAAATCTGCCGAGAACTCAATGTCTGAGGGTATATTGAGAACCCGTTGCGAAGGAAAGTTGAAAAGTTCTGTCGGGGACCTTGTGCCTCAAGGAATATTGAGAACCTCTTGCGCAAGACGGTGGCCAAGTTCTACTGGGAACCTAGTGAATCAGGATATACAGTATTGAGACCCCGCTGTACAGAACGGTGGAAATTATGAATAAAAATATAAAATAGTCACGGTGGTAGTGTCTCAGGATATATTGAGACATCGCTGTATAGGAAGGTTGGAATCTAGTGTCTCACGATGCATTGAGTATGTCAAATATTCCATACTATTGGTATTACATATACTCGTATTTCGTATTTGTGGCATACTGAAAGAATTCGGTACATTTTCGGACACAATAAGGGGCAAAATTATGGCTATTAAGTATTGGTTGGACATAATAAACGGGAATCAGGACTCGCTTAGAGCAGAGTGTTACAATGAACAGAAAAGGCAGTGTGTTTCGGGAGATTGGGTAATCGGTGTAGAAAGGGGATTGAAGGGCATAGGGATGGGTTGGGTATGGCAGAGGAGTACGCGGAATAATAGAAATGTTTGGAGGACAGTTAAGAAGAGACTAATCGATATAGACAGACAGTATATAGAAGCAGAGTGTAACCAGAAAATATCGCTCACCCTGCAGACGGAACTGAAACTTTCGTGGGGAAGGAAGAAATATATTGACTCTTTGGATGGGGATGATAGAAGTGCTATTGCATGGTTTCATTTGGGGGGATGGATGACCCATAATTTAACAAATGATGAAGGCATTAAACTATGCCCACTATGCGATGACCATGAAAATTGGCAGCATATTATAGCATTCTGTAGAGAGACAGAACAACTTAGATTAAAGATGCTGCCGGAGAGATTTCTCTGGTCGGATCGAGGGAGAGTGGCGTGTTGGGATCTTTTAGGACGGATCGAGAGTGAATCAAAAACATGCAAATTTTTGGGTACAGTAAGAAAATTGAGATATAACAAAATTGTAGATTAAGGATATATGTATTAACAATAAGAAGAATCACAATATGGTCTTTGTTTTCGATCTTTAATCATGTTATATAATAAGTAGGTCGGATAAGTTGAATAGTCTGATAGTGCATTTAATGTCTGCAGGACGGGAGGAGGGGGGTATGAGCGTGCGGTGTGTATATGTGTGGGGGTGTGTGGGTGTATGGTGTGTGTTTTTTTCTAATTTGTTTTCTAGCATTTTTTTTTAATATTAATGTACGGAATGTGGATGAATGTAGATATGTATTATTGTGATTTAGTGTAGACATAGATTTACTTATATGTAGCCTGTTATTGTTTTTTGATACAGGTGTATTTGTTTATATTATTAGTTTTATTTTTTTATTCATGGAAAAATTATGCACGTACGGCCAACCAGGCCGCGTGAGCAATGTAAATGCATATTTATTTTCTTTATTCTGAAAAAAAGGCAATAAATTCCATTATCTATCTATATTTCGTATATTCCAGCAAATAATTATGGTTACGAATTTGATAAACATTTTCATGATCTATACGATTTTATTAAATTTAAGATAAAATTAAATATATCAGGTCTATGTCGGGTATTAAGCTTTGAATTATGTGAGCACAATTATAACATTTGATAAAATTGACATCTGAGAACGGATTTTAATTATTTACATATTAACTTATTCTACAACATCAAGAAGTTGTAAAACAGAGTCCACTAACTACCCACTACAACAGCCATGCTTAAACATTTGAACAAAAGGTATGGCTTTTGTATCACTTACCATTTATTCCTAAACGAAGGAGCAAAAAACAAGAAAACATACAATTCAAACTTCTGATAAATTTAGATGCTAACACATAAAGAAGTATATACATTTATATAATTAGTGTTATTAATATAATAATTGCCTCGGTTTTACAATATATCATCATAACAGATGAATAACCAGTTCAAGAATCAACGATGTAGTTAACTGAATACATTTTTTGAACATAAATATGAATAATTAAAATTAAATTTGCAATTTTAATTTCTAACCAAATAGTGATTTGGGCCTATAAAATTCCAGTACTCATTAAAAAATATTGTATAGCGTTCATCTATAATAGATCTAATTTGAAATCCTATACTTTTTAATTAATGTGTGTAATAAACACACTAATACCATATAGTCCACCGCTGTGGTCTCGAGGTAGCGTGCTGCCTTGTCACGCAGCGGGCCCGGGTTCGATCCCCGGTCGGGGCCGTTTTTCTGGGTGA